>CM057821.1:86667568-87267568 GCA_030067965.1 Latrodectus elegans
TATTTTCAATCTCTTTTTCTAGATATATTTACCTCATTTTGAAAATCCAACATGGCTTAATAATTATGTTGAGAAGATTTATTTTTTCCCAAATATCTTAATTTTTATCGCTGGTTACAAAAATTTGGAATAACAATTTTTTAAGAACAAATTTGGTATTGATGCTCTTCTAATTGAAGTAAAAATTTAAGGATTGAAGTTTGATGAAGAAAGACAGAAAAGTAGCTAGATTTTATCACCATTATTAGAAATGAAAAGAGGGGAAAATGAAATTCTCGTGACGTTAGGAAAAGTAGAAAAGTTCTTAATATTTTATATCTTTGTTTTCGTTAACCAGACAGATTAATAATATAATCGAAAAACATTATGAAGCAATGAAAAAATTAAAAAAATATTGTGCATCTTATTAATGTTAAAATTCTTCTTTATTCCAGAAAAAAATGAAATTACCTTAATATTTCTTAAAAAATTTTAAATTTTAAAGAATTATTATTTATTTTGCTAAATTTTTATAAATTAGATCAAATGTGCATTTTTTATTATAGAATCAGGGTAATTTCTACAATTTAAATTTTGAAAACATTCACCTGGTAAATTAAGATGTACATCACTGAAAAGATTAGGATTTTAGGAAAAGATCAAATTCTAAAAAATCAAAGACCACATAAAGTCTGCTCGATTCCTATTTTTAAATTAAAAGGATCTTCAGAACGATAATAATACACCAACAATTGCAAAATTATATAAGTTGAAATCACTTCTGTCTTTTGTAGTGTAGATTGTTGTCTTGTTAGATGTCACTGTCACATATATGAAAATAATCCTTTGAACATAAATAATGTCATTTTTTTAATATTACATTGTTTATTTTTTTTTCTCAGATTCGAATCTAAAAATAGCTGTAGAAACTTCATTCTTCAGATTTATGATATTAACATAAATTAAAGATTATAAATGAAATTTTTTTTAAAATTTTAAAACAAATCTAACAGAGGATTCTATCGAAAAAGCCATAAGAATTTTGCAAAAAATAAATTAAAATGAATTTTATGAATGTGAGAAATAAAACGATTTTTATTAATGAGCAAATGTCAAATAAATATTTTATTTGAAATAAAGAATTCTGCTATAATTTTTAAAATTATGCCTCCTAAACAAGGAAATTGTAAGAAAAATATGATTATTATTAGAGAATAAAATAAGATAAGCCGTTTTCATTCTTCGGCAATAAAAATGTAATTCAAAGAAAGTGAGGGAAAATAAAAGTTTTAAGCGTTTTTTCTTTTTTTCTGTCAGCCCGCAGCTTTGTATTAATGATGATGTCATAGAATATCTCTTTAAAAAAAAGTATCCAATGAATAAGCAGATATTTTAGCGATTTAAATTCCTTCAAATGCTTCAAACGAAGTACAGATTCATTAAAATCTCGTTGATGGACGCCGAAACTTTTAGCATGTTCTTTTCATTAACGACAGAATGCTTGCTTCATTAGAATAATTGAGCGTAAAGACTTTATTAAACCTTCGCTTTTCGCCCAAAATTGGGAATCTATGTTAAACTACAGCTTAAAAGAATCTTAATGGGAAAAATATAAAAATTCATGATTGTGAATCGTATTTTAAAAAAATGTCCCTAACAACCGATTTAATATTTTTTTGTGCAAATTAAATTCAACATATATTTTTGAATATTTATAAAATTTACTTTTATAATACAATTCATGTAACTAAGTTAAATAATATGAACTGCCTATTTGTGTGCCTGTGTGTATGGAAAATTGCCTAAGACAAGGATTTCCTTTATCTGCCGGTGTGCCGCATACTGCCAGATAAATATTTCCAACAAAATTATGTAAAAGAAAATTTTTTGGAAGGTTTATGAAATCTGTTTCATAAAGAGTTCAATATTAATTTTCCTACAGAAATGGGAGATACGACATTAAGAAAGCATTAGTTGGCGTTCTACACGCAGCGTCTTTTTAAATTTTCTATTCTAATTGGCAGTATTGATAGGCAAGTGGTCACAGTAAAGGTTTTTGGTAAAACTAAAATATCTGAATGATTAAAATCAGCAACACTTACCAATCAAACTGTACAGAGAAGGGTCACTAATATATATATATATATATATATATATATATATATATATATATATATATATATATATATATATATATATATATATATATATATATATATATATATATATATATATATATATAACATTTGGACTTATGACACTTGGACAAGCCAAGCTTACTATGCCATAAGCTACGCGAATTTAAGTCAGTAGAGTGCGTCTTTCACTTGAACCAGAATCTCATGAAGATGAAAAGTACAACTCCTCCGATAGATGGTATCACCAGAAGATCCACTCCTTCAATTTTGACATTGATCTGGAGGGAGAGGAAGTTTTCATCCAGACCATTACAACCATGGTAACAACTCAACGATCGATCACAAAACTTTAGATTCCAAAGATTTACGAGCACGTATATTACATGTACTCGGTGGGTCTTTGATGAAATTGAGAATTGAATTATATACTTCCAGAAGGAAAGCCGATACCCTAGCCACTAGGCTACCACGGCCCATTAATATATACGTAGAGAAATGTTTCATTAAACTCATTAAGAAAGTATATAATTTCCACTATGCCTTGAGGAAAGCACTGACCAATCAGATATTAATCAGTTATTAATATTTGTAGATAATCACCATTGCAGATTTAAACGTGAAGGAAATGTCACTCAAAATCTGTCTTCTTCTAGGAACAATAAAAAATATAAAATTGCTATTAAAAAACAGAGTTGGAAGTTTTAGTCATTATTGAGCTATTGTGATGGACGGCAGTTTTGATTAGATTGATAAAAGGAAACGCCGCATCGTTTGCTGTCATCAGGAAGTATTATGCGAAATTGAAAGAATTTAAAGTTATAAGTTAGAATTTTGTGCTCAGAGGTTGCTGTTGCACCGACATATTTCCTTGTACCTCATCCAGAATTGAACTGCACCAGATCTATTAAGAAGTGGACATCGAGCATTTTTGTAACGATAACTAATGCAATTTTAAATAGAAATCAAAACTGAATTTTGGGACTTATTGCTATATGATCATGTAAGATGATTAAATGCGGGAAAAGTACATCAGAAGATTTTTGCTGTTTACAAAGAAATCTGTGAATTCCTCTATAAGAGCTAGTCTCATCTGATATCGCACAATTGGAAATAGAAATGCAAACCCAGAATTTTTAAGATAATTGGTTTTTCTAATCGACATGACAATCACATCTGTACTTAGAATCCGAAGAAGAAATCATGGTCAGATAAATGGATTTTGAAAGAAATAAAAATTTTTTGAACATTCTTTGGGAAACAATTTATCCCATTTTCATTGTTGTCGGCAATTGCAGGTACAGAAAGAACAAGAAACTGAAACTGTACATTTCTCCGTTTTACATAAATCACTTTGGTTGAGGAATAACATTTGAGAATTCTTCGTATTTTCTTTATAGTTTGATCTGCATTATCTTCATCCTGTTGTTCTTGGAGTAAGGAACTATAAAGGATCACCTTTTTAAATTGCTATCTAAAAAAAAAAAAAAAACCAAAACTTAAAAACAAGGTTAACTAAAAATAACAGAGTTTGGAATTACTCACATAAGTAAAGAATAATTTTTCTATGAAATTTATTAAGAATCAATGAAAATAATTTCCTGTGTCATCTTATGAGATTTACAACAGAATGTTAGATGAACATATGCTAACTGATAGATGCCGATGACCAATTACAGTGCTCTCTATCTTAGACTACACTTACTTTTCTTTGATTATAAAATTTAAAGTTTGTTTTCACAGTACTATTGATTTCATCCTCAAGAAGCTTGAAATTTGTTTCATCCTGTAGTTTATCAACTACTAATTCATAAAACTTAACATTATTAAATGATCTTAAGTTCAATCGCTCTGAGTCTAATACATTTCATTTATTTTTGTTTACTTATTTCTAATTTATTTTAAACAATTGTATTATAATAATTTAAGTAAACACTCAAATTTATTATTTATGTATTCAAATTAATTTATGCACCCTTTAATACAAGTATGTGTCCTATCTTTTACGTGTACCATTTTATTTAGAAAATCAAGCAGAATTGATGTAATTTTAGCTTCATTTACTTTAATTTCAGTTTAAAATGTCATAAAATAACATTTTAAGCTAGTAGAATGCTTAATTCTGTTGTTTAAATTAATCTGTGCATAGTATCTGAATCTAATGTCTGCCTTATTCTATTTATAGCAAAATTAGCAAAACTAGATTATTAAAGTGCGACCTGCAATAAATTAATTTCTAGTTACTTTCTAGGAATTTTATTTTAAAAAATTTACAATATTTTCCAGTTATAATGTAAGCAGCAAGAAAAACAATCGTCACTTTTTTGGAAGCGTTTTTAATAGATCTAAAACTGGTTTAAAAACAATTTACCATCTATTACCCAATATATGGTAAATTGTTATAGGTATAAAACCCTGGTATAGGGCGATCGTTAGCAGTTTGGATCACAAAAATTATAAAATTGTGTGATCAGTCGCTGATGGCATACATTATCAGATGTAAGTTTATATACATATATATATATATATATATATATATATATATATATATATATATATATATATATATATATATATATATATATATATATATATGAAGTACCAACATGGCCAGCTTCATCAGGTGGTGTTGACCACATTGACATAAAGTATGGCTTTTCTGCACTATATATATATATATATATATGTATAGAATATAGGCAATGATCGATTGAAGACATTCTAATTTTTAATAACACAAATGAAAGGATTAACTATCAAAATATCAAAAATATATATTAGATATCTTTGAGAATAATTTTTTCATTTTTTTGTACTTCAGTATGTCTATCAGATAGGTTATTTGAGTAAATAGGATAAGTATTAATCTATGTAATGTGTCACCTCCATCCAAGTAACCAAGCAAAGTATTTTGTGTGAATATGATGCAAGTAATGGTATAAAATGAAACTCTCATTTTCGAAGAACCTATCATACAGTAAACTCTCATTTTTATGAATTTGTGGGTACCGATAAAATAGTTCGTAGGATAGAAAAGTAAGTTTCAGATATCAAAACAACTTTTTTTTTACCGAAATTGCTTTCTGTTTAAATATAAAGTAGTAGATAAAATTTATTTATAAGAAACAAGAAAATTCTATATAAGAAACAAGAAAATTAGCTACTTTTTTCCGTTTCAAAACTACATTTTTAGAAAACCGTGTTTCTATTTTTTTGATGTAGCACAGCCTTATAAAAAATTTATCTCACTTTTGAAAAGAATTCATCAACTTGTTTTGCCAAAGACCGCAGATGACATGTTTTTTTTTTTTTTTTGTTTGTTTGATAATTGAAAATTTTCTCTTACTCTTCAGTCACTTAATCATCTGGTATTTCTTACTTACAAATTGCATTTGAGTTCATAGTTAACAAATCTAAAATGAAATTTCAGGTAACATTGATCATGGATGTGTCATAATCAATCGAAAGTCATGGGTGCGCAACTCATCTTTACTCATGTCGAAACGAAAATGTTCTTAGCTTTCTTCAATTACCATTGTTTGTTGAATGCCTTGCATGTCAAAATGACGCAAGCATGGACTGGCAAGTGTATTGAGCCTGGAATGTGAATTTCATCATGAAATTAAGAGCCATAATCTCTCATTTAAAAATGTACCTCACGATGTTTTCTATTTTGATTATATTCTGTTTTACATGGGTTGTAAGATAGTATTCAGGCAGTCCCACATAAATCAATTAAAAATTTCTGTGAGATTTCAACGTATGCAGGGCAGTTGGATATTTACAATTTAAGGTCTTACCCTTCTCGAATAAATCGTTAATCGAAATTTCTTAACAATAAAATAAAATAAAAGATTAAAAAAATTCGTGAAAATAAATTCTCAAAAAAGAATTTTTTCAAAAAAATTACCTTTATAAATGGATAATTGAAATTATCACCGCGTCTGAAGAACCTTGTTAAGGACCAGCTGCTACTTGCGTAAAATTGGAGTGCTTGTTAATTAGAGGTTCGCAAAATAGCACCTACCATATTAATCAAAACATAATTGAAAAGATAAAAGCCGATTTATATAGCATGCAACAGAAAGAATGCAAAGCAAAAGAAATTCAACAATGAAGACTTGTTTTAGAAGCAAAGGCGACGATATATTTGAAACACTTTATTCGGATCTTTGTGTGTGTCAGTTGAGGGAAATACACAGCTTTCCCCCTGCAATGTTTTTGATTTCACATTCCCTGCTTAGTGAGGAAATGGTGGAATCTCCGTTTGAGGTACAAATTAATTGGGAAACTTTTCGACTCTCGGCGATTTGAGTCCGCGGGAAGAGTTTGAATGATCCAGAGCAGAGCGATGAGGGAATATTTCAACAAATGGCTGGAGAAGAACATCAATCTTACGTTCCCAGCAGGTTGAATCCTTCCATTTAACAGTTCTGAATTTAATGACTAGATATTTGTTCTTGATACGCTAAGCGAACGTTTGCAACTCTTGGAAGTGTCAAAACTGCGATAGTTGTCCTGTCGTTGCCGGATCTACTCATTGATCCTCTTCTCCCACGACGTCCACGTCCGGCTCCTGGAGGCTTTCTTCCCTGCTGGACACCAGGCCGCGCATGTCGTCCAGCAGCCTTGAAGACGAGTCGCCCATCTTGGTGTCCTCGTTCATTTTCCGAAGCTGCTTCTTATGCTTCATGCGTCTGTTTTGGAACCAGGTCTTCACCTGTGGAAGGAAAATGAAAGCATTATTGCCTTGTTTTGCTTCGAAATTTATTTATTGATTGATTTTAATAAGTAATTACAGAATTAAGTAGCTTTTCACCACTCAAACTTACAAGTGACAAAATGAAAGAAACATCTGTAAATATAAAACAAGCTATTTTTACTTGTATTGCAAATCTAGAATCTGAATTATCAAAATCTGCAATCACACACACACATGGATTTTATCATAGTTTAAGGTACCCAAACACGTTCAGAGCATTTTTTAAAAATACACTGTAACCATTTTCCTTATTTAACTTTAGAAGACATTAGTATTGAGCTACTAATATTTGATATATGCCAATATTATTCTTCAGAAATGTTAAATATATCTACAATTTTAAGTATTTTTTTTAAAAAATTTAAAAAATACTACATCAAAACTATTAAACATTTTTGAAAAAATTAATACCAAATAATCTATATATTGTTATTTAGAGCATGTAAAAAAATTTTAAGTTTTTGTTAAAAAATAAAATAGTTATGGCCAGTTGAGTATTTATACTGAAATTTTAGCCAAAAATTTTCTATGCCATTATTCAAATTACAGGCCATAATTTGGGAAATATTTAAGAGATTAAAATACTTTTAGTACATTCCCTAGAAAACTATATACAGATCAAGCTCATGAAATTTCATAGTGATATTATAAAATATTTTGAATTATCATTTTTGAAATGTACAAATTATAGGCAAAGCCAGTTCTGAGAAAATCGCATTTAGAGATTATACGAGTAGTATTGTGTCTTTATAAAAAATTCTCATATTTGCTGATTAATTTTTTTCATTTGATTTGCTGATTGATTTCCGAAACAGTAATTATTTTATGCATCTTTTAAAAGCTTACTAAATTTATATTTCAAAATCAAACACTTTTTAAACTAATTTTTAACATCATTTTGGCCCTTTAACGCCCACTTCCGGTGCTTTAAATATGTCCACTTTTGGTTTCCTAATCTTTACGAAATCCTTCATATCTCGGAATCTAATTAATGTAGAGACAAAAACAAACCTGTTTTGTAAAGCTATTTAAATTCCTTACTTAGCGAAAGTATAAAATAAATTTATCATTTTTGGTCGAGATTGACGATTTTAACGTGTAACGGGTACATTAAACAATCACATATATTAATGAAAGATATTTCTGTGCTCACTATAATGAAACTCTAATTTTATAAAATTACTTCAATGGATAAATTTAAAAAATATTCTAAAACTAAATAAACACTTCTATAGCTGAAAAAAAAAATCGTGTTTATATTAAATATGTACAATTCAAAAACATTTAAATATTGTAATTATTAATATTTTATCAATCTTTAATGAAACTAGTAGTTTAAAATAAAATGAAAAATTGCAGATTAGGAAACAAAAAATGCGTAAACACTAATTATTATATTCTACTAACTAATAATTCTTTTTGTGTCTGATCATAACAATCATGAAGAAATGGGAAGAAAGGATTATAAAAAGTATGTTAAGAAGGCGTGTTCTTCAAGAGAAAAAAGTGTAATCAGAGAAAATAAGCATTATGAAAAAAATAGCGATATAGTAGTAGCATAGGCATTAGAGCCTTCTATCAAGGGCAGGCTTCGACTACTAAATCCGCCAAAGACCCAGCGAGTATATGCGATATACGTGCTTGTTAAATCTGAAAAGTCGAAAGTCCTGTGGTCAGTCTTTGAACAGTTACCATGGATGTAATAGTCTGGAGGAAAATTTCATCCCTCCGCTGATCAATGTCAAAATTGAGGTAGTAGATCCTCTCTCTGGTGGTGCTATCTATCGGAGGAGTCTTAGAGCAAAGTCTCACATTCACCTTAGTGGTGCTCTGGTTAAAGAAAGACGCACTTTACTGACTTAAATTCGCATAGCTTATTGAATAACGATCTTGGCTCGTTCAAGTATCGTAAGTAATAACAACAACAGCTTATCATTGCTGATTTTCCAAGCCTCAGTATTGAAAAAAAAAAAAAAGCATTTTGGAAAAATAGCGATATTTACTATTTAAGTAGAGCGTTATTATGAGCGCTTTTCATCCTACAAAACCAGGATTCAAACGTAGTTCAGCTGGAAATAACTCGGAAGAGGAAGGGGTGGGGCGCTTGGAAACTCTTTTTAGTACAGAAAATTAAATGTTAATCCGTTCATGCAGGTTCCTATAATCCAATTTGCGTCGTATTAAGGAAAAAAAAAAAAAAAAAAAAAAAAAACAGTTTTATTGAAGTAGTCAAAACTTACATCCTTTCAAAAATTAACAAATTAAGTAACAAGAATTTTAAAATACATCACGACTTTCGAAAAACGAAACAGAAAGCTGCACTTTTTCAAACCGGAAGGAGAAAAGAAAAGTGGTATTTTATTGTTTTTACAATTTTTTAAATTCAAATATTTTTTATAATGTATTGATAACTAGGCATAAATTAGAGGCCGTTATTTGACTTATAAATTTGTAAAGAAATGGACACATCATCGCTTTCACAAATAAGACCATCTCTTTAAAGGTGATTTTCTCAGAATTTTGCTTTTCACAATATCTCTCCAAAACTTGTTTTAACATGATATCTCAAGTAATAATGAAGATTCTTGTATGAAATTTGGTCTGTGTGTATATTATAGTTTTTGTTTGTCGCTCAACGGTCTATTTCTGCACATGGGGGCAAATTAGATCAGGACCTATGATTTAAGATGGATTCTGAAGCACTACAATCATCCAAACCCAAAGTGGGTATCTAATCCACAAACTGTGTAAGCATAGGCAAAGGCGCTAACCTTTTGTCTAACAGTTCAGCCCAACATTTTTTGAATGTCTTTAGCTATGAAATGAAGTGAAACTGATAATATACATGTAGAATTTTTCATTTACAGCTATTTTTAAAGGGGGTGTTCAGTAAACTTTCATTAAATATCCCTATTGCTGTATATTTTTAATTTTAATTTCTTTATAGTTGAGTATTCTTCTTTAGTTTTGCTCCATTTTAAGGAACGTTGCCCCATAAACCTTATGCTCAAATTAAATTAAGATTAACGCATTACAATTTTCTGTAGTGTTAGCCATTTTTTCTAATTTCACTAAAATTTACCGGAAAATAACCATTTTAACAAATTGTATGCTATATGTTAGTAAAAAATATTGACTTTTTTATGTTTTCACTTCATATAATTTATCTAAAAATAATATAAAAGAAAATTAAAATTAACTTTTAAGAAAAAGTTGCTTTGTTCGTAGGGGGTTACCTTAAATTAATCACAAATGTAAAATTTCAAATATCGTATGTTTTAGTTTAGGTGGGGACCAACATCCTGATATTTGTTTCGTTTCGTTATGTTCTTTTTCAACACCGAAAACAAAATTCTGCGTACAAACAGAATAATTATTTTATTTTTACATACTATTCTGATTCTAAGAAAAATTGAATTTGTCAAAACAACATCATGTGCCAGCCGCCCACCTTGTTTAGGGATCAGCATGCTTGATTGCGGACAGGGAGGTCCAGAGTTCAAATCCCTGTTCGGTCATGGATGAACTTTCTCTCTCTGTGGCCTTTCCTTGTATGAATGAGTTGCGAATGGCTGCCTACCCTATAAACGGGTACCTATGCCATGTGTGTACTGAGGAAGTCGGGCTCGACAACAAATGACGGTTCCGTTGGAAAAGTGGAGCAGCGCAACTCATACTGCCAGCTTAGCTGGTACAAGACAACAACAACATATGCCAGCTGTTCTTCACAGTGAAAGGTCCGGGGCTTTATCCCATTATTAAACAATGGGGAATGTGTGTTGCATTTCTGCCAGCATATCTATCGGGGTTAGTATTAGGAAGTTTTCCAAGTTTTCTCCTTTGCGACAAATGAAAAACGGTTCATTCTCCAAGAACAGGTTCTTTTTTAAGGCATCTTCGGTGGACGTTGAAGTGTCTTAGAACATATGTAGGCCGAGAGGCAGTCTTCAACGTGGTGTCAAATATGCTCATTTTAGATATAAATAATAAAAAAGAAGAGCACATGTAGAAATTTAAGAGATGCAAACATTAAATTCGCTTTTAAAATCTAAATATTAGTCCCGAGAGATTTATTGAGTAGCATTTCAAATGCAAACTAATAAGAGAAGGCTATTCCATTGTATTTTCATATTTAATCGCTATTGCAGTATGCTACTGACTCCATGAAGCGATATACATTTAAATTGCTTATTGCCATTGTTTTTTTTATTATTATTATCAAAAAAATATATGTATCCGGTATTTAATATTTTTTTTGAAGCTACCTCACACCTCACATAATATGCATGAATTACGAAGCATGAAAATGAAGAGGAAAGTTTCCAAGCTTTTTTTCCAGTAATTAATATTTTTCTTTCATACCGCAGCAAAGAGCTGCTGTATAATCAAAAACGCGCCACTCATTTTGCACTTGTAAGCAGTCAATCGCAACTCGGCTTTCGCTAACAGTCGTTCTAATCAACAAGTTTGTGCTTGCACTTGCTATCGGTTGATTGCTTAAATACACTGAAAACAGATCCAATGAATTCATCTACAGATTGGACACTCGTCCTGAATCAAGTTTCTGTCTAGTGCAGCAGTCTTCAAATTTTAAGACTTCGCGGATTAGTTAAATCATAGTTGAAATCCCGCGGACCACTGACAGGATTTTGCGAAAGTTAATTATGTATTCATAAAAAATTGGGATCTAAGAACTCATTAAATGTACTTAATTAGCAAACTATTAATCATAACCAAATTATGAAATATATAAATTTATTAATAAATCTTAATAAAATAAACAAAAACTGAAAAAACAAAACAATCAAAAAGTTGTTTAAGATTTCCAAACTTTTAGCATTATACACACTGAGCCTGATGGCTACTCCTCTTTATTTGAAATAAGATTCCAATAAATATTATCTCAATCAATATCAAATAAAAAAATATGGATATAATTAAAGATTTAAAATTAGACTGTCCCTTAAAAAAACAGCAATTTACAATATATAAATACACACTTAAAAAAAGACTTCCTTAATAACTTGAGTAATATATTGTATTTTATATTGAACTCAATACATATGCGTAAACTCACCTTTAAATGCTTGAACTGATGTATATATATATATATATATATATATATATATACACATATATACATACATACACACACACACACACATATATATATATATATATATATATATATATATATATATATACAGTTTCACATTTGTCCAAGCATTTTTCTGTTCAACAGTGGCAGGAATAAAGATTGTGACTTATTCTGAAGACTGATAATCCATGATGTGTTCCTGGGAAGGATATCGGAAGCATTACATATTTAAAATGAATATGGTTGCTTAAAAAACTTTTGAACGTACCACCAAATTTAAAAAGATGTAGTAGCATTACTCACGTCACTCCACCACAGGCCCGTTTATGGGGGGGGGGTTGCTCTTTCACCATCTCAGAAGACACTCACACACACAGAAAGAGAGTAAAGGTCGTCCATGCCCGAACCATGATTCCAAACTGGGACCGACATTATAAAAGTATTCGTAGATAAGTAATTTCATATTTAGGTAAATTATATGTAAATGTGATATCACACATTTATCTAAAAAAAGCTATACTTGCAGCTGAATGACTTTTAAATATATATATTGATGGGAATATTGGAAATACGGCATTTTAAGCAATATTTAGGTACGTTATAAAATACCAAAAACAGGCTAATAACGTGTAAAATAAAATTAATATTTCTTATATTTCCCACAAAAAAATGCCAAGTGATAAATTGATGGCTAGAAAAACATTTTCTGCTTATGTCAAATATCACGTGAATTAAATGCAATTCAAAATAGATTTAATTTTGATTACTCAAATATCTTCATCATTTTTTAAAAATTTAACGAGAAAGGAATATTTGTTTTGTGCAACTTTAATTTCTTTGTATACATTTTGAATAAAAGTTATTTAATATCATTCGCTCTCATTATTTTTTTAAAAATAATATTTGTAACTACTTGAAGATCAAACATTTTTTAACGATAGCTTTAATTTAATATTTGCCAATCGCTTTCCTAAACATATCATTTATTATTTTACAGAAAAAAATAGGTATAATATTCAATTCCAAGGAAGAGAATACAATATTCTCTCATTTTATACATTAAAGGCATTTGTCGCTGTATGAAATGCTTAGGTATTTTACTGAAGGTAACGCTAGATGTTTTTCAGGCCGACCCATCCTAAGGTATACGGCAGCGAGAATGACTGATCGAGGACAGTAGTCCTCCAGGAGAGTTCTCGGCTCATGGCTGATCGGTAGCCGGTACACCAGCTTCTTATCCAAAGTCAGCAACGACATCCTTGATGACCAAAAAGCCCATGACACCATGGCATGATCAGAGCCTTGCACGCATACCGGCCTCCACCAACCTGCGGTCGACCCAGTCTCGTCCCCGACAGAAGATTGGGCAAACTGCCTTTGTTAACGTAAACATAAGAATACATAATGTTTAACACGTTTTAAAACAATATGTACATAAAACAAAAGAGAATTATAATTTAAACATCTAAAGGTAATGAATTTATGAAGACTGTGTACATGATTTCCTTCATGCCTTGTTTGGCTTTAATGTTCTTTAATAATTGTTCTATATTCATAATTTTATAGTTCTTGGGAAAATATTTCCTTCTAATCATTTTATATTGTTCACTATTATATATTATGTGTTCAATGTCTTGTTTCTGGTTGTCATGTTGACATTTATCCGGTTTGTTGAAGAATCTATTTTGGTATGCTCCAAATGCTCCGTGACCTGTTTTGATTTGGTTGAGTAAGAAGTCTGCAGATATTCATTTTTCTGTTACTGTCGGGTAAATGTTATAGAGACGTCTAGTTTTATCGGAATTTGTCCATTTAATTTGCCACTGCTGTATTACATTTTTCTGCGCTATTGATTTTCGTTGTTGTTTTGAGTAAGGGGCAATATGGGATACTACGTTCTCTTTTGTTGCATGTTTCGCCTGCATATCAGTCAGCTCGTTTAATTCTATACCTTTATGGGCTTAGACCCAGTGGAAAGTGAATCTATTATTATTATGTTGTAGTAGTTTGAATATTTTATCGACTGTTTTGTTATTGTGTTTATTGTATTTCAAGGAATCCAGCACTGAGAGAGAGTCTGAGTGTATATGACAATTACATATATTATTTTTGATTGAGTATTCTATTGCTGTCAGGACTTCTACTGCTTCTGCTTCGAAGACTGTGGCTTGATCATTTAATTTAATACGGATGATATTTACTATGGTACTATTATGTCCTATTATTGTGGCTGCTCCAACTTTATTGTTTAGTTTAGAACCATCGGTGAAGGCATAATAGTTTTGAGTTTTAATTTTCCCACGGGGCTCGTGCTGCGTATGTTTTATCCATGTGTTCTTTTTATCAAATTCTACATTTCCTATTTTAATACTGTTTCCATGGTTGGTTAATAAGTATATTTGTTTGAGTGTTTGAGCCAAAAGCTCGATAGGTGGACATCCAGTTAATACTTGTAGTGCTTCTGTCGATACTGTGCTATAGCATTTGGAGATTTTAAGTAATGGTATTCTTTGTATTTGTTTTAGTTTCATCTTTATTTTGACTGTATTCTTATACCAGGCTGGTGCTGCATATAGAATTATTTTCTCAATAACTGCTTTGTAAATGGTTTTTGTAATCTGGGTTTTAGACCCCATGTTGCTCTTATTATTTTACCAAGCTTGTTCATAAAATTATAAACTTTTTCTTGTAAAATGTTGAGATGATCAATCTAGTTTAATCTTGGGCCAAACGTAACTTAAGTATTTAATATTTGGTGTGTATTTAATTTTGCTATCTAAAATTCTTATCGTGGGTCTTCTTGAAATGTCTTTCCTTATGGTAAATATTGTATAGCAGCTTTTATTGATGTTTAAGTTTAATTTATGTTTGTTGATCCATTTTTCTATTATTTGAATAGGTTTTGTTAAAATATTTGTATATTTATAATATGTTTTATCTTTTAATAATATAATTAGGTTATCTGCATAGGCTTGAATGTAAGTATTTTCTTCAAATTGTTCATTTAGTAGTTCATTTATTTCTAAATTCCAGAGAAGTGGACCAATTGATGAATCCTGTGGTACTCCTACGTTATATGGTATAAGGTTCTTTCCAAAATCTAGATAAGTTCTATCTTGTAGAAATGAATGAACTATTTTATATAAGTTCTTGTTTAAATTACAATTATTTAAAATGTTCATAATCTGGTTCGTTCTGATTGAATTGAATGCATTTTTAATATCAAGTGATATTAAACAGGTATAAAGTTTGTTTTTCTTATTATCATTAATTTTAGTGACGATTTCAAATATGGCATCATCTGTACTTTTTCCTTTTGTAAATCCATACTGTTGTTTATTTAGGAGATTTTGTGATTCAAGTGCGCATGTTAGTCTGTTGAATAATATATTGTCTAAAATCTTTCCAAATATTGGTAGCAAGCAAATTGACCAATAGGAGTCTCTTTGTTGTAAATTGTTTCCTTCTTTAGGAATTAGTAGTATGTTCGCCATCTTCCAGATTCTTGGAAATATCCCCGTATGACAGCATTTGTTTAATACCTCTTTGAACCAAATTTTGTTTAATTTGAACAATTCTTTGTAAACATCTATTTCTATATTATTGTGTCCTAGTGCTTTCCTAGGTTTCATCTCATTAATTACTGTTTCCAGTTCTTCGATGTTGATATCTTTGTCGCTTTCATTCCTATATTTTTGTTCTATTGGTTCAATGTTTTCCTATGGAAAGTTGTATTTTAGTATTTCCTTTGTTGCTTGGTTTAAAGTCTCGGTGTATGTTCCATCTTCTTTTTCAATTATACTTATAGTTTGGTATGTGTTATGTTGTCTGATCGATTTATAATAATTTTCAAAGGCACTTTCATTTGTAATTGAACTTAAATAGAGTTTAAAAGCAGTATGTTTTTTATAAATTATATTCCTTCTGTATATAGCTGCTTTCTTTTTGTAAATGATTTTGTACTTTTGTCTTTGTTCTGTTTCATTTTGATATCTTCTCCTCAGGGCTCTTATTTTAGATCTTTGTTTAGTTAGCTCTTCAGTCCACCAATAATTAGATTTCCGTTTCTTCTTTTTATGCTTCTTTCTGCAATCCATGAAATTTTATGTAATTTGTTTTCTATTAACTCAATTAGTTCATTAGTCTCTGATGTCCTTATTGTTTTTATATTTACTTCATCAATTAGTTTTGGTAATAATTCCTTAAGCTTATACCCGTTCCAAAGTTAATTTGTTTAATCTTGGTTTTTTCTGCATACTATGATTATTGTCTATTTTGAGTTTACAAAGCATAATGTTATGATCGTTTGCCGTAAAACTGTCATTGATTATCCAGTCTACTATTTTTCCTCTTTGAAGACTTTTAGTTAGTAACAAATCAATCCAGCTTATCCCTAATGTACTATTATAGGTTGGTTTACTGTTTGGGTCGTTTTCAATTATTAAGTCATACTTAAAGGCAAAGTCTATTATTTTTTGTCCTCTCAGATCCATGTTCCTCGGACTTCAAATTGAAGACTTTGCATTAAAGTCTCCAAATATTGCCCATGGTTCATTATTGTTTATTATTATTACTTGTTCTAGTATATCTAATACTGTTTCTGTTTCTTGGGATGGTGGTATGTATAGTGAACAGACATTTATGTTTATTTCCTGAGTTGCTATTTTAATAATTATTATTTCTTTTTCCACTAATATTGTTGTTACTCTTATTCCTTTTTTAATTATTATAGCTGCTTTTGGCTGAGAGTCTAATATTATTTGATATTGATTAGGGATGTCAATTATTTTGCTTTGATATAAATATGGATCGTTTATTGAGACAATGTCTATATCATTTATTAATAATTCCTGGGCTAAGGATAGATTTGCAGCTTGACAGTGATTTAGATTTATGTGTAAGAACTTTATTTCATAATTATTGTTTCTACAACCCATAATCTATTTTTGAGACAGCGTTGTTATTTTCTTTCGTATATTGAACATTTGTTATCCTTAGCGCTGTGATCTACTTTATATTTAGTTTTGAATTTTTCATTGTGTTCAGTACAATTACAATACTTCAATTCGTTTTCACATTTATCTTCTTTGTGGTGTTGACCACATCTACTGCATCTCTCATCATTCTGACACACTTTAGCAAAGTGGCCATACTCCAGGCACTTGTAACATTGAACAATTTTAAGGTATTCTCTAAATCTAACAGCTGTCCAGCCCAAATAAAATCTTTTAAATCTTTTAATATCTTTTATTTTTGGGTAATCCCTGCTGTCAACACTTAAGATCCAATTATTTCCATATCTACCATTAAATTTATATAGAACTTCAAGTCCAAAGTCTACTTCTAGATTATTTTGTTGCATTATTTTTTGAACAATTTCATCTTTTTCTATATCTTTATCAACTTCATATAATATGAGTCTTGGTTTCCTTCTGTTTGGTTTTGTTGCTATCAACTCTTCATCTTTGTCTTGGCTCGTGATTTCTCTTATTATAGTATCTATATCCTCAGCAGTATTAGTTTCAATTATTATGCCTCCTTTCCTGATTGCTCTTGTTCTATTAACATTTGCTTTGACTTTAGCTGCGTCAATGATTTTCTTAACTGTATGTCTCGTTTCTTCTGAGGTCTTACCTTCTTTTTAGGATATATTATCACTATATTATTTTTCTTTTGTCTCGAGTGGTCCCTGTTTTCTTTTATTTTAGATTGTTGTTTTATCAGTGTATCTGCTTTGCTTGCCTGTTGTACCACGGCAGCTGGAATTTCTGGGAAATTACAATATAACAACAATATTTCAAATCCCTTGGGACTGGCTCCCTCTACTGAAGGTAAGAAATTCATAATGCAATTGCTTTGGTATTCCTACATTGCGGGCAACATTTATGATAACGAATTATACATTATAATTTATAACTCGCAGTGATATTTGAGATGAGGAATGGAAAAAATACACAAATATTTACACTACATGATTTCTAAAATACATGAAAAACTAGTTAATTTTCAGCATTAAAATATTCAAATGAGCATTTAATGATACCTATCCTTCAATTCGATCAAAAATTTCAATTATACAAATTGGCAGTTGTTGCACCAGCATGCTTCCCTGTACCTAGCCCTGAGCTGGGCTCTACTAGTTAGACAGAAGCAGATAGGGGGGAGGAGTCTTCGTGATTTTGAAACAGGAACAAAGCAGAGGACCCACTATACTTGCCTGTCACCCCTCAGAGTTATCATTTCTCTTAAAAGACATTGCGACCACACCCAGTTTTAAAGTGCCCCAGCCGCCTTAGTAAACACGACGAATCTTCGGTCCACCGGGATTCGAACTCACTACCTTCCGATAATTAGCACATGTCCCTAACCAACCAGGGCTTCAAGGCCTTTGCAAATAGGCAGTGGTAGCTTGCTGATTTGACCAAAGACCTTCCGTCCGGAAGGTCTGGGTTCCATTCCCAATGCTGCCAAAGTCCATAGAGTACGTGCAATTTACGTATTCGTTAAATCTGTGGAATAGAAAGTTCTGTGGTTGGTCGTTGAGTAGTTACCATGGGTGTAAATGACCAGGAGACATTTCCTCCGCTTCTGGATCGAAGTCAAAATTGAGGGAGTGGTTCCTCTGGGGGTGCGATTTATAGGAAGAGTCTTAGAGCAACAATGTTCTTTCACTGTTGTGGTATTCTGTCTAAATCGGAAGAAACTTCTTCTAACTTAATTTCGCATAACCGTCGGATGGTGATCTTGGCTTGTTCAAGAGTCATAAATAACAACAACCAAAATGACACAATTTCTCATTTTGAACAATCTTACTCAAAGCATGCAGTGAGTTCAATACACGAGTAAGTTTCCAATGATGGCCTTTTGAATGCTTTTAATGCTTGGTGATCGCAATGTCTTATCAAAAGAAACCTCTGCGGTTGGTGGTCTTATATATTCTCGGTTTTTATTTCATGAGAGTTAATTTTAGGGATAATATTAACATACCCCTTATAGGTGATATTTTCATACCAAACAGCCAACAATTCTTTTCAAACTGCTTAAATGTACCAAAAGTGTCAAAGCAACAGTAAAAAAACACTTAAAACAGGCACAAATTCTTTGTTTATTTTGACAGATTTTACCCTTAAAAAAGACCACGCGAATGAATTAGAATTTAATTACTTAAGCATTTAAAAAATACTCTCTTACATTCTGAATCTATCTCAAATTCATTTAGAATTTTTTATCTTTTAAATACATGAAATAAAATACTAACATTAAAAAAAGAGCCGGGAAAAAATGTAAGTAAATTAATTAAATTGGGAGGAGTCTAAGAAAAGACTTTCGAAAAATCCTGTGATGTCATAAGCTCCTTTTAAAAACTAATGAGTTAATCGTAAATAACTGTTTTGTTCACTTTCTCGATTGTCCAATGCAGAGAAATCAAATAGCACTTTTTTCCTGATAATACTTTGAATAGAAGAATTAAATACTTTTTTGAATTCTAATTAAGTTGCTTAAAAATTTTAAATAGAGATGCAATATTAATAAAAACTCTGATAAGAACAGATATTCACGTAAATTTAAACAGAGATTTTTTCTTTTTCATGCTACAGAAACATAAAGCATTAACAAAATCATGGATTTAATGAAATTAACGAAAACATTAAATATCACAGATACTTGCATGATTTCAGTAAGAAATTAAAGTTAATATTTTTCTAATCAACCTGAAATTAATGTTTTAAAATGTCAAGTAATACCACACACATATATTTATCATGTTTAAAATATATAAATATATCAGTAAAAAAGAATAAATAATTTTTGACCAGTTAAATTATTTATTCTTTTTTACTAAATATAACAGAAAAATAGTAAAAAGAACATTTAACGTTCAATTTATATTTTAATTGATATAAAAGAAATTCTCCCTTCAGATATACAGTTATTTGATTACTTTAGTAATAAGGACTAAATAGAAGGATGAAATTAATCATCTGATATAGAAAATTATGAATTAAGTAATTATATTTATTAATATTTTTTAGAGATATTTGCTTTATGACTTAATTCATTATACCAGAAGTTTAAAAAGTATTCTTTTGTCTATATTTTATGATAAATTGAAATTTTTTAATATGATTTAAAGTAATTGAAATTGGTATAACTCTTTACTAATAAAATGACATTTTAAACAATAATGAAATAAAAAAACTTCTGGCCAACTGCAATCAAAGCTTAAGAAATATATTAAGAATATTTTAATGGGGAACATTATAATGATTTCTTTAATTCTTTCTCTTAATGAGCAATGTGGCCCACTCAAAGAACCAGGATCAACATTTTGTACTTCAGTTAAAAGGTTCATGGGCTCAATTCCTAACTAAGGTGTGGATATTTATTCTTGCACAATGTGTTACTCGTGAAATGGAGTAGCTGAACGCGAGCTTGTGGATATATATATATATATACGCAGAGAGAGAGAGAGTATTAAATATAGACACATTTTTCAAATAAATCTAACTACTTAAAGTTATTTTTACATAAAATAGATTCCTTTATTTTATTTTGAAAATAATTTAACTTGTCTAGGTCTAGGTATTAGATTTTCCACATTGAAACCTTATAGTAAAAATCTTTAAGACACTATTATTATTACTCCTATTGATATAGGAGGCTTCTTATAATTATAAATTTTTCTGTGAAAAATTTTATAATCAAAATTTTTTACAGTAAATTGTAGAATTACTTATTTGATGATTTCTTTTAAATTATACACACAGTTAACACATCTTTAATAAAAAATATTTCAAGTTCTTATAAACTTTTGAATATAAGTATAACTATAAGCTAAAATTCTTTTTTATTTAAAAAGTGATTCCAAAATTCTGTAAATGTCCTGTGAGATTCAGATTTATATTACCTGTGGTACTAAATGGTTTATTAATAAAGCCACTATTATTTTTCTAAATATCATTGAATCGAAATAACTTGGATTAATTATAATTATCGAAGCAATTTTTTGGTTTCTGATAAAATAATTGTATTTGTACTATTAGTTTCTTTGATTTCAAAGATCTTTTTACCATTTTCATGGACTCATAAAATGATGTATTATGTATTTTAATTCATGTGTGTGTGAAAGTGAGTGTGATTATAAACTTTTATTAACTATTAATTTTGAATTCTGGGATAACATGATAAAATTATGTACTTATAACAACTACTCATTTGTTGATGAAAACATTTATATTCAGAATTTTCAAGTATACTTATAAATTTATCTTTACCTTATTTTTAAAAAAGCTTTTTTTTAATTTTTTTTATTAGTGTCTCTTTCCTTTTCGGTGCATTCCCCATTTTATTGTTTTCAATAATTCAAATTTTGGTAATATCTTTCGCTTAATTTATCCTGAGGAACTTTCATTGATTAAAACCAATATTTTAAACAATACTACAATTGTAATTTTCATATCTGCTTATCAATAGTGAGAATTCGATTACTTATATAGATATTTACAAAACGAAACAATGTAGTTTTAAGATCAATAAATCAATATAATGTAACTCCAACATTTCATTAAAAATATATAGGAATATTATATTTAATGATCTACATCATATTTACAGTATTTACAATAATTGTAAATTCACTAGAAATTTAATAAATCAATTGATTATTTATTTTAAAGATACAATAGTATTCCTGTTAATTTATTATAAATTATGTAGGAAATCGCTTATAAAAGTGAGGTAATGCGCAGTTTTTACAACAACAGAACGGCTACACGCACATTGAAGTTCTTGAAAAAATCCTGAAATTATCTACCTTTACATTAAACATACTTAAACTTTGAATATACGTTATAATTTCTAAACTACTTTAACTAATTCATAATTTTTCGTTGCTTCCCTTTTCTATTTTAGGCCCTTCGTAATGTCAAAAAAGAATTTGATTTACATCTGGTCTTTTTCTCGCTGATTTTGTACTGCTTCAGCTACTTTTCCCTGATTGCTAAAAATATATATTTGTTGGTATTGTATTATATTAAGTTAGTGGACTTTCATGTGCTGTATTTTATCTGGTGCATTGTATTTACTGTTCTATATTATACATTCATATATATGTATATTTATAAAACAATGTAAGATAATTAACAAGAAAAGGAGGAAAAATTTGGTTTGCTCTAAGCATTATTATAAGATAATTAGTTTTATTGAATTAATTAAAGCAGAAAAACGATATTAATAAATCACTTAGTGTCAATTTAATAATTTACTGAATTCTTAAAATTTTTAAAAAAAAGTTGCTTGCAATTGTATACTATAAATCAAATACGCACTGAAAGATGTAGAGTGTAAAATAATTTCGTGAATGGAACTATTCATGGATAAATTTATGTATATATAAGGATAATATCTGATCTTTCATATAATTAGTTACCATATGTTTTATTTATTTATAAAGAATATTTTTATAAATAAATAGAAATTCGTCTTGCACCGTTTTTTCTGCCCTATTGTGTTGAAGAAGTCTTTTATATTTTGGGCAAGATTTAGAAAATATTATAATGAACTTATCATTCATTCCAAAACCAAAGAGAATATAACATTTAAGATAAACTTAAAAAAATTACTCGAAATTTATATGTTAATCTTATAATTACTCTTTTCTACACAATTGTGAACAGTTGAATTCTTTATTTCAACCAAATTCCATTTTAGTTCATCATTATATTGAACATGATGAACACAAATAACAAATTTCTACTAATTTATCCATAGTTAGCCCAAGTGCCAATTTTTTAAAGTGGCGATATTTGTGCTATGTTTTGTATAATAACGTTTAAAGTTATAATAAAACTAACACTCACAATTACATTAGTAAAGAATGCATGTGCAGAGCTGTAAATGAAAGTCATTGCTTGCTGAACATCTTGGTTAGAGTAAATTATTTCACTGCCTTCATCAGTTTTTGATCTTTCAAGTCAAGCATCATCTTGACAATGAGAATTTGCATGTGGTTACATTCGATCTGACGCTTCTTCTACTTCAAAGTAGTTTTAAAGGCATTAAATGTTTCATTAGCTGATGGTAACGTGTCTACTTCAACTTGGACTTTAAAGTTATCTTCTTCCTCGACAATATCAATAAGCTGACCATCATTTGCAGTTTGAAATCCAGTGCCTGACTCATAATCCATTTTCCTTTATCTTCAGCACTAAATTCTGAGCATCCAGGAATTAAAATAAAAATGTTTTTGACTTCTTTAAATGATACGTCTCCCTCTCATCTTCTCCCTTATCTTTCCTTTCCTTTTTATCATTTTCCTTCTCTTCTTCATCTAATTTATTGAAATATTTGAAATTCTGAAAGCGATTCGGATAATTGGAGTTTTATTGTATACATAAGAAGATTTAAATTTCATTAGATGAAACATTTCTTTTAGGATTCAAAATAATTATGCTGAATACTTTGTTCCATTTTTCAAAGTCCGATAGAATTATTTTTTAACAAAAATATTTTGCAACATACTTTTCAATTTCTTATATTATTTGAAAGTATTTTAATGTCATAATAATGGTAGTTAAGGCATTGGCATTTCTGTAAAATTGACTAGCAATAAAAAGGGTTGAAACAATGATTAATACAATTTTAATACAAATTGTTTCAAAATTAGATTTTATTTAATAATTAATATTTTGTAATGTTATATATTACTGAATCCATGTAAATAAATTTAAACACAAGTCTTATTTCATTTAGAAATTATGATTGCATAAATTGTAATTTAAACCTAACTTAACGCTCACACTTGTTTATGTCATGGGAATCATTAGGACACGAACATTATAGTGACCTCATGTACTACTTTCTACCATTTTTAAAACTGTCACCTATGCGTTGGAAAAAATATATGTATACCATTGCATCTCCCCTTTCTATTTCACAAACATTTTTTTAATTAAATACATTTTTAGTTTCCTTTTAATTTTAAAAACGGTATTGTTTTCTTCCATTGTAGCAAACGTGTTTTTTGTTTTCTCATTGTATCACCACTGGAAAATTAATTTGATTTTGGATAAAAGAAGACCCGAATTCACTACTTGATAACTTCGTTGATGAAAGAGAATTTTCAAGCGTTTCCCATCACCTTCGATTTGTTTTCAGCTAATCCATTTCAGGGTACAAAATAGTGTTTTGAATAAGACACAGTAAATATTAAACATATAAAAAAAATAATGAATATCGTTACTCTTCTAAGCGATTTATTTTTCTAAATCATGATTTTGGTTGGATATTTAGACTCATGTTGACCGTAAGCCATGAATAGTGAAAGTTGGGGGAATCAGTCATATCTATACTACACTTAACTAATGTTTTTCCATACAAAATATTGTTCATTTATGCAAAATAATATTCACGCATCATTTTTCTATGTATAAGTAAAAAATAATTTTATTTTCATCTTAGGATTATAAAGTTTATGTTAAAAGAATAAATATATTAAATGGAATGACTATACATTTTATTTTAACTTCTTCCATATAATAGTTTGATTGCTCCTTTTACATAATTGAGAAATCATTTTTTAATAAGTGATTAGTTGTTTTAATGAATAGGCTGATTAGTTTAAAAAATCAAGTTTAGTGTTTAATAACAATGAATGCGCTATGATATTCCCTTAACACTAAATATTTAAAATATTTTTATTTAATAAAACGTATTATTTTACTTATTGTTAACGAAAGCATTAGTAAGTATTTAATAATATTTCTATGCATAGAGAATGAAATGACTTAGAATTATCAAATAATTGATAGCTAAATAATTAATTTAAACTAAACTTGGTGGCACGACAGCCCATGCGGGCCAAGACCTACAGCACCCATAAACTGTGACCGTGAAGCCTTGGGGTGTAAAGCATATGTCCCAGTTAAGTGGTTAGCCTAATGAGAGACCCCAGTTTTTAGTTCTCAAGCATGCTTGGTACTCAGTTTATGGACTCACTGAAAGGAAGAAAGGCTGACCTTGCCCAGCCCCAGGATCAAACGTAAGACCTGTGCCTTGGGAGCATGAAACTCTGCCACTAAACCACCGGGCTTCAATAATAATTTAAAGAGCTTGTAAATTTTGTAAACTGAATAACTTTATTTTTATTATTATAGATTATAAAACAAAATTTAAATAAATAACCTGCAGAGAAAGTTCTTTATTGGAATACCTATCTATTTATCTATTTTTTGTATAAAATATCAAAACAATTAAGGAAATAACAATTTTAATATCTTTTATCTTTATTGCAATAAACTTAGTGATATTAAATTATTAGCTGCAACTCTTATTGAAACTCCTAATAACAAATTATAAGGGAATAAAAGCATTGTAACATAAAGAACATCAAAACTATTAAAACTAATGATTAATACGTCAGAGTTATTAAAAATTTACCATTTCGTTTCGAACTAACTATTTTTTTTTTATCAAACCGAACTTATCATTTTGTTTTAATAAAAAATTACATTTTAAAAAATAATTTGTTTTAAAATCATATCACCTTAGAGAAATGTTTTTGTATAAAAAATATTTTGCAAAAACACGATTTTTATGTATATTTCTTACAGTAATCTAATTTAAAGAAACAATTAGTATAATAAATACTATCTGTTGATTTCATTTGGTTAACATAATTACAAAAATTAAGAAGAAAGCAATTATGTTTTAAAAAATAGAAATTCTTATCCTATTTGCAGTTGAATGCTATTTTATTTAAATTTGCGACTTTGTTTCATTAAAACTATTTTAGTTACTCGGAATCATTCAAGTTTCTTAGCTTCGATTTAGCGATCGTTCGTAAATAGCAACTTTTTTAATTTAAAAAAGAGCTTAAAATAAATTTTAATCAATATTATACTCACAGTTTATAAGTCTAAATAAACATTTTAATTTCGTTTTAATTTTCAACGCACAAAAATTGAAGAGAGTAAAAAAAGAAAAAAATTTCATTAAGATCCTTGTTTCAGAAATTTATTTGTTATCCAAGGCCTTAAAAACGATTAATTATTCTTCACATATTTTATGGACATACACCTTAACTTTCTTATTTTTTTCGACGCTGAAAATGTTTTAAATTAAAATATCGTCTGCGGCAGGAACGATTCGAATCAAAATTTTCGAACAATGTAACGAAACGACTTTCCCGACTTGCTAAACGCAAAAGAATATTCCAAAGAGGCGGAGTTTTCATTAAATTGGTAGAGTATTTTTTATTCCATCATTTGTTTTTCTTTTACTACAAAAGAACGGGCTATTACTTAATTAAACCCGATTCTCTCAGCAAAAATCGCCGAAGTGAAAAGCTTTTTAATTTCTTTTGTGGTAACAATTTCTCATTTCTTTTCAATTACGGGTCCCTTTAAGCTCGTGCAACCGATCAAAGGCGCTCGACCCTATAATGAAAATGGGGCTACCCCTCTTTCCACATTTTTCTCGTTTTTAAGTGTATTCAATTACCGTATTTTGTATGCGGTGGAAAACCAGAAGTCTAATTATGAGGAATCCACCATTTTCTTTTGCACAATGCAATCCGATTACTGTTAATCGTCATCTTTGGTTCCAGCCAACTATTCCTACAAAAAATAATAAAACATCTTTTTCATCAAAGAAATATCTGGATTTTTTTTTCTGCAACGCATGGAAAATATTCTATTAAGTGATTAAAAATTCGTTCGAAAAAAGTTTAATTTAAGAGCATTTGTGTGTGAAATCTGAATACACTTCTTTTAATTCATTATTATTTATAAAAAGTGCTAAAATGGAAAATTATTTTTGTTTGAAGAAAAACTTCCACATATATATAGTGCATGTATATTTTATAGAAATAATTCTAATTATTAGTTATTATAACTTTAGAATAATTCAAAACGACGTATACAATAAATCTTAATTACAACCACATTTTCTCTAAACGTAAATGAACTGCTCCTGTAACTTTCCGATAGTTTGCCCATTTTGAAAATAAAGCCTCTGAACTTAATTTGGTGCCTTAAATTAATTCAAAATGTATTAAATATCATTAATTAAATGTATTCAATGTATGGAATATTGTCACAAATGTTTTCTTAGAATGTAAACAAACTGCAGGCTTAGCCTATCTGAAAATCTTAATAATAATGAGATATTTGAACGAGGAAAACCAATGTACAGCGAGTGTGAAGAATTAATTAATGCATTTGCAATATTTTGGCATATGTATTTTATCAAAAAATATGAGTGATTATTTTTATTTAGAAAAATTAACTGTTATAAATTATCCAAAATGTTTGCAAACATTTGTTTTTCAATTGGTCATATCAAGTTTATTTCATTATAAGTTGTCTGTTTCACTTAAACCGTCAATCGAAATTGCCAGAAATCTCTTAGAACCAGCAAACGATTGCATATAGTTACTTTTTTATCTACTTAAGGTGGAGTTATAAATCAGCTACAATCGTTATATAGGTGCTAAAATCATAAAACTTAACACTCCTGTTTCAAAGAAAAATAATAAATTGATGTTAAAATAGAATATAAGCTATTTCCTCAATATGCATTGAATATCTTTTATATAATTCTCAATCATTAATTTATGTTGAATAAATATATATAAAATATAGCATATTTATTTTTTCAATACTAGTTTTGAATTTCCACTAAAACGGGAAATCCAACGAGATTTTTAAGCTTTAATAAAGGCTAGTAGCAGATTTTTACACTGAAAAATAGCTAAATCAGAAAACGTTTTCATATAAGTTATTACTTTTTACGTTTATTTAAACCTTTTCATATAAATTATATATTTTTTTATTATTATTAGAATTTTTTTAATACTATATTAAAAAAATAATAAATATAAAAATATCTGCTTCAATATCAATGTCATGATTTTTAATTGAAACCTGATTTTTTTTATATTTATTATTTTTTAATAGTCTCCATATAAGATTAAAAATAAATTCCAACTAAGTTTTCCTATATTTTTATTAATTTTGCTTATATTTTTACAGATTATTAAGACATAATGTCATTTGTTAATCCATTTTATTTTACAAATCTTGCTTTTACAGTGATAATTTAAAATTTTAAAATTTAATATCCACAAACACTTGCACAAGCCAACAATTTAAAAATATATATTATTTTTTTAATTAAATATACAATATTTTAGTTTAAAATTTCTAAATGAATAAATCATAATAAGTTCGAAACAAATATAAGTTAATCATAAGACTTTGAAAGCAAGTTTTCATGTTAAAATTGTAACTTCATATTCAAACGTGAAAGAAGCTTATAAATTTATTAGTGAAAATTAATTTCTTACTATGAGTATGACATGTAATCAACTCTGTACAGTTTAACAACAACTTTGTGATCATCTTTATACAACTTTTTAAAAGATATCTGTACAAAATGTACCACTTTCAATACTATTTTTGCATGAAATATTTTTTGCACTTTTCTTAAAATTGTAGTAAAAATTTTAAGCTAAAATGTTTGGTCAATACATGAACCCAACATCCTTAACATCATATTCATATTATTTTTGGGCTGAAATTTTGAAATTTGGATTCAAGGTTTGCAATAATGAAGTCTGTTTATAAGAACTCATTGTAAAATTGCTGATGATGCGACGCACATCATTCCAAAACTACCGCTCCGAGAATGGATGAATATGACATTTTACACCTTTTTTTTAAGTTGTTATCATCTCGAAATTGATAATTGTAGAGAAAAATTATTTACATAATCGGATGCTACCTAATTTTTACATATAATAATTTTTTTTTAAATAAGAAGATAATTTCTAATTTTTGAATTATTAAAATATTTATTTTGCCTACTGCATCGAATATGTTTTCGTTTTTCCTAATACGCTACCAATCAAAAATGCATTGGAAGAGTATGGAAAGATATCTATCTTCAATATTTAGTAACGTTTTAGTTAAAGATAATTTTTAAATGTTTTCTATCACATTCCATTTGCTTTTAGCAAATGCTTAGACCTCATTTCGTAACGCAAAACTACGAAGCTAAGTAAACAGTAAATATCTTTTTAAAAAGATGATAAACACCATTATTTTTTCTAATTGAAATTTTCCAAACGCGCGTTTTGTATTAAAAACCACAACCCATAAAACTAAATTCACTGACCGATGACTGAGTGGTTAGCCCTCCTGACTCTTGAACTGTATTCCAGGTTCGGGCATAGATATTACATTTTCTCTGTCCTTTCTAAAACGGGTTTGAGATGATATGGCGCATGTAATGCTGCTCACCTCCGTAATTTGGTTCACTTGCTAAAGACAAATGCACAGCAGTTTTGTGGCGAAGGGTTCGTCACCAGTTCCCGCCATTATTTATAATAATAATAATAATAATAATGGGGTTGGTTTTTAGTGCTTTTTAAAACTTAAATTTCCCAGATTCAAAAACAGTTTTAATTTTATAAGTGTGTTTGACTGAATTTAATAATTAGGGGGTGGAGATACAATGAGAGAAATACTGATTTCTCTCATTGTTTCTCCACCCCCTATTCAATTCAAATACCCTCTGATAGCGGAGGATATTTGAATTAAATGGCAGTTAGGTAGGTTTCCTCTGTCCGGAAATATTGATGTGAAAAACGCTCCCTTCAATTCCCAATTTGTCAGAGGAAGGGGGGGGGGTACTCACTTGAGTTTCTGAGAGGCTGAGGGCAGTGGCCAGCTCCAGCCTTTCGGGCGTGGACAGGTATCGCTGCGCCTCGAACCTCTTCTCCAGGCCGTGCAGCTGCTGGTCGCTGAAGACGGTGCGAGCCTTGCGCCTGCGGCACGGCTTGCCCCCCTCCGAGGGGAACAGCGCCCCAGGAAAAGGCAGACCTGGAACGACAACAACACATTTTAATCTTTAAGCGTATCTCTGCAGGAAGCAACAATGTATTATATAAACATATCACCTTAGTTCTTTCCTTAAGATGAAAGAAAACAAAATTCTAAAATATTAATAATAATAAATAAATAAACAAACAAAAGTGCCCAAAATTTATTTATCAAGGTATTTCAAGCATCAATTTACAATTTAATTTATAATATATATATATATATATATATATATATATATATATATATATATATATATATAAATTGCTTTTTATATTTAATTGTTAATATTATTTCAATCTTATAATCACATTTTGAAAGTATATACATTTTATATTCTGATACATTATAATATTTTTATTTACATACGTTATAATATTTATATATTAAATTTTATTTCTTAATGACGTCAGAAATAATTTTTTAATAATATTTGGTAAATTAAATATTATTATAAATTTTAAAACAATATTTATAATTTTAGGTTAAAATATACTTAAAAGATAGCAAAATCTATAATTTATAATCTGGATATCTTCACTCCATTCATTTCGACTTTCCATTTATCTTTAAAATTTGGGAAGTTCAAATGCTGTTGAAACGATTTGATAGAAATTTTCACCAACGTGAAATTCTCACTTATTATTTTTTTTCCCATGATTCAATTTTTTTTTATCTTTTGAAGTATTTATATTATATTTTTCTTCGATTAGGGACCATGTTCTTCCTTTGACTTTCCGAGAAAACTTTTTTTTACTTTTCTTTACTTATTATTGAAATTTTTAAATTATAGATAAGAGAAAGAAATCATCAATTTTAATTCTCATGTGCCAAAGAAAGCAGACTTAAATAATGTGGCTTTTGAATTTTTGGCGAGTTTAATACATGACCCAGACGGAGACTGCTGGGTTTTTAACATACTTCTATTGAAGTGTTGTTGCATCTGCATGCTTTGCACCTAATCCTGAGGTGGGCTCCACCAAGATGGAAGCAGCCAGCTGGGAGTCTTCCGAGAGTCTTAGAAGCAGGGATCAAACACAAAACCTCCCAATACTTGACTTGCCATTCCCAAAGATATCATTTCACGTGGAGGACATGGTGACCACAACATATTTAACATGTCTCAGCCATCTTTAGTGAGCACGACGAGTATTCAGTTAAGACGGGATTTGAACCCACTACCTACTGATAATGAGAACGATATCCTAATCAACCAAACCCCCGTGGCCCGGTTGCTGTGATGTAGAAGTTGTGGGAATCGGTGCCAGTTGAGATAAGGAACTCGTCACTTCAGTATGGTTCAAAATTACAATATTGTTGGCGGAGTTAAGCGGCTTAGGTTAGCGTCCGTGGAAACGTAGCACAAAAACCTAACCTATACCTATAAAAGTTTAGGAGTGGCATCGATAATGACTTTATTAGACCGTGGCCCACAAGTATGAAATAAGTTTGTTGTTGTCTTCCCTGAAAGCAATCAAGAGTTTAATATTCTTTTACATTTTTATGTACACATAACTATATTGTTAATGTGCTGCCACTTGCAGTTGTTAACAGAACAGCTGCCGGCCAACTTGTCTAGTGGTCAGCGTGCTGACTACGGATAGGGAGATACTAGGTTCGAATCTCGGTACAGGTATGGATGCAATTTCTCTCTCTTTCTATCATGTCTTTATCCTTTCCTTGTATGAATGATGTGTGAATGGTTGCTTACCCTCTACAAAGTAATTTTATGTGCCACTAGATTAAAATTTATCTTGAATCAATTGTACTAACTGTATTCCGTTATTACTTGAAAATAAATACTATCCTCTTTTCCATTAAATGTAATTTTTGTTTTAAAAATAAAAAAAATGCTTTAGTTTTAAAACCCAGCAGAATGTAATGAATGCTATGATTCTACATGAGATTTAGGAAATGTTATCTAATAATGGCGATATATATATATATATGTGTGTGTGTGTGTGTGTGTGTGTGTGTGTGTGTGTGGTAAAAGATACCCTATTATTCTGTTTCATATGTTCACCATTTGTAGGTTCTCAGAATTATTTCTCTTCGGTCATATTGCTAAGTGTTTATAAAAACTTTAAATAATGTTGTAAAGTATGCATTATAGAATCCTCTACCAATTCAATATTTCTTCATATTAACTTTATCACTTTTCATAATAATATAAGTTAATAGTTTTAATATTTTTACTTTTTGTATTTTTTAAATGATTTGGAAATTTTCCAACAATAAAAAGATAAGTATTAAATGACCGTTAGTTATGAACTCTTAAAAATTCCAAAATATATTTCTTACATAAAATAATTGCATTCATTGTTCTTTTTTGTGATACTGAGCTAATAGTTATGAGGTATCAAATGCAAATAAGAAAATAATATCAACATTTTAAAATTATTTTAATTAAAATTATATTTTTCATTCTGGTTTTGTGATAGAGGGGTTTTTTTCAGCGCGGATTAGATTTCAGTCATTGTAGAACAAGGTGAAATGTGTGTTAAACTTCTAATCTCGGAATTTTCATTTACAAGTTGCTTGCTTGGAAGTTTTCCCTTTTCGATACATGAGCGTGTCCCGCTATTTATCCATCTGAATGATAACAAACACTGGATGTTAAAAATTCATATAATTATAAGCTACCTATTTTTCATATAATATTTTAACGTAAAAAAGAATTATTTTCAAGTTTGAAATGGAAATTATTAAAAATATTATTTTACTGGTTTAATAAATTGAACTGGTTTGAAATGAAACGAAATAAATTTTTTTGCTGATTCCCTATTCTTGCATTTCGTGATCATCATGTCTGTCGAGTCACGGAGAAACATTTTAGCCACTTTTCCAGAGCTGAAGGGAAAATAATCTGAATTTTTATGCCGTTTACCATATTTCTTACTCCTTTTACCCGCTTTTTTATTTCTTGTATTTATAGTGGAGAACCAACAGCTGGGTGGATTTGCAAAGTTTTCTCTCCTTCTGTATGTTGTTTCTAAAGTGTAAAAGCAGTTTGCTTGTGGTGCACATAAAAAAATCAAATATTTTTTTTATACAATTTTGAGTTTTTTTCCCGTACGTAGAATATTTGAAGCAGAAAAATTTAAGATATTCTCTCATATGGGAATTTCGAGAAACATTTTTTCTAACTAACTGATATAAATGAATAAAATAAGAAATGTTTTTGAGAATTTCTATCGTAACATTTGTTTAATTTATATTTGACTCACATTTATATCCTCTGAAAAGCTCAAATGAAAAGATCATCATTTCCGGGTAAGCAGCTCGCAGAACAGCAATGAGCCAAGAATGTAGAATTTACCTTCCCATAATAAGGCACACTTAACAGTTTAAATGTCCTCAATTTGGAAAGCGTGGCAAAAGCTCTTGCTTTTGTTTAGTTATTTTTTAAATAAAATAAGGCGATGGAACTGGTAGTCAAATGTTTTTAATTTACAGCTGAGAAGAATATTGAAGCAGAACTATTAGAGAAATTTGTTTCAGTTATTATTATTATTGAATAACTTTCAGTAGTAAATTATTGGAGTTCTTCAATTGTTCAGCTTTTCTAAGAGTGATATGAAAAAAATTTCTTATGGAAATGTGAGAATTCTTTTGTCAGAAATAAATGTCTTTAAAAAAAAAAAAAAAAAAAAAAAAAAAAAAAAACCTCTGGAAAATACGTTATTTTATTCTATAAGGATAAAACAAATTGAAAAACTTAAGAGATTTTGTAAAATATGCGTTATTTGTATTTGAAATGAAATAAAAATCATCTGCAAGGAATATTGAAAACAAAAGAAATTTAGATTCAATGAGAATAAGCAAAAATGTTCATTCAAAATAGTTAATAATTTTCTAGCATAAGACATCAAATAATTATTATATATTTAAAAATTTATAAATATATAATATATATAATTATTAGTAAAGGTTTTCTATGAACTTATAAGTGACAGAAATGCTTAGAAGTATTTAATAAGAAAGATTCCTAAAGATTTATAAGGAATAATTTACTTACACACATTTGTTATGTTTTCACAACTAAGATGGAACAGTAAAAGTTTATTTATGGGTATCCGTTGATCTTTTTTACTCCAATATAGACTCTAACAAAATGCGGACCCTAAACACCAAAGTTTCCAAAAATTTAAGTTTATTGCCTATTTTTATCGCAAATTTTTCGTGCCAAACCAAAAAGTACCCATATCTACGATAAAACATAGAATTGCAGTGAATTAAAAGGCAGTAATAATTTTTAAAATTTAAACATACATTTTTCTCCCTTTTTTGGTTGATAAGGAAAACTGTAGCTGTTGTCGCAGCTTGTTATCCTTTCTCACCCCCATCTATTTCTGTCTAATCCTTACTCTTAATTGCAGATTCGGTCCCTTTTTTCAGCACGTTGAGTGCAAAGTATTATCATTGTTTGAGTGACATACACTGAGACTTTTAGTATCATAAAAGGCTATTGTCTCTCTTTTCTTAAAAATTTATTCTCTATTCAGAATAAGTCTATCGAAAGAAAAAGTTGTGAAAATCTTATATTTTGTTCCGGAAATTGACTACAATTTGCAGTCTTTCCTTAAAAGTCAAGTTATTTGCTAAGAAGTTTGCATTTTGAAGAATATGGTAATATATGATCAATATTTCAGCATGTTTCTGCCTGACTATTACTGTAGACTGAAAGGATGCTAAATACAGCCAACCAACTCGTAATTTTGAATCACGGTTAAGTGACTAATTCAGTACCTGAACTGGTACCTTTCTCCACATACCATGCCACACTAGCGGAGGATTCTGCAGTACTCCTTCTACTCTAAAATTGGTAAAACTGCTTAGAAACATCTACTCTTTCTTTATCTGAGAATTAATTTTTCCCACGACGCTTCAACACCACCTTGCAGGAAAGATCATGGTTGAGGGTACATTCATCTATTTTAAAACACTAGAATGAGGTCTTTTTAATAATATTTTTTACCTTACTAGGCTTGCAATTTATCATCAGGAAATCAATGCTGTACTTGAATACTTAAATCACTTTAATCTGCTTATAATTTTTCATTCTTTGAATTATTGATTTCCAATACTATATTTATCTTCTGCTATTTAATATCTGCGCTCTGCACTACTTTAATTTTGGTTGTCTTTGTTTATTCTGAATTTCTTTGAGTGTTCTCTGCTAAATAAGATTCATTACATGCGTTTCAGCTTTTGCTATTCATTTCATCCTGTTTTACATCCACATGATACAATTAGTGTTATAATCGTCAGTAAAATTTAAGCTGAGATTTATAAAATAGTCACTAGTAAATATTCTATAAAGGTATTCGAGTCGATAATTTTCGTTTTTCTTGTTCTTTTCGAACATTGTTTTGGTTGTTTTTAAATCTTACCATATAAGCTATATATTTTAGACTAAAGGCATACGATCTAATATTAAGGCTATGTAATTTTATAAAATTATGATTAGAATTGGTGCGATTTTATTTGATTTATAATCATAAGCACTGCACTAATTATAACATTAAATTCTTCAGATGCAAAAATATTTACCGATATATTTTCAAATAGTTGTTATTTAGTTTATTTTGTCGTTTTCTAACAAAATTGAAAAGAAATTATATTTCCTAAATGGACAGATTACATTCACAGTTTTAAATTTTTGGGCTTAAAAATTCACAATTGTTATCATCATAATGACGTTCAATTGTTTTCATTTTATCACCATTTTTTTAAATTCTGGCTGATTGGTGAGGGGCATATAATTTTTAAGTTAATTTCATATCACTTTAATTTATAATTTTTAAGTTATATATATAGTATGGAAGTACTTATACTGACAATTGAATTCATGAACTTTTGATTTGAAGGACAGATCATTAGACATTAAACTTTCATCTCGTGAGTAAGTATTACTCCTCAAGATACAGTTCTATGTTGATATAAAATTGAAAATGCAAACTCATCTTCATTTCACACTCATCTTCAAAGGCATTTCTAGTATTTGAAAGTCAATATTTTATGCAAGAATTAATGTTATATAGCCATAACCGCAATATGATTTATTGACTTATTGTATAGAAATCATTTATAATACTTTCTGACTTATTATATTATTAGTATAATAAACTTATAGTAAAATATATACCATAACCAAAAAGCAAAGTATATAACCTAACCAAATCATGCAATAATTTATAAGTATATTTCAATATGATGTTTGCATTATACGCTATTAATACACAGGTAGACTTACATAATATTTACCTAAAAAAAACTTCACCGAAATCTCATTGTCGTTGCTAATGTATTTTCTCATCATTTATTCGAAAATAAATAGGATTTAATCATTGTAACATATGAATTTACCAAAGTATAAATGTTTTTGTATCTGAAATCTTACTTTGTTTTCCAATAATAAATACTTAAATTTGTAAATTCCTGGCAACTTTTCTCTTATTAGATCAAACGCATAGAGCTATTTCACAGAATTCTAATTTTAAATTAATTTATTATGTATAATGGCATTACTAATTTTACTAATTTATTATGTATAAAGGAATATATATTATACTACATAGTATAATGCATATTTATTTCAAAATAATTCTATCTATTTCCTCAATTCTTTAATTATAATTAGCCTAATTGTTACTTAATAATTCATCAAATTATTATTTTTTTTTCAAAAATTTTACTTGATAAAAGGTGGATTAGCTGTCATATTAAGAAAAAAATTAAAGAATTTCATTTTTAAGAGAAATATTATCTATTTCACTTTCAGAGAAAAAATAAGTATCCAAGTACATAAACTGTCTCCTTTTATTTACTTCTTCCCTTTCTCAAAACATTCTTTCCTATGGATAAAGAAGATATCGTCACTTTGAAAGTGCAAACATTTCCGTTTGTCAAATTATGACTTCGGAATAGACAGAATACAACATGCTTACGCACTCGATCTTGGCGAAAGGGATTTTCGAAAGTATAAATTCCATATGCAGTAAACAAATAAACAGCATCCCCTCTCTTTCTTTCTGATGCGTGGGCTTCAAGTGAGGGGGGAGGAGAGGATAAGAAAGAAAAATGGACGCCAATGCGCCGGAAAAAAAGTGGGCGACAATGATATAGGATAGAGAGAAGGGAGAGTATTTTGGGCTGTTATATGGTCTTTTCAGTATTACGCCGACAGCGGCCGGATTTGGACGGATCTGCGCCCGCACGCGCGCCTAACAAGTCCGGATATCCAGGGCGCCCTAACAGGCTTAAGCAGGAGGGGGGCAGAGAAGGGGATAACGCCCCACGTTCCTTGGCATACAAGTGCCAGTTGACAAAACGAGATATTTTCCTACTTTGCTCCCTTTTTTCGAAGAAAATCACGATAAAACACCTAGTCGGATGGACCATAATTTTGAATAAAAGACGTTTTTCTCGTCGCCGGCTTGGCGTAATCCCCTTTTCCGAGGCGATGAATTTGGGAAAAATAAATACACTTTCAGTCGTTTTTACCAAGGTATTATAGAAAGATCTGTTTCTAGTTTTGTCTATTTACTGCAGTTTTGGAAGATCCGACAGATGGTTTTTGTCATGCGTATGTTTAAAAAAGAATGGCTGTAAAATGCTTCTTTTGCATTTGGAACTTGTATATCTCTGTTAAAATTTAAATGCCCATTTGTATGATATTTTGTTTCGAAAATATGAAGAACTCTTAAAGAATAAGGAATAGCAGTCGAACTGAAATGATGGTACGTTTTCTGTGGCTCTTATACATTTTAAAGAAATTCTTTTTAATACAACATATCAGAATGCATAAAATATTTGGATTCATATTTTAACTCGCTGAAGTTTTGTCCTTAAAATTATTATATTAATCCTCATCTGATATTCATTTTGCTAAATATTAAATTACCTATAAAATCTTCAGACTAAAATATGTGTTAGAAAAACTGGAAAAGGATTTTAATTGATATATTTTTCTAATTTTTTGTTTATAATGTTTTTATTACAGAAGCTTTTTATACATCAATGAACAAAAAATCATGAGGGGCACTTCAAAGAGCTTTAATTGTAATTTAATTAAATTTTTTTGTGAGTACTTTATTCAGGTTTTTAATTATAAGTTTATCGTCTTTGTGTGGTGTCAAATAACTTATTTTGAAATGGCTTTATTAGATGCTGTACTTTAGCGCTTACATTAAGCGATAAGTATTATGGGTTGAGTTATCATGAAAGGATTTGCTTTTGTAATCAGGCAGCAACGATTTAAATTCTGACTGTAGATGAAGCCATGTTTATGGGACTTAAACAACTAATTACAGCTTAATGCATACTCATAGGTATGGTATGAAAATTTGGGGAAAAGAAGATGCCAGTTCAAATGTTAACCTCGTTACATTGGTTTAAAATTGCGATGTGTTACCTACATTTAGTATTTTCCTTATGACAGAAACAAATATTTTGAAACTGCTTAGTGAATAGCCTAATAGCCGAAGCCCATCCCAAGGCATTTTAGCATCCACCCATGTAAATATCCGCCCGGAGGGATATTTCATAGATGGTAAGCCTTATTCACAAGGCTTAAGGGAAGAAACTCATAAAACTTGTAAGCACCCACCCTGACACACGTACATTCTGAAAACAAAAGCGCAACATCTTTCGCCAATTATTGAACAGTGTCTTGGATTGAACCTGAGATCTTACTCCCCGAAGAGGTATTACCGCTTGGTCACGGTGATTGCGGTGGTTTCACGTGAACAAAAAGTGACCATTGCAACTCATAAATAAGGCGAGATGATGAAAGTTTTACGGAAAATGAAATCCTGTAAATACCACAAATATTTTCACAAAAACGCTGACATTCCCTCAGTGGTAAGGACAATTTTTAAGGAGTAGAATGCTCCGAATACGATCACAGACACAAAGGAAGAACCTGCATGTCATGCAAAGAGTGTTTAGGAGTTTTCCAGGTTTCCTCCTTTATGATACAAAAATGAGCCAGCCCTATTTTCTGTTATGAATCTACACAAAAGCAAGAGAGGTGGTTGATTTGTAAATGAGTTGCAGCAGCTTTCGATTGTCAGCTGAGTTGAGTCAAAAATTTTCACAGCTGTTATGTTGTTAAGTTTCCTACTGCGTGCTTCATTCAACTGCTTTTGATAATGCATTAGGTTGTGTCCAGTATTCTAACAAAGCTGGGCTGTTAAGGTGCTATCATTATACATCAATGGGGTTTTAATTTATATCTTTCTTTATTTTTCTAATAATTTTCTTCTTAAATTGGAAAGCCTTAACTATCATAATTTCGTACTTTTTTGAAAATTGTATGGTTTATAGATAACCTGCAAAAATAGCATTAAAAGACTTAAAAATACAATATGAATTTGCACTTCATTAAAAATTAGAGTTTTAAATGTCCTTTTTGTAATAATTTATTTACATTTGATGTATTTTAGGAAAATTTAAGATAAGTAAATTTGTCGTTGAACAATGACAATAGGCAAATCAAATTTAAAGTACCTTATTTTCATATTCAAAAATAATAATAATGAAAAGGGAAACAAAATTTATCTCTAACAATGCAACAATTTACAATGTTCATTTCCATTTCCTTGAATAATGAATACAGACGTAAACAATGCAGATCATCAAATAGACGAAATTAAAACTATGCTCTTCTCCGACGCAACACCACAAGACTGCGAACTGCGCAGTGATACAAAGAGCTCCGGGGCAATAACGACAAGAAAAATTCAAATGTTTTAAAAAAATAACGAGACAGAAAATACGATGCACGAAATAACGATCAAAAGGCTAACGAGAAGGGGGTGGTCGGAGAAGGCAGACCATCCTAATGAATTTACATTTTGTGGATTACACCTCCCTTCCCATTAAAGACGAAGAAGAGAAAACCATTATTTTTGGTCGACCATTAGTAGCAGATTTAGAGAACCCTGTGCGGCACATTACCAGTTTAATGATGGACCAAGTCCCCCAGGGAAAGAACGTTAACCATCCCCTTAAGTACAAATAAACGTCGCCAAATTAGGCGACTAAAACATCTCGAGCCGAAAGAAAAGTCTCATTTTCGTTTGGCTCTTTCCTCTGGACGCAGGGCTTTTTAAAAACTTTGGGATGCAAAAAATTGAACAATGTATTCATGTGGAGAACATCATTTCATTTTTTATTGCTTTTTGTAAAAAGCAGTTTTGATGCAGATGGAAGCCCCAATATTTTGTGATGAATGATTTTCTTTATAAATTTTAATGTTAATTTTAAAGAAAATGAAAGATACATTCTAGTAAGCGAATCTGAAAACCAAATGCTTTCAACTTTTACTTTGTTAGATTTCATAATCATGAGAAATTCTGAAAAACTAACAAATCCTTAATAAATGAGTGGTGTTGTTTTTTCTTGTAAACAAACTGATGAATAATCCATATTCATGAGATTATTAATTGTATTAATTCCTTGAAAAGGAATAGTTAATCAATGAGAATTAAAAATAGAAATTCGTAAATAATTAATTACTGATAATTAATTAATTTATTTATTATTAATAATTAAATTAATAAATTAGTTTAGTTAATTATTAACACAATAATACAGTACCGACTAAAAAAATCCAGATTCACCGTTGTTATTACATATGAAGGTATTACACAGTAACATAATTGTTATGTTTATTGAAAATTACATTAATTTCAAAATATGCACATCATGATGAATTAAACACTTTTTCACATGACTCTTTGCTACAAACTTTTTAATGTTCACAAAATTATTTCCTATTTACAAAAATATTAAGCATTTGAGTTATTGATATTTCTGTTAAAATAGAGCTGCAATTACAAAAAAAAGGAAGAAAAGTAAAAATAACTAGAATCTTTAATATCTAGTAAAACACGAGAAATGTTTTACATAAACATAGCTTGATGCGATTCTGTGTTCTTCTATAGCATTTTCCTAATAAAATGAGGAAAACTTCTTCTTTTTTTTTAATTTCTTGTTTTATTTAATATTATTTTTTCCCAGAAAACTTAATTTGCAAATGATAAACTACATATGCACATCAAAAATAAAAAAGTTTTGTTACTTCAAGATGCATATTATTTTTAGCAAAATAAGTATATATATATATATATATATATATATATATATATATATATATATATATATATATATATATATATATATATATATATATATATATATATATATATATATATATATATATATATATATATATATATATATATATATATATATATATATATATATATATATAATAAGTATTTACAAGTATTTACTGAAATAACAAGCTATGGTTTATTTCAGTAATTTTGATTTTCTGATTCTTTTTTAAGCCAGATATATAACGTATTCTATTACATACATCTACCTTAAAATATCTACTGAAATGAACGTACAAAAGGCAACTTTTATTTAAATTCTTAAATTGAAAAATCATTCTAAGCTTCATTCTAAGTCATCATAATATTTTTGAAATTCTTAAGAACGGAATTTTTAATATTACTTGTAAATATTTATTTTTCCATATTAAAATTTTACTTGTTTACAAAATAATCAGAATTCATCCCATCTACCAATGTTTAGTGGGGATTATGAATAATCTCAGGATTTATATATATATATATATATATATATACATATGTACACTACTGCCTGTTACAGGCCATGGTCGTCGTCCCTGAAAGTGTTTGCCACCTGGTCCTATCCATTGCAAGGATCCCGCAGTTTCCTTTGTTAATCAAATTAAAGTTCTTCACCGCTGGTCATCCTCTTCTGTTTCCCACGGGATAAGTAGAAGTGAGCTTTTTTACTGGGCTTGCAATGTTGGGTCAGAATATATGCCCGAGCCAACGTAGTCTATTGTCTTTTATGATTTTGTGACAGTATCGACTTGGCAGATTTCAAAATTAAACAAAGATCCCAAAGTATTATTCATGCAAGAAAGAGCAGTAATTCTCTCTCATTTTGTAAATGTTAATTTCTACCCTAATTACATTTTATTCATATTTATATTTTTAATATTAATTATATTTTTAATATAATTAATATTTAAAATTGAAATATTAATAAGCATCCAGTATGTAAATTGAATCATACTGGAAATAAATACTGTAATTTAAACAGTAAATGTTAACTTTATATTTACTGAAAATGGATATATGTGTATACATATGTATACATTTATATATAAGTTGCATGCAATACATGTATTTCTATGTAAGTTACATACATACATATTACATACATATTATTATATCTAAATTATTTTTGTTTGCTAACATCGTATGTGTCTAGAATTTTCTTTTTGAAAAGTTTGAAAGCTATGTACAAGCAAATTCATAAGATATGGTTTTATTAAACTGACCTTTATGAATGTATCACTATATGTTAAAAAATAAAACTATTGTAATAAATGAAAAAACTTTGATGTTATATAAGTTAGAATTTTAAAAAAGTAATACTGTTAGACATTAATATATTTTTCACAGTTTTAAAGTAAAAACATTAATTTTTTATTATACTGGTGTTAATAAAAATTATTTAAAGTTTCATATGCCCGTCTACGTACGAGGAAAAACTTCTTCTGAAAAGTTAATCTTAATTTTCTTTTACTTTATGATTAGATAAGTTGTTGTCTTATGACAGCTAGGGTCGCATTATGGGTTGCGCTGCTCCACTTTTCCATATTTTATTAGATAAGTTATAATGTAAAAATATAAAAGTAGGCAAAATTTCCATTAGATGTGGCATACTTTTTATGCTCATAGAGTTTAGGGAAATTTTCAAAAAATAGCTTACCCTCTACAAAAAATTGTTACGCAACACTCTTGATTTAATCCGAGCGTAATGTTTAGGTGGGGATGTTCTTTGAAATGCAGCAAAGTCCGAGAAAAATATCCAACGATACAGAAAATATAGATAAAATTTTATAGCAATATGGATATTTAATAAAATTTTACTGGATATTCCTTTTAAAAAAGCTGTAAGTGGGAATGTTCTTCATGTAAATTTAAAATTCTGCTTCGTTGTGAAAAAGAAAGTTTGAAAAAGAAAGCTTTTAAAATGGGAATCCCGCCTGTGATAGCGACGATTTTGCTCCTTCCCGAACTTAAGAGTGAGTCTTGATCTCATACTTATGGATATCAATCGACACATTATTGAAAAACATATAAATTTAAAAAAAATAGTAGAGAAAAAGTAAAATAACACTTTTCTTTACTTACCAGTTGAAAATGCAACATTCTGCTTCGTTTTTGAAAACACGAGACATATTTTAAAATTTCTGTAACTTAATTTCTATTTGACATACAATAAAATGAAAAACTGATTTAAAACTGGAAAGTTCTGAGTACTAGATTTAAAAAAAATTGACGCGTGTAACTGAAAATAAAATTTTCAAGACTAGGCTGATACTTTAAAGCTACTATAGAAAGAATATTATTTTGCAAGCGAATACAAAGAATTTTCCGCTCTAAGAATACTTTGATTATGAGATTATATTGATTAACATTACCATCTATAAAATATTAAAAATCTTGTGTTTATTTTTAAAAATACTCTTAAATTTTAATTTTAAAAAATTATATTAATTTCTTAATTTTTAAAAGCAATAATTTAGTTACTGCCTTAACTGATATTAAAGGTAAGAAGAAATTACACCTATATGGAAAACAATAAGAGAAACTTATTTGTTTTCCCACATCATGGTCAATTTTTGAAGTAAAGGGAAAATTTTGACAGCGGCGCGTTCCAGCATCAAACCATAACCGTGAATTGTGGTAACAGAAGATAACAGTGCTGTCAATAGTATGGTTTCTATAGAACTATCTTTTTTGCACCTCAGTTATCTTATTATTGACAAGAGGTACATAAACTTCAAAGAGTAAAATATTTTATTATCAAAATGTTATAAATAAAGAAATTATAGAAATGTAAAATACTATAAAAATGTTCTAAATAAAAAAAATAGTATTTTTATAACGCCTCATAAAAGCTCTCAAAAATCAAAAATGTATTGATTTTTTTCAACGAAGAGTTAAGAGGTTTAAGGTAATTATCTATTATGTAATTATTTGTATATATATATATATATATATATATATATATATATATATATATATATATATATATATATATATATATATATATATATATATATATATATATATATATATATATATATATATATATATATATATATATATATATGTATATATATATATATATATATATATATATATATATATATATGTATATATATATGTATATATATATATATGTATATATATGTATATACCTAAAGATTCGACAGTAAGTGAATGAAGACTTAAAATGTGTGATCATGACTATTGTTTTTACAATATTTAAAAAAATTGCTGGAGAAAATTAACATATTGAGAAATATTGTTCATTTTATTTAAAAATACTATTGGAAACATGTCGGAAAAATTCTTACATCAAGAATGAGTGAAATACTAATGAGTCATGTAAAGTCTTAAGCTTTAAATTTGCAGAATTTTTCTAACTATGTATTCTTTTATTGAAAAAAAAAATCTTTCGGGCTTTACATAATTGCTCAGCTCTTAAAATTTTAATCTTGTTTTGTTTTGTTATGTGTAAAAATATGTTGCAATCGTGAAAACAGTGCATCTAAAAAATATATAGTTCCATAAAAAATGTAAACTTTATTTTAATAGAATAATCATATTAATAATCTCTTAAAAATATCGAGTAGAATTCCAGTCAAACTGTGAGTAAATTTTACTAATTTTTATTCAATAACTTTAACCTGTCTTAAAGGATTAAATTAATAATAATATCAGTGTGTGATTCCAATCTAATCGTAATCAAATCTTTTCCACTCAATTAATTATCAAAATAATTTTGATATATGATCACAAACGAGTTTGGGAAATCTAACCCGCATCAAATTATTGTAAAAAAAGTGTCGATATTTTTTAGGAAAATGAATCAAGAAATAATTTTTTCCTAAATAGTCAGTGTTATAATAACAGATTATAAGTAATTGAACTTATAACCTGTTATTATAACCAATGGAAATTTTTACTAATACAAATTAGTGACGGATGTTTATTGAAATATTCACGTCTAAACTATCGGAAAATCTAATAAGGTAAAAACATTCATTATTCAATTAAAAATGATTATTTAATTTTTTAAAAAGTTATTTTTGAGATGAATTTTATGTTACTTTTTCTATTACCTCTATACGTTATTTTTCCATAAACTAATTTAAAAATCAAATATTTAACAGTTTACATATTTAGAGTTCTAAATTAAGAAAATAGTATTTTTACAAAAAGCTCCTAAAAGCTTTCAAAATGTTTATTAATTTTCTTTTAACGAAAAGTTTCATTATATTAAAATGTAATTATTTGTTTAACTCCAAAAATTAAAAAAATGTTCAACATTAACTATCAGATATTTTGGTAATAAGCATACATTTTTGATAATTGTTTTCGTTTCTTTAATTTGATAAATTTAACATTTGAGATGAGTATAAGCCTTGCATTAAAAACACATATTTATAATAATAAAAAAATGCGAGCGTTTCCCCTGTAAAATTTACAATTGTGAAAAAAGTTATAGATCATGGCATTAAGACATAGAGCTTCAGTAATTTTACGCCGCTTCCCGTTACAAAATGAAAATCATTTACTACTGGCAGTGATGGAGAGGGGGACCTCAGTGGGTTGCTTGAGCTCCTTGATTTGAGGACGTGTCCACGTTAATCTGTGACGTCCAAAGTCCTTCTGCTAGTGAGGCGGGGATGTGGAAATTGGTTTGCAAGCTCAGATGTGACTTCGTCACCGAACCGTAGTTCAGAATAACGACACTATGAAAAATATTATTACTCAAGAAGTTAAATACAAGACTTTAATACTATCAATATTTCAGATTTCAAGTCTCAAACTTAATAATGCACGCAATCTAAAAAACAGTTGAAAGTCGTCAATAAATATACAAATCTAGTGCAAGTACTGTTGCCATTCACTAGAAAATTAAAATTATATTTCAAGCAAATCTTATTCAATAGTTTCAACAAGGATGCTTGGTGAAGTGCAAGTATTCCAAATGCGTTAACCTTAAGATACATTTCGGGCACCACTATGTATAGATGCACCTGCACCATCTGTATGTATGTGTGCACTTGCACCCTTTATGTCTGTTTTGCCTGCACTGCAATGTATGTTTACATATATGTTAACACATGGATTTCATTATATTTTTTTACTTAATTTACTTATCACTTAAACTTACGTTTTCTAAATCTCTATAATATGATTTCTAAGAACTTGTTATGCAGATATACGCTTTTGCTTAAAATTTATTCCGTTGTTTGTTTCCCATTTTTATATTTCGCTCTGATTTTTTTTTCAATTTGTTAAGATTAATTGTAATATTATGTAATTAATTGAGCAAAACTTAATCTTTTTAGGTATTTTTTTTTAATAATTTATTAACCAGGGTCTGCATTTGAAGAAAAGAAAAGAATAAAAAATATTTTGTGAAATATGTAAAAATATATGTATATAAGTGATTCAATATATGGAATAATTAGAGGGAGAAAATGTTATTTCCAGAGAAGACAGCGAAGTAACTGCCAAAAAGAAAATACTGAATCATGTGCACATTTATTTTCTTTGAAAATGAATATAAAAAAATCACTTATTTCCTTCAAAAATACCCAGAAACAATGAAAAAAAAATCTGTCTAGTAAAACAACATTTGATAGTGCTAAAATTTCACTAAATATTTAGATCAATATGCGTGTAATAATGTTATATATGTACGAAAATTTCCTTCCTTAAGATGCAATATATTTTTTCTTTTAATATTTTTATAAAGAAAAATGAACCAAAAAATCTGATTTTGTCATTATGTATTGTTTTTGAAGTATATTCGAAAACATCGTTTGAACATGCAGTAATGTGAAATTATAGTAAAAGGAGGAAATAATTTAACGGAAGAACAAATAAAATGAACGAAAAATTTATCTGTATACCATTAAAAGTATTCAAGATATATATAAAAAAAAAAATCATTTATGCTTCTGGACCATTAGAATTTTCATAAAATATATAGAATCTATATGAAATGCATGTCATATTATTGATTTTGATTCACTGAGAAATGGAGAGTTTTAAATGCATGAAAAACGAAGAAAGAATATTTCAAAAACATCTTTTAGCGACAAAATGTTTCATAAACAAATCTCATGAAAATTTCATTTAAAAATCATCATAAATTGAAAATATATATATATATATATATATATATTGGCTATTATTGGCTATCAAATAAATGCTATTCTAATAGTACTTGAAGTTTAATATCCAGTTAATAAAATAATACTGAAATGAACTTGATCGTTGACCTGTACTCCCTGGTCATTTCGGATGTCTCAACGTATTTTCAGTAGGAGTGCATGATTCAAAAGAAATTAATTGCCCACTGTTTCACCAATTTTCACATAAATGTGATCTGAATCAGAAATATTTTTATCTGGTTAACCAATCATCAAAGAAATAAAAAAGTAATTTGTAATTGTATTTATAGAAGATTAAAAAACATAATTATACAAGCTTTTGTTCTATTATTGTTAGTATGTTATGTTCTTTTTAAGCTTTCTTCTGTGCTGATTATGCATATTTCAGCGGTGGTTAGATTAGATTTGATTGCAATGAGGATAGCTTTTATTCACTTGATTATCATGCCTCTATCGTGGTCGAGTTAATAACCTTTATGCAAATGAACTATTCCAATTAGAATATGACTGATATATCTTGCAATTGAAGGTAATCAACTCAGAAATCATTTTCTTTCATTTGACCATCGTTCAAAACTATTTGTGGAATGGTACGCGATTAAAAACTTTTAGTGGACAGGAATAATCAACCTTAAACGTAATAATGTAACAAATATAAAACTCCTTTCAATCAGCCGATATTTTTGCTTAATGTCCTGTGCTAGGAGTGCAAGTTAACTTCCAAATGAATGATCACTTTTAACATAAATTTAGGAATGATTCTGATAGGAATGATTGCATAGTAAACATAAGCATCTTCTATAAAAGTGGATTTAAAAAAGAAAAAAGAAATTATCGTATGTCTCCTGCCGTTTAATGACAGCAGATGTCCAACATGTGACCATATATTTGAAAGAATACAGGCGTACCATTAGGCCCTGGTTACAAAACATACAAACAATAAAAAATAGAGGTGAGAAATCATGACAGCGGTCATGCCAGGGATCGGCCACTAAAGACATGGCAATTAATCTCTTTTCTTAAGCCGAAGAACAACACACAAAGGACTGACATTCTAGAGGGGGGGGGATTTAAGACCAAAACGTTTTTTCAGCGACCCTCCTCCGGCAGATTGAGGTGTTCCGCAACAACAGGGAAGGGAGGCGCGTGTTTTCCTAGCCACCCCCACCTGCCGATTGAGGAGATTAGGCACGGCAACGAGTCCCAGGGAACGAGATAAAGTCGACGTTTGAGTTAACCAATGGCACTAATGAGAGATGCTGAAGCCCGGGCCTGTCGGAAATTAGTCACCGCTGCAAACATCTCCGCCCTTCCGCAACTTTTGTGAAGACGCATTTGAAGTGGGAAAAAAAGAGAGTTCTGTCCACGTTGAATGTTTCATTTCATTCTACTACAGACTGGACAATCCAAATATCCAGAAAATATTATTACATTAATCATTTTCAAACGTGAAAATTTCTTCGAAATTTAAGGTTTAAAATAATGTGCCTTATTTCTTGGTAAGAAAAATTTAAAAAGCGAATGAATCTCTTTCATTTAATATGTTTTACCTGCAATATTATTTTCACTGCAAAATTAATTTTTTCGCTGCAATTCAATGAGTTATTCAGGGGGGGGGGACATAACGGAGTTAAGATTTGCTTTCATTTGATTTTGTAGAAATCACTATTTTTTATGTTTCTATTTCAAATAGTCATATATTGGGAATTTTTATTAAGATGCTAATGACCACCCTCTGCATATTTTTTTTTCCTTTACAGATTTTATGGCATTTCCTGAATATGAGTAAATACATGATTATATTACTTTTGATTATAATTAATTATATACGTAAATGTAGTTTCTAATTGAAATTTTTTTACTCGTGAACTGCGTGCAATTATAATATCTTTGTTAGAATTATCATTTTTTTATCATAATTATCTGATTTAACATCGCTTTCTTCATCATTTTATCATAATTCGTTGCTATTTCATCATAAATCTCTGATTCATTATCCCATTTTTTTAATATTTATGTAACTCAGTTTTCTGTATTGCACACAATTCATGAATTGACATTAATTTGTTTTTTAATATAATTCTCTGATTCATTATCTCTTACTTCCTACAATTCTTTTTTTTATATACATTTGGCCTCTTATTTCTCTCACATTGAATACCACATCCCACATCAAGTAACACAAATTTGTATAAAATCCTAGATTCCTCCATATTCTACATAATAATTTCTCGTGCTTATTATCTATATGATTATGAAATCCCTAAAACTTGTATTACAGAATAAAAAAAATGTATAGAAGAAAAATAACACAGAACATCGGGTGTCAAGAAAAAATAAAAGTTATACACACGAAAAAGAAAAACGTTAAGTCCATTGAACGTCTTTTTTGTTGGACCATCTTTAAGAAATTTAAACTAAACTGAACTCTGCGGCATGACAGCCCATATGGGCCAAGGCCTACAGCGCCCATCTCTGTTTTGTGAACGAGAGACCCTAGGGTGCGAAGCATGTGTCCCGATTATGTGGTCAGTCTCATGCGAAATTCCCAGTGTTTAGTTCCCAAACATGCTTGGTACTCAATTTTTTCAATCCACTGAAGGGATGAAAGGTTGAGTTGACCTTACCCAGCCCCAAGGTCGAACCTCGGACCTGTGCCTCAGGAGTGTGAAACGCTACCACTACTTTTCTTTTTTAACCATGTTCTTTGAAACCATTTCAAAGAACATGGTTAAAAAAAGAAAAGTTTCAAAGAACATGGTCAAAGCTACATGGTTTCATGGTCTTAAAGAAATCAAAATAGGCAAAAATAATTTCGATTAGATACTAACATAATACGCTTTTTTTTTTTTTTTTTTTTTTTTTTTTTTTTTTAAAAAAAAAAAAAACATAATACGTCTTATTTCTTATGTAAAATTCCTAATTTTCAAATGTTTGAAAAATAATTTGATTTTGGAATCCATTATCTTAACACATTACTCAGTAGATGTATAATTTTCCAGTTACAAAATCGACAAAATCTATTAAGATCGCTTAATTAAATTATTTCTTGAACTTTCATTGATAGAAATTGGCTTAAAATCAAGAAAATGTCATTAGAAAGGATATTATTTCACTTTCGGAAATAAATGCCTAGAAAATCCTTTTATTGCTTATCAGGAGAAACAGGTCTCTTCAGATTAATTTCCTGCAATTAAGTTCCTCGTTTTAGATTAGAAATATATATATATATATATATATATATATTTTATTAATTTTTCCAGTTTTAACATTTTCTTTCATTGTTTTAGAAAAATTATTTTGTAAGCATTTCTCCTCTTGTCATTTTTATATTTCTGAATTTTAATTACGTAATTTACATTAAATTGAAATTGATTGGGAAATATAAAGATTGAAGTAGGACATCTGTCATTATTTTAATTTACTTCTTATACCACAATGAGATTTCGAATAATTTTGTAAATATATTTTTTTAGTAAACATTCTTCTTTTCTCAGACTGACTGATAAACAAGCTAATTATTTGATTTAAAATATCTGAAATGCGCTGATAAAATCTGAATTAATAATTTAGGTAATAATTAAATGCATAGCATGGCAGGGGACACTCAGACTGTGGCTTAAGGTTAACGGGTTTACTATACTCACCTGTCACCCAGTGTCTCGTTATTTCGAATCATCTGTAAGTGATGATGTCCCACCTGAGTGGCACCTTCCTTATTAAATCTATGACATACCAGTGGAAGGAATTGGAGCGTCACAGATTGACGTGGATGCCTCTCTAATCCATGGAGCTTCAGCAAGCCAGTGAGGGAGAAAGTGGTCACCTTGTCAATCGCTGCCCACGGCAAGCAATATTTCACTATGCTGATTTTACGGAAAGCTACTAAGCCATTGAGATTATTAATATAATTAAGTACAGCAGGATGTGTAAGGATATACAGTTAAGTACAGAAGGGTGATGGAAACATGCATGGATAAGTTGGAAATCGAACCTGTGAACAGTTGTATTGAAAATCAGAACGACAATTATGCAGCAACTAGCTCCAAGTGCTTAATTATTATTATAGAGACGGATATGCTGCACCAATTAATTAAGCGGCTTATATTCACAAACGTAAATTATTTTAAATTAGATTCAAATGAGCCCGGGTTTAAATCAATGGCTTCTCTTCCACTCTACTGCAATAAAAGGGCGAAATAACCTACAAATATGTAATGTCTATGTTCTCTGTATGGGTGGTATTTAATAATATCAAAGAAATCAAGAGATCGATTTTCAGTCACTCGCGCTTCCACAAATTAAAATTAAAATCAGTATGGAGAAGATAGTCATACTTCAAAACAAAGCGTGATCTTACAAAGAGCAAAGAATCTCAATCCATATTTTGAATTATACTCATAGGAGATCGTATCGCTCATCAATAGACTCTTTTCACTCTATTTTAGCTCTGGAAGAAAGAGACTAAATTATAAACTATTTGAAATTATTAAGTTATTAATATAATGTTAAAAAATTTAAACCAGTTTTACTCTTTATACTAATAATTATTTAATATAAAAATAGCTCAATTATTTTGTTTCCGCTAACTCTTAATTAAATCTTTGAAGTATAAATAAAAATTCGAAAACAGAAAATCATTCATCAAAAATATGGAACTTTCAAGTACACTATGCAGAGTGCATAAGGAAATCCCCTAAAAAACAGAAATACTTGTATAATAATGAGTTGTAAAACACACACACACAATATGCGTGGTCTGTAGAAAATTTCTCTCTCTCTCTTCGGAAAAACAGAAATATTTATGAAATGTAGGAACAACACTTTAAAAAAAAGGCGGATTTAAACATAATGTACAAGGTGCTTCAACTTTTCCTCCTTTCAGTGGATCGATAAAACTGAGTACCAAGCATTCTTGGGAGCTAAACACTGGGGTTTTCAATATGGCTGACCACCAAAACCGAGATACATGCTTCACATTTCAGATCCCGCGATCAGGAGAACAGATATAGGCGATGTTAGCCCCAAGGGGTTATCATCCCATTGAGTTTAATTTAGTACAGTGTGTCTAGAGAACAATTAAAATAACCCTGAGAACATAGCTAAAAATCAATTATTTTTCCGATTGAATGTCAAAAAATAAATAACCTCACAGAACAGCTTTCAACAGTTAGTATCTGTACAGTTACTGTTCTAAACATTCGTTATATTTAAGTTTATATAAACATGTATATATACCACCAAACATCTGTACGAAAGAATCACTTTTGTGACATTACGAACATCATCTAAATTTCTAATATAAGAGACTGATAAAAAATTTATTTACACAATGTAAGTACCAGTTTTTATTTTCACATTTTAATTAAGAGAAACATCTCGTTAAAAAAATTAATTCAGAGGAAACACATTTAGTATATAAATGTGTATAAATATCTATAAAAGCATTATGAAAAGCTGCTAGTTTTACATAGGTTTTGTGGTTCTTTTTAATACTTTATTGTAAAAGAAAAATAAATTTACTCTTTTTCAATGCTCAAATAAATTTTTTTCAAATAAAATTAATTTCTTAAGTGGTTACACTTTTAACATAAGTTATTTTAACAGTTGGTGCCACATTATGTGTTTCTATATACATACACAATTTTTTTAAATCATTTTACAAATGCTGAATACTTTTTCAAAACTTTTTGACAATGTTGCCATCCCGAGAAAGTACAATTATTCAAGTGTTTAAAAAATCATTGGTTGATTAGAGTGACACAAAACACGGTTTGGGAAATTCACGTCTCTTAATTCCATAGAGATGGTCCTGTAAGTAGTCACGTCCACTACAGTCTTTCTTGGAAAACTGAGAACAGTCCTCCTCACCCAAAGAATCCTCCCTTTCTTATCGCTTGTGGGTTAAATTATATCCTGTTTAAAAAGTTTTTCGGAGGATCAGGTTAATCAAAACACTTCAGTCGGGGGAAAAGAAAGCGGACGCTGTTCTATCAAATCTCCCTTCTTTACATCAGCTTTTACACATTATCCATAATGTTAAAATGTACAATTAAAATAGATAAACTCTTAAAATATTAAAATATAATTTTTCGAAGAGTTTAGATTTTTAAATGGGAATAACATTATCCTTAAGATTTGCAGTACACAAGGAGTAACAAAACCACAGTAAATTTTATTTCACTTATTTTGAATTTAAAAAGGATGAGAATGAAAATTAAACTCTTAAGGATTCGAAAGAATAAAAGTCCAAAAATTAAAAAAAAAAAAAAAAAAAAAAAGATGATTAGTGTTTATGTACAAATTTTTTTAATTCATAAAAAACAAAATAAGAGAAAATATAAAATTACAACTAAAATATCTCAGCAAATTATGCGGCTGTTTGAAAAACTTTGATCTATAAAAGATTATTTAAAGGTTAGCTTTATTTTCGTGAGCGGAAATTTTTTTTGACAATCTTATCTTTTGCAGATCTTATCTTTCCTTTGTTACGAAACCTTAGTTCATGGATTTATCAAAATACTTATTAAATTATAAAAATAATTGTTTAATTATTTTACCTGAAGATTGGAAAATAAAAGAAAGACGAATTTTTCAAAGAAAAATTTATTTCTCTTTGAAAAACAGCTTTCATAGGAAATTTTTTTTTATGAAAAATGATTAACTAAATTAAAATATCAAACAAGTATTTAAATTATTAATTCTGGGGTAAATTATGTGAAAACTTACCGCCCAACCAAAATTTTATTCTAACATTAAAATAGTGTTAATGGAATATTTAATTAAGAGAAAATAATCTCATAATATGTGTTTCAAGCTTAAAAATATACTTTTTAAGAACCTGTGGCATTATTTTAACAATTTAAAAGTAATATATTCAACGATTATTTTAAGAAACTGATTTGTTGCATGAAATTTAATACCCTAAATTTAAATTATCGAAGGAAATTGTAGAAAAAAGGATACAAAACCTTTGTTAATAACAAGATATAGTATCTCCAAATCACTGGAATTAGACAACCAAATGTGTTGCAATCTTTTTCCTTGCCACAAAAATTTTGAATTTTACTGCAATAACTTTTATAAGCGTTAAGAAATATTATTTATCGAACATAAAATATTATTAAGAAAAATCTTCGCAGTATTGATTACCTCACATTTTGAATTGAGTAGAAACGAGTTATATCTAAGGAATTGTATATCAAACGTTCCTCATTTTCACCTTTGGTCACTTCCTCATTTTCACCGTGGGGGAGAGCATCCTTTCGAAGGGAAAGTTCTGAGTCCGATCCCAGCTATACTTGAAACAGGCGAATGAGATGTTTGCTCTCTTACATACATTAGTCCAGGCGGGTGATTTTTTTCCAGTAATGCGTTAAGAAAACACATTCTCTATGAAAAGCCCATCCAAAAAACAAGACGGGGAGGCGCTCCAGTTCGTGTAGGCTACATAATCTCAAAACGTACTTTAAAACCTCTACAATTATTTCTTTTAATGCTTGCGTGGAAGCAGTAAAACAATTACACTTTATTTTTAATGAGTAATGCCAATGAAAGGAGCTGGAATATTTATTATGTAGTTAGGCATTAATGGTAATCCTGTAGGCAACAAAGCCTTAAAATTATATTCATATTAAACTGACTGTGTGAAAAGTAAAATAAATATGTATTTTACATATTATTTGTTTTCTTTTAAGTCATTATAAATTTCAAATAAGTTGTCATAATATTTATTTTTTAAAATTAGATTTTTATCTTGTTGAAGCAGAGGAACAGCGAAAGTTTCTGTCAAGTTTTTCTTTTGTGAGAAAGGGCTTAACTTTTATTAATACAAAATGTTATTTCTAAAATCAAGATTCATTTCCATTTCAATTCTGGACCCAATTTTCGACTTCTTAATTCCCTGTAAAAGCATCTATGTGTATATGAAGTAAATGCGAGATTAAATTAAAGCATCTATGTGTATATGAAGTAAATGCGAGATTAATAATAAATTGCGCATTCAGAACGCTAAACGTATGCACACAAATTAAGTTATGCTGCGCATCCGCGCTCAAACATTTTGAAACGTTTATTTGGATTAACTCTCTTCTAAATGACCTTCTGCATGCTAATTATAAAAGTAATTCTTTTGGGAACAGGCATTAGAAATTATGCATAGTTTTATTGCTGAATGAAAAGATAAATGCTTGAATTTGCCCGTTGATCTTTGAACGGACAGAACGAAACAGAAGTTGTTTCTTCTGATGATGATATATATTTGAGTTCATTTTCATTTCCTCGTTTATTAAAAGCATAATAACATAACGGTTGACAACGAAATCAAAGATCTTATGTAGTATTTTTAAAGTAAGAAGTGTAAAATTCTAAATCCAGGTCTAAATCACACAAAAAAAAAGGAATAGTTATGATCGTATAATAATATAATTTCCATAAACAAGAAATTGGTATTCCACTTACCGCATGAAATAAAATTAATAAAAATCAATTATTTGGTATGTAAGTCAATTATTAGACTGATAAGTGGCTCTGGGCTCCTACGAAATCGGATTTTTAATTTTTAAAAATATTTTGCATACTTTCGAATTTTTTGCATGATTTTGTTTTCAAATGTAGTGTGTTTTTAGTAGATAATTTTATTGAGGTATTTCAAAAACGTACATTTGCTCTGGACAGTATTGCCAATAATGATTTAGAAAGTCCATTTAGACCCCACAAGGAAAATTGAAAAATCTTCTTTAATAATTCAGAAATTAAAGATAATGAGATTCATAATTTTATATATATATATATATATATATATATATATGTATGTATGTATTTGTCCTAACAAATTTTTACTGACGACTAACTGATAACAATAAATTACAAAATCAAGAGAATATTAGTTTTTATGAATTTCATTATATCAAAATACATTTTATAATTTTGTTTTGTAAATAAGAAGAAATTCTTATCTCACTGTTTTTCAAACATAAATTGTGATTTTTGATTCAAATATTAACTTCTATTGGATGATTTTTCAATAATTTTATAGGATAATGTCTTACTACATCTGTATTCATATACTTAATTTTTTTTAAAAATTTAAATGATTTTTTTCTAACTGGTATTAAAAATAAAATAAGAAAAAGCTGGTTGCATTCAATTTTTTTATTTAATATTAATGAAATTTTATAGAACTTCTTTAAGGAAGCAGAAGTTAAAATAAACTGTTTTTTATTTATTAAAATTTTAATCATTTATGGTTTTTATAGAACTGATTCAAGGCAAAAATGAAAAAATGAGTTAAATCCACAAAATGTAATCAATAAAAAAATAAAACTCGTGTTTGCTGATAAAGTAAAAAAAAAAAAGGCATTAATATTTAAAGTAAAATATCCATGGAATATGGACCTGAAAGATATAATTGTACTTAAATGTATGTTATGATTATATTTTACCATGTTTTTCTGAAAATTTCTTTTGATGCAAACGAAACAGATAATTCAATGAAATATGCGAATGGTAACTTAATAAATTGATGACTATAAAAACTGTAATCATCAGCGTCTTAAGGCATCAGATACATTTTCAAAATATTTAATTAATTCTATTAATGTATTAAAAGAATTTTCACATTGCTATTTTTGACATACAATAACAATATTTTGCACAGAATTTATCAAATATCGAAAAGATTCTAATAATGCTCCTTTGCTCTAGTTTTTATGATAATTTATTCTAAGACCTCAAATAAATAAAGTAAGTGAAGTTTTGAAGGTTATCTGATATTTCAAATAGAAACTGTAATAAAATTATTATTTTATTTATTTTTTTTTTTATAAAAGATTAAACTTTTCTTTGACTTACTTCTTTCTAATACTGAAGTTAAAAATTTTTTTTTTTCATCAATAGACGAGCTTCTTTTCTTGGTAGAGTTCAGATTTAATCATTAGGCGAGCATGAGTCTTAAATGGTGTATTTAAAAAGAATGTTTTGCTTTAAAATTCATTCTCTCTCTCTCTCTCATATTGTTTTTTTTTATATACTGTTGTTGTTAATCTGTTTTTGATGGAATTAGTCTTAAGAACACACATTTATGTTATTTAGAAGAAATTCCATTGTTAGTAAGGCTAAAAGAAAGAACAACTGCTAATAGAATAGTTTTTGAAATTTCTCATCTTCCCAATTGTGAAAGCTAATCATGCGAAACACAATGAGTCCTGCTCAAACTATCCCAGATTGGTTTACGTTTGAAATGTTTTCTATTCATTTTTTTCAAAACAAATAACAGATTATTTTTCATATTAAATAAAAGTATTCACATTCAATTTCTTTCTATCATTAGGCATAGTAACTATTATAACTTGACCAGTTTAAATCTTTATCTTCCGTTTGTGAATTTAGATAATTTAATGAGAAGTGAGAGCGATAAATATTATTCATATGATTTGCTTTTATTAATATATTTTCGTAAAATCGTTTAATATTAAGCTGTTTTTTTTTATTAAAAACACTTCAAATTTAAGTTATACGAAGTGGTTTTATATATAATGTACTTTACATTTATTATAGAAATGAATAACATTTTTTATCCAAAAAAATGGCAGAAATTATTATTTGACATATTCATAAAATTTTTCAGGATAGTTTTGTAACAATACTTAAAATAACCTTCAAAATGAAATGTCTATTTTCCTTCCAATAATATTTAAACGATAAAATGTGTACAATAAAAGCAATTTTATTATAAAAATAGCATTTTTAAAGGCCTCATATTTAAACTGAGATCTATAATGAAATGACAAAACATATTTCGGGGGGAAAATCATAATTTAATATCACTTTCAATTAAAAATGCATTGATCTCTCTATTAACATAATTAGTTTTAGCTTTTCACAATGCAACCCTTTGTTTTATTTTTCTATAAGCAATTATTTAGAAAATTTTTTTCCATTTTGCTCAGTAATCGTATATAAAACTTGTTGCATGTTTTTAGGTAGTTTACTAACATCTAGAAATTTGAATACTCATTAAAGGAATATAAATTTCACGAGCTTTCGTGAAAAGACTTAAAATACATATCATATAAAACGCAAAAATTTAGGGATTAATTCTCATTTGTTCTCGTTATTCTTTTATTTTCTTGTTCTCATTATTCTTCTCTTTTTTATTCAAAAATTAATTTTCATTTGACACATATAAAACTTGTTTGTTAACTTACCTTTCTGCAACATTCAAAATTATACCATATTTTTACTTTAGTTTTGCCTAAATTCAATTCTGATAATTATAACTGTATTTTTGATGGTCACGATAAAATAAATGTTCTTTTTATTTAATATTTTTGATCTAAATAATAGCAACAGAATGGGAGATTTTTAAAGAATTTCACATATCCGCAGAATCTATTCATCCACAATCGTTTGCAAATATTAACTTGAAAAGGGGGGGGGGGAATGCAAAACTCAACTATTTTCCTTTTGAGTGTTTCTAGTTTAAAATATATATTCAGAAATATTTTCACAAAAAAATCTTTTTTTTTAAAAAAAAAAAAAAAAAAAAAAAAAATTGAATCGATGTTTTATTTATATCAATATTTTATATTTCAAATAGTGTCTACTTTGCAAATTTCAAAATAAAAACACGTTGCTATATTTTATCTATAAAAAAAATGAATTCATTCTTAGCCATACTTCCTAAGATTTTTTACTTACACATACAAATATTGAATATAAAAGCTGTAGTCTAATAATTAATTTGCTATTTAAAATATGGGAGATTATAATTTGCGAATATTCAAACTTATTACATTTTTTGAAATTAATTATTTAAAACATGTATACTTTAGTTTCAGAAAGTTTTTACATGGGTTAAGAAATACTTAAAGAACATTAAAATCTTTAAATCTATCAAGTCTTATAACATTAATTTATTTAAATCTACAAATTGTTAGAAGAAAATTTAAAGCAATTCTTATTTGCATAAGGCATTCTGTTTCTTTTGCTTAATTTAATAAATTTTAAAAAACGCATGAACTCTGAAATCCTTCGATACTTTTTAAGCATTTTAAACACGGTTCAATTATTGTATCACGAAAATATCTCAACAATATTTCATATCATCAATGAATACTCTTTTTTCCTACATGTGTTAAAATTAAAGAAAACTTCGCTTAAGATAAACGCATCGCTTTAAAAATATGAGTCAAAATTCTCTTTTAAATTCCAAATTTTTTAAAAATCTCCCAATTTGAAAGAAATAAATTTTGATTCCCGCATCTCGTAAAATGATCAAAAATACCCTTTTTTGTTAAACATATTTCCACTTATTGTTTAAAGATTGTGTTTATTTTGATTACGCGAGAGAAAAGATTACCTTGCATTCGAGAAAAATAGTTTTAACATGGATTACAGTGCAATGTGCTTCCCTCAAAATTAAAAGATGATTCAAAAGAATGATATTTAAATCAAAAAATGTTTTTAGCAAATTAAAAACAATTATCAATTAAACAGGGACAAGTTTTAATTCAATTTTTGTCTAAAATTTATTGCTTTATTCCTCTATTTAAATTCTGAATTGTATAGAGACTGTTATACTTGCATATTAATGCAATGAAATGTGAGAAATAATTTTGAAAATCTTGGAAAAGTATTTCTAATGATCAGAAAAAGTGTGATGCACAATATTAAGCAAAATTTAAAACATGGAAAATAAAAAGAGAGAATGTGTCTAGTTTTAATTAGAATCTTTATTGAAATAAGTCATTCTGGAATGTAAATTTTATGATAAATATTAAATTAAATCAAGGAATGTAATATAGTAAATTAATCAGTATTTTTAAATAAATATTATAAAAAATATTTAAAAATATTTCAAACATATATTTAAATAGTTAATATGATATAAATGAAACTTTTTTCAATGTTTCTAATAACTATTTTAATATTATGAAATAGATATTTAAAAAGTAGAATAAATTACTTTGTTAATTATTTTCAACAAATATTTTCTCGAAAAATATTTTTATAACAAATTTCTTAAATGCTCTGGCGATGAGGCGAAGCCGGGTATGAGGTTATATTAGAAAAGTAGTTGCGATGCTAATTTGGAAAAAACTGGAAACCCCGCGAGTTAAGTTAAAGATTTTAGGAACAAAGTTTTGTGAGAGCTGTCAGTCTATAGAAAAACTTGGTTTTTAACTGGTTATAAGAAATTTCTTACATTACTTCTCAAAGGACAAAGAGGAAAAAAGCTTGGTTTAATATAAAATTTTACTTATTAAGAAAAATATAAAAAATATAAAAATAGATTATTGTTTTTCAATTTGTAAATTGAAAAACAATAATCTATTTTTAAAATAAAAGAACTTTTTCTGCATGAAATATCAACTTTTTACACTGGCATTATTTTTTTTTTAAAGTATAACACAAAGAATTTCTGAAACATTCTTTTCTTGTTTTGAAATCTTCACTGAGTAAATAGCAATTTATACAGCGATTCTAGGCTACGAAATCAAATGGTATTGATTCTTCTAAGCATTAAATCTATTTTGATTCGATATTTATCCATTTTGATTCTATTAACATTCTCCAAAATTTTCAAGTATGTAAAAAGTTAAAATTTAATGGTACTACATTACATATTAAAGCATAGACATCAAAATAAAACAGAAAAGTCCAATTTGACATTTTACTTTTATTTTAATTCTTATCCTCAAGTAAACGAGCTTAACGTGTTTTGGCAATATTTAGAACATTAGTATGAGTTACTCGCCATTCGAAAATAACAATTCAAGTATAATTACATAAATTAGATGTTTATTGTTTTTCAATTAGGAAAAATAATCAATAAATTGTTTTCATTGTGTAATCATTGAATTTAATAGAAACACACACACACAGTTATATATATATATATATATATATATATATTTATATATATATATATATATATATATATATATATACATATATATATATATATATATATATATATATATATATATATATATATATATATATATATATATATATATATATATATATATATATATATATATATTCTTCCTGCAAAAATTAAAATTTAAAATTGATTTGGCAGAAAATTTTTTAGTCAAAATTAAACAATTATGAAAATGAAATTTTTTCTATCATAATAACGTGCTCATGCATTAAATGTTGAATATTTTATCAATGAGAAGTCCTTACATAAATCTAAGAATTTTCCATTGAACTACTTAGGCTCCACTTAAATTGAAATTACCACTTAAATTGAAACAGATTCCACTTAAATTGAAACAGATTTTTATCAATATAATAATAATAAAAATAATTAAAGTAAAAATAAGAATTTTCTTTCTTTATTTTTACATAAATGATTTTGTAATAATTAATATTGGAATAAATAGAAAAGTAAAATATTAAATACTTTGCTCCACGAAATTATAAGCTTGCGGCTTTCTTATGCATTTTTCATGCTTATCAAATACGTATTTCGGTAAAAAGAATAATCTATAATTTTTACGCAAGCCGAAAGGAAAAAGAGAAATAAATGTATTTGTATTGAAGACACATTAATTAAAATTCTTATATTCTATCTCCAATTAAATTTTAATTTCATAATTGTGGTATGCCACATATATAAGCATCGAAAATTTCGTTTAATAAGTAATATTTGTAAGAAATATTAATATGAAGTTTAAATAACGAAAAAGAAACAAATTTTATATGCTGTCCGAAATGCCACAACACCTTGTATAATATTCGTCTGCCAAAAATTACGAGATTATCTTTTTATGAACCTTCAAATTCAATTTTAAAAAATGCTTTTTTTTCAATTTCAAAAAAAGTTTTTTTTTTTTTCTAATAAATTGTCAAATTGTAGAAATCAATCCGGCCATTTGCATAAAAAAGGAATAATATTAGAGTTCGCAACCCTTTGACCAATAAGATGTTTTGCATGTCTCCAAAGAGGGAGGAAAATTTTAGAAAGTGGTAAAAGATTTGTGGATTGGCAAATTTTCATGGTGCATAACTTAATATTTTTATATTTTTTTTATTTATACGAAAATCATTTAATATTTTAAATTTCTCATACTCACATTTAAAATTACAAGCGAAAATGTAGAATTATACTAAGTCTTTTGATTACTTACTTTCGTTAATTTAATAATTCAAATAAGCAGTTATAAAAACTCATTCGATATTATTAACTTTTATTATTGCTTTTATAATTTAATGCTTAAAATGACATAATTTCTTAAAATTATTTCTAATTTTGATTTCGTTTTCAAATTCAATATTAAAAACTTAATTTTAAAATTCATCAATAAGGAAAATTCAACGTAATAATTAATTATATAAAAATTCATCAGTAAAATTCAACTTAATAATTCAAATCATTAACTATAAAAATCAATTCAATAATTGAATATTTTACAATTTCATCGAATTTTTATAATTATTTCTCTGTTGAATTTTTAGAAATATCTGAATTCTTATGATTATTTTTACTATTGTTTTCATTCTTTTAATACTTCAATTAAGCAGTAATATTCCCTTCAATTTAATCATATTTATATAATTATTTTAACAATCATAATTTTATAATTAAAAATTAAATGAATTCTAAAATAAGTACATTTACTACCGATCTTATTAGCTTAATAATTTGAATCGATGAAACTAAAAGAACTCCTCATTTCCACGCGAATCGAAATCAAAGAATTTCATATTCAGTTTTCGAATGAAACTGAATACATTTCCAAATTCAGTTCGAATTATAAGAATTAAATTTGATTTCATCGAATTTTCGATAGAATTCAAAGAATTCCTTAATTTGATTCGAATCAAAATTGAGGATTTATATACAGTTGTTGAATTGAATTCATTTTCAAATTCAGTTTGAATTATAAGAATTCGATTTCATGGAAATTTTATAAATTTTTAATCGAATTTTGGATATTAAATTAATTTTTGTAATAATTCTTATTGTAGAATTTACTAATGTAATATTTGAGGCTAATAACTGCAAAAATTTAATATTATTTATTCGAAATTATATAATTATTTTTACGATCAAATTTTTGTTATTATATGAATTACTGCAATTATTCCTACTTCCGATTTCGTTAATGTATTACTTGGAGCTAATAATTGTTTTTTTGTTATTAGCTCTAAATATACATTCAATAGTAAAATTCAAGTTCAATATGATTTAATTGAAAGATATAATTATTTCTACGATCGAATTGTTTGCTATTAAGTGAATTATTCTAATTATTCCTACTGCATCGATTTCATTAATGTTACTTATGGATCTAATAATTATAAAAATTGAATGCCATATAATCGAGTTATAATAATTATGTGTCGAATATTTAGAAGCATGTATTCTAATACTGAAGTCCACTTGGCGTCCTTATGAAGTCTAATTTGGCGGCCAAATCTAACAAGGGAACTCCATAATAATAAATTTCTCACGTTTTGATTTCAAGTAAAATATGAAAGATTTTCTTATTATATTTCATATTTTACTTTAAATCAATCATTGCGAAATATTATTTCAAATCGTTATTTACGAAATATAATTAAATGACTGCTATAATAAAATCACAACGAAATACATGGATAATAATTTATTCCATAAATTATTATTATTTCATTACACAATACCGCAAATTTTCCTCAAAGTAAAAAAGTTATAAAAGTTCCAGAAATTAAATTTGAAGAAAACAATCGTTATTCTGTAAGGAATTCTTGGATTTGTATGACAAAACTGAAATTCATTTAATGGATTTCAAAATTTAAATAAGTTAATTTTAAAATATAGTCGTTATTTTGGGACTAACAAAGGATTGCAGTTCGTTGTATTAATCCATATATATCAATTTAATCATTGTGGAATCTCTTTAATATTTGAAAAATTCAAATATTTAAAAAATTTTTAATTTTAATTTTAATTTTTTTTAAATATTTGAATTTTAATTATTAATATTTGAATTTTAATAAGAATTTGGAAAGGAATTACATAATTTCAAGAAAAATATACTTTTGTGTGATAGAAAATGCGGGAGATAAGGAGCTTGGTTTTAACAGTATATTAAAAACAGTTTTTTTCCTAACAGGTGTAGAAGCAGAGAAAGGGTTTTACTTACCTGCCGAAAGCAGCAAGGGACTCGTGTCCAGGGGCTTTCCCAAGAAGTGCTGCTGGGGCTGCTGGCAGAGGTAGGCAGAGGGTCCTAGTCCATAAAGTTGGTAGTACGGGGCGGCGAGCGCGGCCGCCCGGGACTGGGCGGATCCCTGGGGCAGGCAGAGACTGGACTTGGGGGTGAGGATGTCCTCTATCATGAAGGAGGACCGACTGCGGTTCAGTTTTTCCACCGAGTAAGGGTCCAGCGAGGGGTGGTGGAAGGCCCCCTCCGAACTCCTGTAACCGTGTTGCTTCTCAGTCGTCATAGCCCCGTATCGAGCATCTGTACACCAATCGGAACACGCGAACTGCAGTGGCTGAGAAATGTTTGGATTTGGACAGCTCAGATCTTAGAAATTTCAGTCGAAAACACACAAATCCGTTTTATCGTTTGTTTGTTATTACAATCTCAGCATTTTTCAAACTGGTTTATTTTGCAATAATCTTAAAAGAATTTAAATTTTGCGGGCAAAGTGCCGGCATCTAAATTAAATTACTTCATTATAGACGTAACTGATTATTATTTTTTTTCCTTAGAGAAAAATAACTTTTAAGAATATTCCTTAAACTTTTAATTGAAAACGATTGAAGCGGTCATTCATTTACTAATCAACGGAAGTGAATGCATAAAAAAAGAATAATAGCGGAAGTAGGGCAAAGCAGCCTGGAAGTTACGGAAATAAGCACCCAATCTACAAAGTTATGATGTTACCAAATGACTCGGCGGCAATTCAGACAATTAGACTCGTCACGGTAGTCAGTGCCTTTCAATGAAAGCAAACGAGCGCTTTGCCGGCCGTTTACCTCTAACCCCTCCCAATCATTGCGTCACGATCATTTTGAACCAATCGAGTAGGGAAAGAGGCGGAGTTATACTTTCTCCAGCAGCCATTCAGGGATGCGTGGGGATTTCATTTAAAGAGAGGGAAAGAACACACCGATAACGATACTATGCTATTAAAGGCGAAAACGAAGCCGGGATTTTTATAACGGTAAGGAGGATTTCTTTTTCATTATTCCCTCCTTCCCTCCCCCTTATTCCGGCAGATAATTTATTGAATTTCTAAAATCAGATTAATTGGCGCCGCGTGTGCCGCCGCCTCATTCATTTGGCAAGCGGCAATGCCTTTGAAATAGCTTTGAAAGATTGATGAATGTATTGATTGGAAACACCGTGTAACGGCCTGCTTGTTTCGGGTGGGATTATCACTGGAGACGAAAGGGTGACCATTAATTAGGAAGATACTCGCCAAGAGGGGATCCATTGATTACGACAGAAGGTAATAATGACTCGATAGCGAACGGAGACAAAAAAAATTAACGGGGCGCTTACAAGCTTAATTATAGAAGTTTCTCAGGGAATAACGAAAGCTTTTATCGGGAAATTTCTATCGATTAAATATCCTTTTTAAAGAGTGCATCCGTTTCTTTCCCTTCATAATTCATTATCGATAAATGCAGCTGTTATTAGTAATTAATGCTATTTTACAACTAAAAACATAAACCAAAAATTAAACAAGCAGCAGAGAAAAAACATATAAATTAAAATAAAATGCATAATTCCCCTGATCACTTAATTAAATTTATTTACTTAAAAATTAATTTAACAGTATGTTTAATAAATAAAAATGAATTGTTTACTAATCACCTTATATTTTTTTCGATTTATCTCATGGTAATTCAAATTACCCTCATGGTATATTCAGTAAAGGTGTGTGGTAATAACTGCTGATTTATAGTAACTGAAAGCACGAAAACATTGAAAATATCTTTTCCGAAATAAATAAATAAATAATAATAAATGTGAGAGATTCAAGTATTAAAATTAAATGGCAATATTAAAATTTTTAATATTGGCCCAAGCAAGCCAATAGGCTTAAGATTAAAAAAGGATTGCTTAAAAATATTACCATTATTAATTTAAAATTCTATCAATTAATAAAATTTTTAAAAGTTTAAGTTATCCTTGTCGATTAAACTAACAATAAAGTGGATGTTTTGTCTTGTCTTTTTCATTTTGCTTTTTCTCCTGTTCTGTTGCCAACGTGTTGAGGGCTTGAATCAAAGGAAAATAGCTTCTGAAACCAATGCTTTGCTCCTCATATAAGAAATCATTTTATTAACAAAATGAATTTCAACACTATTCTCAGACATTCGATGTTGAACTGCGCCTTGTTTGCTGCGGCTCGAAGAATGCGATTAGAATGCAGGCAGCAAATTCGTCGACAACTCGGATTCACGACACTGTCTCAATACGAAACGACGTGGATAGAATGTTATTTCGTCATGGGTATTTTAAACCGATGAGAATCGTAATAAAGCGGTGCACTCAAGATTTCAACTGCAATGAAAGAAACAACCATTTAATGGGTAATACAAAACTACATAAGATTAAATAAAGAGAAATATATTATTCAGAGAGAGAGAGAGAGAGAGAGTTAACTTATTTAATTAAATTTATAGCTTAAAATAGTTAAAAATAGTGAAATAATCTTCATCACATTCTCTATTTGAAAACAATCTTCTATTCAGATAATATTACTAATAAATAACGATTTATAGATAAACATAAAAAAGTTGACTGTAAATCAAATTTGTAAATTTTAAGGAAAAAATTTATTTTATATAGATAAAAAAGCAAAATATATTATTTAGAGAAAATATTAAAAAAAAATATCAAACACATTTAACATTTATTTTCTACATTTTTAATTAATTATACTAAATAAATTTAATACTAAATAATTATTATATTGAACAATTTAAAATTTATTTATTTTTAATTAAATTATTATAAATTAGCTATCACAGTTTAACAATAATATTTAATTTATTTTTAACTGAACATGTAAAATAAATTAAGAAAAAAACTAATACGAAATATAATGATGTGCAATATCATGATATTTAGTTTTACTTTACATTAAATATTGCAGAACATTTGTTAATACGCATAGAAGAATAAAATTCATTAAGTAATAAGTCTACATCTTTAACACAATACCTTATTAAATTATTTCAGAATTTTGGGACATAAATCGATGTCATTTCATTTCCAAGAACTCCAGAAAATTCCAATTGGTCAACGTATGAAAAGTCAACAGTGAACATTAAATTTTAAATATTGATCACATTAGACGGTGTATGACTACTGGGGCTAACCTGAGCCATTATGCATGCAACATCTCCGACCTCTCAAAATTTTAATATGTATTTCATGAAATCTGTAGACTGAATTCAATAGAATTTAAGTACCTGACATATTAAAGAAAGGGAATTATTTACTTTTTTGTAATCACATGGTAGCAAACATGATATACACATTATAATCACATCAAAATTTAATGATCATTAATTACTATACAAGTTGTCTACAAAATATCCAAGGCATTTTAATGCTGAGTAAACTGTGAAATAACTAAGATTTAAACCAAACCATGGAATTTACTCATAATTTTCTATTGTGTCAAATTTCCATAGAAGAAATTTTTTATTCTTTTGAATAACCTTTCCTTTTATGAATATCGTCTTCACGTTTCATTAATTGTAGACAAGTAATACAGTTTTGTCATAATTGTAGATTGTCATTAAAACTGTAAAAATTGTTATTTATATTTTGTTATTCGCTTTCTACAATACTACTGTATTATATTCTGAGTACAGTATATACATATTGGGTACAAATCTATTCATTACGAAATGATTAAAAGAATTGGATCATAAGCTTTCATTGTATGTAATATAAAGGAAAAACTAGTCCGTCAGGAACACTAGAAAAATCTATTCTTTTTATAGGAGTTAGAAATAACTATGCGCAAAATATGGTTACAATCCGTCTCCCTCTTTTTCTTTTGCGCAGCACATTTTATGAATAAGAAAGTTTAATAAAAACAGGAAATACCTATTTTCGAGGGAACAAAAATGCGTAATTCTGTTTTGAAATGTCAACAATTTTGGTTCTTAAGGAAATAAGAATAAAATTTACACTACTAGATCAATAATATTGATTGATTGAAGTTATTGAAATGAAATCTCAATACTTTTTTGAAAGTGAGAAGATAACAATATTTGAATGATCTACGCGAAAATCATGTAGTAAGTTCATTTAGCGTTAACTGATATCATATTATTTGCTGCATGTATTTATTCAATATAATATTATATAAAATTAGAAATGAATAGAGTAACAATTGACTTCAGTTCAGTTCAGATACTAATCTGTTAGAATGATAGGCATAGAGCAGTTTTATCTGCAGGTGAATAAATGGATAAATATTTTCAGCGATTATGTTTAGAAATCGAAACTATGAAATTCACTTGAATACTTCCGGTGAAATGTTCTGATAATTATTTGAAAAAAAATGTGAGATTTTGTGGGGGCATATATTTAATATTTCCGAATTTAATATTTTAATGTGGTAACTAAAATTTTATATTTGCGAGTCACGTGTCAAGGCATAGATTTCAGGCAATTGGAACAATTGTGTAAGTCTCCCGTAAAAACTTAAATTTAAAAATGGGATGGGGGAGCGAATCCAGGTTGTAGATAGAAAACAAATCTACTAAACAGATACATGAGAAAATTTGACAAAAATATCTCCAAACTCAGAATTTTGCATCCTGGATTATAAGACATCTATGCCAAAAATTTATTGTTGGCGTAAGCAAAGGCAATAGTCTTAAGATTCAAAAGAGAGAGAGAGAGAGAGATTGCTCACAAATACTGCAATTTGTGATATAAATAATAATAATGTGAATAATAATAAATATGTTCTAATGATAGATTTAGAATTCTATTGATTAATGAAAGTTTAAAAAATTTAAGTCGTCCATGTCAGTTTAAACTGACTATAAAGTGGATGTTTTGTCTTGTCTTATACATTTTGCTTTTTCTGCTGTTCTCTTATCCATGTGTTAATGGTTTGAATCTATGGAAAACGGTTTCTCAAACAGATATTTTGTTCTTTATATAAGAAATTGTTTTATGAACAAAATGAACTTCGACACTATTCACAGATATTCGATGGTGAATTTCACCTTGTTAACTGCCACTCGAAGAATGCGATTTGAAGGTATGTTTCAAATTCATCGATAAGTCCGATTTATGATACCTTCTCAATATGATGCAATTAATTACGTGTGAGGTAGATGAAATGTTATCTGACGTCATGGCTATTTTAAACCAATGATTATTGTAATAAAGTGATGTAGCCATAATCTCAATTGGAACGGAAGAAATAATCACTTTATGGTTAAAAAAAAGAAAAGAATAATGAAGTCAGATTATTGATATGGGGATGTCTTACAATTATGACTTCAGCCTACTTCCGACTTAAAAGAATAATTAAAGAAATGGAAATCGTTACCCGAATAAAAAATATTTTAAATTCAAGTTAAAAGCACTTGATTATAGATCATCAGTAATTATATGAATCTTTGATGCATAAAATCTGATGACGTGTATGGAAGAAACATAAAAATTAATAAAAGAATCAGATTACAAAAAGACAAAAGAGTGATCGATCTTAAAGCAATGAGTACCTGGATACACAGCGGTGCAGACAACCAAGGACTGTACCTACGAGCAATGGGTTTGGAATACTCGTTCATCAGTAAGTGCCTTGAAATTTGGTCAGATGACCAAGTCTTTCCTCTCCACATCCATGCCCCACCAGTGGAAGGACTTTGGATGTCATAGATTATCATTGACCACCCTCTTCACTTCAGCAACACAATGAGGGAAAATGTGGTCAGCCTTTCAATAGGCAAATGACGCTTCCTTTTACTAATCTTACGCGAAACAGCTTAAAGATGTTGTGCAACTGTCTTCAAGTACTAGCAATAAATACAAAGAAAAGACGCGATGGAACACTTGCTCCTTACCTTAGGTTATCAGGTACAGCTCCACTATATAATACATATGGTTGGGGCAGAATTGTCACGAGCAATAAATACATCAAAACAAGAAAAGTGGAGAATGACATACGATCACATAGAACATCAGAAATTGAGTCACTAGATATCGATTGCATCAAATCTCTATCTCTTCAATACCAACTCTATACGTTTTCTCCCTTCAACGAAGTCTTCTTAAATTTCTGGCTTAGACAACGCGTCGTTCACAGCCAAACAGCTGCAGGTTCTTGTAAGACACGTAAATATCCACTGTGTAAATGCTTTTCAGAGGGCTTTTTCAAACATAGCGGGTCGTATTCAAGTATCTTGTGATACAAAGGAGAAAACCATGAAGACTCCCAAGCACTCTCTTCGACATACATGCATGCAGACAGCTGAACCTCCCGTTGTTGAACAATGGCTAGTATCGAATCTTAATCGCTGCTGAACAACGGGCTTGAGAAACAGTCACATATGGTCTTCAAACGCAAAGCCGCTGCTGCTATAAATCTTGAAAGGCTTGGATATTACAAATCAAATCCCTCTGTTTCTTAATTCCTTCAAATTATTTAACATGACAATATTTATTTATTTATTACTATTATTTTTATTAAAATAAGTGTATGTTCCTATTTATGAATTCAAAATTACAGTTGCTTTTTTAGCTGGCTCATTCGGTTTGCAATTTTCCTAACGTGAGCTGGAACCCACTGTAGAACCCACAGCACTGCCTTTGAAATTAAAAATAAGTTTAATGATATTTGTGAATTTATCATCTCGCTAAGTACGTTATTCTAGGCTAAGCGTCGCACTTGAAAGTGCTAAATGCGGAAAGCACTTGGAAAGAGCAATAGTACGGGGATTGGAGAATATACCAATTTCCAACAGTATAAGAAATTGTTATATTGCTGTTTCCACTAAATAAAACCAAAGATCAATTAGAAAATAAACATCGTTCTGCCACAAGCACATTGGGTCAAAAGGGGAAGTTGCAAGAAGTCTGCATAAAGATATTTGGGAGAAAAGTGCATTCGCACGTTCATCAATGTCCACATGACTCCTTATGTCCACCAGATGAAGCACTAATGAACTTTTACTCTCTCTCAAATGGTCATCGCCCACAGACAAACATTACTATATTACCTTGAAACCAAAAATAGTTTGGCCACTGCGTTCCTCTGATCCTAATTCCATTAAGATAACTGGATTGCTCTAAGAAGATGATTCGCTGCTTTTGCCGTAGTTCATAAATGGGATTATTTTTATTTTTAACTCTAGTAAGCAATTGTAGTGAAGTTATTGATAAAATAAAATAATATTAATAAATTTACATTCCCTAATTTTTTTAACAGGAAGTAATTTGTTTTCTTATATTTTACCAAAAATATTATTATCACCAATTTTATGATACACATTCCTTACAAAATAACATGTCTTCAATATCGGTGTCAGCGGATCGGAGGGAGATGGTTCTGGTTTTCTGCTCTGTGCACGAACATCTGTCAGCGAGAACAATTTCCTCGGCTATCCTTGTAATTTCAGGAGTTTTCCTATTCCTTATGTTTTACTACTCTATAAATTAATAGGAGTATTCATAAGGCCCACTACCCTATGCATGCTCCCGTTAATTCAGCCAACAAGTTCACCGGGAAGGCAAATATGTAGAAAATGATTAAAAAAGTAGGTACAAGTCTGATATCTCCCCCCCCCAAGATATTTTTCGCCAAATCTAGCGTTCCATGTTTTGATCATAGTGTTGCCAATTTGTGTTTTTGTTAATTTTCAGATTTTTTTTTGTTGCTAGATTTAGGTTTTCTCATGTTTTGCATTATTTTTACATTATATATACATATGGTTCTTTTCAGTGGCAACAGCATTTGACCTTTTCGTTTTACTTTCAATTCGAAATTTTTCTATACACTCCTTAATTAAATTGTACTTTTTTTAAATCAATGAACTCTCATGTATATTCTTTTAAATCAATGGAGTAAAAAGTATTAAAACCTAGTAGTAGTCAGGCTTTGGAATTTATTTTATTTTATTTATTTATATTTTCAATTTCTCATTTGATAATAAGGAAACCGTTACAGATTCTTCTACGTTTGACTAAACTGAGTAAATAAATGAAAAATAGTATTTTGACAAAGAAAAAAATGCTTAATCGGGACAAGACTAATTTGTAATCAGAATTGTTTTACTAGGAATTATATACACGTTAATAAATCAGTTTATATTATTTCATTGATAACTGTCAGTTTTTTTTTAAAAAAATAATTCCGTAGTTTGAATTTAGTCACCATTTTACTTAAGCATAGTAGCGTTTATAAAAATTAATTTCCCTGAAATGTGAAACCAACATGGATTAGAGACAAACGAACAAAATGGCGAAGTAAATATCACCCCCCCAGAACTCCTTGTAACCTGTTATATTCAAATTTAACACAGTTTATACAAATTCATCAAACAGAAAATATCACCGAATATAGCTTGACGTGATAAGAAGTAAGTTCATTATTGTTATTTACTCATCTCTTTTACCGGTTATTTTGGAGAGAAGCCAAACCCAACATAACAGATTTTTATTCATTTTCCAGAAATGTTTTTTAGATTTTTTATGCTATTATGTGATTTAAAAGTTTTTAAAATGCGTATTTATGGAACTTTGAGAAATTTCCCATTTTGAAAACATGTGTTTAACTTGGCTACGATCAAAAGTCGCAATGGTCGCCTATAGGGAAGGAGAAATATCCTATTTCCATGAATTCTTACAAGACCTCAGAGCTTTTAGTGTAACCACTACTCACTCTCACATGACATGACAGCATAAAATTCATATTTGAATAAGGATTTAATGATTATACATCTAGTCACATTTTATTTAATATAAAAAGTGATGTTTTAGTATCTATCTGTATGATTTTTATTGAATAATTGAATCGATTATCTTCAAATACTCAAGACTCCCAGGGTTGTATCTTAAATGTAACTAATTCGTTGCAATGAAAGAAAAAATGACTTTTCGTTTACACAAAGTTTTTAAATTTTTAATATTCTCTTCAATTTATAAAATTTAATCGAAGGAAAACCGTTATTTTCCTTCTCCCCCCCCCCACCCGCGAAAAAAAAATTAGTAACGAAGAGTTACCAAATCTGTTGCGTCCGCTTAGATGTTTCTTCTAGTTCAAAATTAGAAAAAAAAAGAGAAAGCAATTGGTTGAATTTGTAGTGACGTTTTATTAACGAAAATAAATAAATAGAGAGGAAAGACTGTTTCCCTTTCCTTATTGCAAAATTTGATGTCTTCCCCCATCACAGATGCACGAGAACGGACCGTAAAAATAAAAATAAAAACTGAACTACAAAATGTCAAAATCGTGCATAACAATAAATACAGAAAATTGATAAACGCATAACATTAAACTTATATATATATATATCCATTTACAAAGCACATCTTAAGCTCTTCTGAAGCATTTACTACAAGATATTACAGAACCTGTTGACAGCTAGAAATCACATGATTAGATCAATATAAAAGGAGAGCGTGCCATTCCTTTTTATTTCCTCTTTTCAGTATCTATAACAATTCTATATGACACTAGCAAAATAATCTTTTAAGTAAAAAATGTTCCTAAGGTCATCGTACCCGGCACACACACATCCATGGACGTAAAGAATATGGGTGCATCCATGATATCGATGGAAAATTAAAATCGTTTCTGAATAAAACTGAAATCAGCTGAAAATTCAGTCACAATGGAGATTGTATGATAATGTTTTTAAATATGATGGAAAAACATTTGCTGGTATCTAACGGGCATTAGTGATGAGAAATATCCTTGGCGCTGGCAAAAATATTAAGAAATAAAACAATAATCCTATAACACATCGCAAAGAATTCGCCAGATGGAAATTTAAGCCGTTATTTACAAGTCAAACGATGCTTAAGTGTTGGGGGAAAAAATCAGACTCACTCAGAAAAACATAAATGCATATTTTCATGGAAATTGTTCTTGATAGAAAAGCTTATCGCACGCATCACTGCTGAGGCAATCTCGATAAGAGCTTTAAAGAAAGCGAAAATGATCATTTAATACTGAGATTTTTTTCTGGAGTATTATCTTCAGAATAAGCAGTCAAGAAAGACGATTAGGAGTTTAATCGGACCTCCCTAGGGATACGACTTCGCGCCTTTCAGTTTCTTTTCCCCGGGTAAAATGAAAAAGAAAAAAGGAGAAAAAACATGAGCAAGGCAGGATGAAGAAAATATTACAAGCTTTGTTCATGCTTCTTTTTATTTTTATTATAATTTGCTGTTTAAAATTGACTAAATTCACCATTTGATCAGTTTATATTTAAATATTCATCTCAATAAGTAATTTTCATTGTTTAAAGGAATTATTACAAGCGATTTCGTTGTCGTGTGGGGGAAGATATATTTAATTAAAAATATAAAAAATATAGAAATTGCTGTCAACAAATAATTTAGAAATGCTTATAAATAGCAGAATAGATGACAACTTTTCATCTCAGAGTACTCTGAATATAATAACCTATTCTATAATAAATGCTGCATAATTTTATCTAAACTTAGAGAGTTTAGTTACATTGATTTTTAAAAGTTAGGAAACAAATAGAAATTTGATGATGACTCAAAGGTTGTCCAAGGGGATCAGACGAAAGTCGTTTGATAATACTGTGATTTGAAAACAGAAGAGAGAGAGAGAAAATATATTTCAAAGTTATTTAAATTTTCCGATAGCAACAAGAAGTAAACTCATTTAACTTCGGACACAAAAATTAAGAACAAAAACATTTCTCAGTGATGAATAGGGTCACCCTGAACATCAATGTAGGTCTCATGGCGGTGTCTCATGCTGCTAAAGAGTTGTTAATGAACTGTATCCTTTGATCAAGACATGCATACATAACTGTGTGGGAAGACCCCGGACTGTACATTAAGGTTAAGAGGTGCCGCCTCCCTAACACCTAGTGTGCTCCATACCTCAACGAGGTCCCTGAGGGCACCACCATTGTGGCATTTATAAAGGCAATCAAATTGTGCTTACAAAATGGTAGAAGGAAGTTACAATACATTTTAAGGAGCTTTGAGCCCTGTTGAACACCAGGCAATAACATTAAATATTTTCTCTGACTTAAAAACAAAATTTGACATGATAACACATACAACAATCAATGAAGAAACAATTTACAATCAATGAAAATACAGTTAATAATTTGTAGAGTATTTATGACATTAAATACATTATATACAATGACGGAAATTTTATAGATAGTATGAACACTTAATTATGTAATATGAAAAAAATGGCATGATAAGAAAGATGATAACTATATACTCTAGCGAGGAATTTATATAAGTTTAATAAACACCTTAACTTATAAAAGCACTTTAAGTTTAATAATTTTAAAAGATTTTTAAGATTCTAAAAGTATATAGGATACAAAAAGTTTCTAAAGTTCAAAGGCAGGCTCATAATGTTCGAAAAGTTCAGGCAATTCGAAATATATTGTTCATAAATTTCAATAAGATCATAAAAAAATTTTAAACACAATTACTAGTTGTGGAAAATAATCGTCATTAAATAGTTTTCAGACTCGTCTGCGAAAAATTCACGATAAAGCTCCAGTCCTCGATTTGAGATGGATCATCAGTTTTGTGAGAAATAATCTACGGTGACGATTATTCATGCAAAATCTCAGGAACTGCATGTTGGTCTGTTGGGAGTTCTTTTTTAGGTGGTATTCCTCAGTTTCTGAGCACTCTAGGACATAGAGAAAAAGGATCCCTTTGGACACCACAGATACAGATGGATGAAGCTGCCTTTTCGAATCTGCGGAAGCACTGTGGAAACGGGCCGTGAAATGTTAGCAGTTGTTGAGGTATGGATTATCCTACGTCAACTTGTTGGAAATTTCTGTGAGTAGATGTTTGCATTATCCCACAGAGACTGCCATTTCTCGAGTGTGAAGTGCCTCAGTTGTAGGATAAGGGAAGATCTTGGATACGGAATCACTAATGATTCCGATTCATCAATTTTCGCGGCTTCCTTTGGAGCGATATCTGCGTGCTCATTTCTAACATTTACTCGATGTGCTTTGATCCAACTTAGGTTGATGTGCGAAGTTGCGGTTGCTAGTTTTTCCTATATGGCATGTACAATTGGTAAGGGAGTAGTGGCTTAAGTAACGCATGTAAATTTGATGACCCATCAGATCAAACATTGATCATGACAGTAATTCTAAACCTGTAACAAAAGTAGGAGGCTGAAGATATTTGTTTCGATGCGCTCCCCCTTATATATATATATATATATATATATATATATATATATATATATATATATATATATATATATATATATATATATATATATATATATATATATATATATATATATATATATATATATATATATATATATATATATATATATATATATATATATATATATATATATATATATATATATATAGAGTAGAATTCAGGTCACCAATTTTTCAGCCAGATGTTGGCAGTTTGGGTGTAAAGAATCACTGATGCGTTAGGAAATATTGCCAGAGTAATGATATGGAATCACTCTTTGAATTCAGGAGAGGAAAATTTTCCACTGTAATCCCAAAAGCATTTCAAGAAAAAATTCACTTGTGTCTTTTTTGTCATGAATGTCAAGCAAGAATTCTCCTGATTCATAAAGAAAACTGCAACCACAAAGAAGAAGAAAGAAACTGGAAATATAACATGAATTGAAATAGGGAGGAAAGGAAAAGTTATGTAAAAGAAGATTATTTATTTCGGATTAGATCCCAATTAGAACATTTTAGGAATGCGTAACTTAGTTTCTGATAAAAGAGAAACGTATTTTTTATGTTTATTAAGTTTCTATTTTTATTCACAATATTATTTCCGAAATAATAGGAATCGAAGGCGATTCTTGGCTGTCTCCTTTAATTTTGAATAATTAGAGTGACACAATCTCCCCTATTCACCAATGGTACCAGAGAATGTTCCCTGCGGGCGCATAATCACTCAAATGTGATAGGCGAGACTAGACGGCCATTACCTGGCTTATCAGTGGACACTTGAGATCAATGTTCTGTTCTTATGGTAAAAAGGTTTTCCCAGCCTGTTTGAAGAGTGTTGACAATCAGGCCACTCTTGACCCTATTCTGGATCGTCTGGGGCTTTCCAAAATTGATCTTATCACAAGTTCAATTTTAGTGTTGGATTTTAAGTGGCAAATTTCATAAACTTGATTTCTCGTTGCTAAATATCTGAGCCATGCAACAACCACACATTTATTGTGCTAGTATGGATGTAATACAGCAGAAAGGGCGTTAAATAGGAGATGCTGTTCACATTCGGGCATTAAAATATGGATGTCTTTCTATATCCAATATCTAGAAACCAATTAGATATTTCTTATTCTGATACATTCTTTACACTAAATTATTGTATCTATCGTGTCATGCATTGTGGAGTGTTTGAATTTTAGAAAATTTGAATAGTCCTGATAATAATAGTGATTAAATAATTTAAATTTGTAAATAAATTTTACTCTTATAAACTTCAAATAAAATTTGAATATGAAATGGGAAGCATTTTATGCTTCATCTTATTAAGGTTTTTCCAATCGCAACAACACCCAAATCAAATATTTATTAAAACATTGTTTTTCGTATATAAAAGGGCTTAGGAATAATTTCAGATTAAATTGCCATATAAATTCTGTGTTAGATTTCCTATTTTAATTCAGGAAAAAAGTATCCCAGCAGCTTTATATTAAAATTTTAAAAAATTTTCTTACATCTTTCTTAAGAAAGAATTTTTAAAGTATTTTAATTTCGCTATATTAATTTGAGTATATACCCCTTAAATAACATTATTAAAAACATATTTTTATAGCCAAAGCATGATTCAAAAAAAAAAAAAAAAAAGAGATTATTTACAAATCTTGCAATAATTGCAAATATTGCTTAATTTAAAATTCTATTAATTAATTAATTTTTAAAAAATTTAAATTGTCCTTGTCGATTTAAATTAACTATAAAATGGATGTTTTGTCTAATTTTTTTCATTTTGATTTTTCTACTTTCTGATGCTTTACTCCTTATATAAGAAATCATTTTATTAACAGAATGAGCCTCGACTCTATTCTCAAACGTTCGCTGGTGAACTTCGCCTTGTTTGCTGCTTCTCGAAGTTGTGTGATTCGAAGACATCAGCAAATTCGTCAAGAAGGTCGATTTACGCCGTCTCAATACGATGTGTGACATGGATGAAACGTTTGCTGACGTCATGGATATTTGAAGCCAATGATAATCATAATAAAGTGGCTATTTATGATTTCAACTGTAGCGAAAAAAACAATCGCTTAACGGTTAAAAAAATAAATAAAACTGTATATTAATTTTACACTCATGTTCATAAATTATGGATACTTCAAAATCACACAGAAATTTAACTCTAAAATAAAGATTTCATATGTAGAATTGTCACACACATCTTGAAGAATAATATGCAAATTACAAGAAACCAGGAGATGGCGCCGATAGTACGTCACAATGACGAGATTGGAAGATAAGAGTATTTAAGGAATGGTTGATAAGAAGGAAAATTATTTGCTTTAAAAGTCTTTCAATGCAATAACCGCATAGTCATAGCACAAAGGAAGCATTTGGATGATGCTTTTCGGGGAAGAATTATCGGTCATCTGGAACGTGAACGTACCAAGTTGGAAGTATCCTATGAACTTGGTATCATTCAGAGTGCCATCTCCAGGTTTTGGCAACGGTTCCAAGATGATGGTAATGTGAATAGACGTTACTACATAGGTCGCCCCCGAGTTACAACGCCGAATGAGGATCGGTATTTCGCAGTTACTGCCAAAAGAAAAACAGACGGCACAGCATCAGACCAGTCTCGTCAGCTCTCTTTAACTACCAGTATGACAGTTTCACGACAGACCGTGTACAGACTCTTAGTGCATATTGATCTATATGTTTGTAAGATTGTCAGATATGTTCCACTTACCGCAACTCTCTGTCTCCTGCTGTTATCTTGCAAAAGAGAGCATGCATTGTGGACACCGCAACAGTGGTCTTATGTGATATTTTCCGACGAGTCCAGACTTAGCTTTCAGTCTGATTCTCGCCGGACTTTCATATGGAGAAGGCTAGGTACCTATAACTACCAAGAGAATACCATTGAACGACACTGTTACGGTGGTGCAGGATTGCTTGTTTGTGGAGGAATTATTCTGGTTTCCAGAACTAATCTGCATGTTCAGTATGTAACCATGACAGGTCACATCTATCGGGATGTCATTTTGGAACAACGTGTACATTTGTTTCGGGACGGTATGGGTGCAGAATTTCTGTTTATGGATGACAACGGCCGTCTTCGACGGCCCGTATGGATTAGCCAGCATACTCACTGGACTTGAATCCAATAGAGCATGTATGGGACATGCTTGGTTGGCGAAATGCAGCTCGTTAACCTCCTCCCACATGTCTACCAGAACTTCGGAGAGCATTGCTTGGTGAATGGTGTAATATTTCCCTAGATCTGATCAATAACTTGATGCTTAGCATGCCTCGAAATTGTACGACCTGTATTGCATCATCTGGGGGGGGGGACATACTATGTATTAACCATCGTACCAACCATGTTATATTGTTTTTTGTAAATAGTTTCTTTTTTGAAATTTGCTCCAGGGAGTAAAAATCGCAATTTTTATTAATGATATCGAATATATAGTATCTGTTTTGGTCTTTACCTTTTGTTTAATAAATAGACTTTACAAATAAGTCACATTTGTTTTGCTTCTGTCTCTTTTCCTGAACTTGCAGTATACTTAATTTATGTACTCGAGTGTATTTCAGAAATATCCGTTAGAAAATTAAATGTCTAAACTCAACTAATTTTCTTCCTCAAGTAACTTTACGAAAAAAAAAGAAAAAAAATTTCTAAGTTATTTTTGATGGTTTAATTTTGAAATAACATTTTCGTTATTACTCTAATGGTTTTCTTAGGGTGTTTATTAACAAGATAATTTAAGAACTGAATATTTTTTTATATTCTTTGTTAAATATATTATAAACAATTTTCACCACAATTTGTTCAATTCGTTGTTTATTCAGTTCTCTGTACAATTCTTTATTCCTTATTTTTGTTCCCAATTATAGCACAAATATTCTTTTGTATAATTTTTATTTTGAATTAATTTCTATTCAGAAGTTTATAATTCAACTTTTGGATTAAATTCACTATAATTAAATAATACGTTTCATGATTTATTTATTTATTTTTCGATAGTAACAATTAATGTTTCAAAACTTACTGTAATTTAAATCTTTTTAACTAATTTTTGCTTCATTTCCTTTCTCAGTAAATGAACATATTTTATTTTCTGTCATTCTAAATTCCTTTTAATATATTATTATTTTTTAATGTCTTTATTTATTGAATTAATTTTAATTATAGTGTTTAATTAACAGCATTTATACTCTCTTTTGATATTATAGTTTATTATTTTACTTTCGACTACGCTACTTACTTGGACTTGCTTCTTTCCTTTTTACATTTTTACATATTTTTGCATAATTTATTATTTCTTATGCATACATAGATATATATTTGATCATTTCTATTATATATCTATGTAGAAATTGTAACATTAACACTTTGAAAGTGGAATATTTGTATATTTTTTAATATTCAATCTTTATACAATTAATTTTGAATCGCTTTATCTTGGCTCCTTGCACCTCAATGGGAAGGGCAATTTTATTTTTGCCAAAGTGCAAAAAGAAATAATAAATAAATAAAAATAAGAAAATAACAATTAAATTTTGATTACAATTTCCTGTTAGTTTTTAGTATCTTTTCTACATGAATTGGGGGGAAAAAACGTATTTAACATAAAAGAAAGAAAAGAAAAACATGATTAAAAAAATTTTTTTTAATCCTTTATGCAATTTGTTTCGGATACCTAGTCAATAACAATGGTAAGTTCACATTTACATTAGAGAATCAATAAACAATCAATTCGGTCTACTTGCAAAAAATTGAAAAGAGCTTAGATACTACTTTTTTTTTCTTATTCCAGCTTAGGCTGACTACTATTCGTTAAATTTATATTGTAGTTAGCATTATTGTATTTTAGACCCTATATAATATCTTTTAAAATGCAGGGGCTTCAAATCTTGTGGCGTTTTTTCTTCCGCAATATAAATTCAAAACATAAATGATTCATTGGATTAATTTTTAATCATAAGCGGATATTTATATCAATTAAATTATATTATAACAATATTGAATATAACTTTTTATTATGCAACAATATTTGCTTACAAAATATTTTTAGAAAACACTTTGTTCGATTTCTTTGTAAAAAAATGATGCTTTGAAAAAATTGTGATTTCTTTGCAAAATATTAATGTTTATCTCTATAGAATATTCTGCAAAATGCGTAATGAAAGAAAATAATATCAAGAAAAAGTTTTGCGTTTGAAAACAATTCTTCCGAACCCATAAATATTGAAACCTATATTTTCAAATTGTATACAATGCATGCAAATTCAAAATACAGGTTTGGATATTTATAAATTGATAAATAGGACTTCATTTGACAGCGACAAAATATTGGGAGCTTGGTTGTTAATGGCATAGTTCTCCTCATTATTAGAAGGTAGGGAGTTCGAATCCCGGCTTAATCAAAGTCCGTCATATTCATTAAAGGCAGCTGAGGCACGCAATGTCTTCCATATGAAATAATACTTCTGAGGGTTCAAATCAAGTAGGAGGATCTTCTGCTTGATCCCTGCTTCTAAATGACAAAGATTCCCCCCGGACTGCTACCACTAACAGGTAGAGTCCAACCTTTGGACTAAGTACAGGGAAGTATGCTGGTGCAACAACAACAGGGCAAAAGAAGATGAGAATGAAGTAATTAGAGATCACACACACACACATACACACACACACACCGAGAGAGAGAGAGAGATTTGGTTTGTTTGTCGCTTAATGGTCATTTCTAGACACGAGGCCTAATTTGACCAAGATCCACGATTTAAAGTGAATTCCCAACCACCTCAAACATCCAAGCCCAAAGCAGGATTCGAGCAACAAATAGTTCAGCCGAAAGCAAGAGCACTAACCATTCGATTGACAACTCAGCTAAGTTGAAATCAGAGACTGTAACAGACCCATATTAACTTTATTGACAATAGATGGCGTTACTGCCCAATAGACTTACAACTTACAATATCCAATAAGAGAAGATTGGAATAGAGATGTGAGGAATGTAAGTCAAACTATCCAGTTCCTAAATAACTTTGTTTATACTTTGTACCGTACAGGTACTATGTAACTTTGTCTATAATTTTATAATTATTAAGTATTTTCTTTTTGTAATTATTTTTAATCATGTGCAACGTCGTAATAAATGATTATTTTGTTTTAACTTCCATTTTCTTACGTCCCTACAAGACTCAATTATTTCAAAAGAAGTACTGAATCTAATGTTTGAGGAATACTGTGATTTGAATTTGAATCAATTGGACATCCTTCTTGTAAACTGTAACCAGGGCTGACTGAACAGTTTGAGCAATTAGTCGAAAATTAGAAGACTTAGAAATTTTTTATTAAAATATTTTGATTTTTCCAGCAATAGGAATTTAGAATATTTTAAAAAAAATTCAATTCTGTAAATATAGAGTATTTTCTTATATTTTTGCTGTTATAAAACACTAATTTTAAAAATTAAATTTTTATGCAACACTTTGGAACATGAGTCCCACAATTGCTGCTCTGTGGAAGGTGGAGGATGGAAGTAATAAGTAAGCTATGACTAACCTTATACATTTTTTTTTCTTTGTAAGTAATGTATACGAATAAATACTTAAACTACGTGTCCTGAAAAATTTCATCCAGTCTCGGACTAGAATAATGTGGATAGCGGGATGTTGATCTCCACTTAATTTAAGAAAAGATACTTCAAATCGAAAACTTAATTACTATATTTTTAAATAATTTCAAGCGTTATTTAACGTTAAATTGCAGTCACTGTAAAGTTGATTATGTTACAATACAATTAATCTTCTTGTTTCAAGAATTTAGTTGTTGGATTTTGTCCCTCTTTCCAAAATTGTCATCAATGTATGTGACTTATGGAGTAAAAAAAATATACGTCAAAAAATGTTAATTATTTCTTTTTTAAAAAAATGGTATTTACTATTTTTTACGATTTTATCTAAGATTCTTATTTTTGAAAAAGTAAAGTTCACCCGCTAGAGAAAAGGTTTGCGCCTTTTCCAATGTGCCGCTGATCAGAGAGGTATACAAAGGAAAATGAAATGAGTCTCGAATAGTCTTTAATGATTTGTAACTGAAAGGAGCTTTCAGGTTTCTACGCCTTATTCGATTTGATTTTAGCCGTTCTGTTCGTGAAACCTTGCTTAACGATGAAACAACCTTTAGAATGAACATAGTCACACAGTAAATATTACTAAAAATAGATAAATATTGGTTTTTCAAATACTTAAATTAATAGTGTAAATGCTGCTATTTTTTTAAAATAAAAATACTTATACTTTTTTCCCTAAATATCAATATTTCTCTTTACTTACAAATGATATTGTCAAAATTCCAAAATGAACTATATCTTAAATTTTTAGTTAATTATAATATCCAGCATATTTTGATATAGGTTTGATTCCATCCAGAGTTCAATTCAATCTCGGACAAAAATTCGAGGAATTCATGAAATCTTATTTTTACGGAGTCCTTTCATGAAAGGATTATACTTGATACTTATACGTATTTGTAAAGCCTTATTCTGGGGAATGGTATTAGATCTATAAAGAGCTGAATCTGCACTTTGTGTACTGCTCCCTTACACTCGGGCAGCATCAAATCAGTGCGGGCGCAGACTTCGTTTTGATCTTCCCGTCGGACCCCCTCAAAGGATGTAGATTATGTAAAAGAGCTTTGTTTTTGCTCGAGTGCCGCCAAAAAACTCTGCCGTAATTGGATGTGTAATGATGTGACGTCGATAACTAGGTCTTTTCTTATTGGATACTTTCTACCTGCCACAGTGCCGTAAACAAAACGAGCGCAACAAACCAAAACAATAAAAGGGGGAAAAAACCCTTTTCTTGCCCCCTTTTTTCCCGTTTTTAAGTTAAAATCGATGTTTCGGGTCGTAGGCAAATATTTGGGCCGGAACACAACAAAAAGGATGTCGTGCCCGAAGGCGAAGGAGGTGAAATGACACGGCAACAAAAGGGGTGGAAAGGGCTGACTTTGAGGGGGGTAAAGAGGGCTTGTTAGCAGGCAAAAGCGCGTGCTTCGATCGGTTTAGCGCTTCGGAACTTCCGGTTTTGCCACGATTTCGTCGTTGTCATTACTCGCGAAAGTGTAGGCAATCGTTCCGGAAGGCTCTGCGCAGACTCTATGCGTTCCTGGGTCCCTGTAGCCGTCAATTACGCGGTGCGATATGGCGCCATCCACAATTCCACGTGATTTAGTGGCGTGAAACACCCTCGTCAAACCGGGTTTGCGTACCCGCTATCGACGGGAACTGGAGGGATTTCGAAATGCACTCTCACGGCTTTCAGATTTCGACTTTATTATGGAAGCTCTATCTCCGTAGTTGAGGCTGTGTCGATAGAGTATCGCTAAAATATCGACGATGCCGAAACGCCTCCTCAGCGCTGGGAGAGGAATGATTGGCCTTCCTTTCAACAGGATTGGCTACAACTAAAAATTCAATCTCGATTCAAAATTTCTGAAACTTTTAAATTTCCTGTGTTCGAGTAAAATGCAACTGCAGATTGCTATCCTGAAATTGATAATCTTATTGGTTTCACTCGTATCCAATAACCTGATTTTTTTCTTTCCAAAAGAGTATCTTCTGCTACAAAGTGTTGCTATGCCAAATTTGTATTATGTCCGATTTTTCAATTAAAAATAAAAAAAAAAGTTTTTTAAGTTTAAAATTCTTTTATTTGACTGAAAAATGATTCTTCAAATTATAGAGTAGGTGTCGTGAAATTTATTTTACAAGTTAATCTTCAATTAAAATATTTTTATATAATTTTTTCAATAAAATATATATGAAACCGATTTTATACACACTTTTAATAAATATATATAATGTAAATATTTTACAATATTCGAGAAAAATATTATATATATATATATATATATATATATATATATATATATATATATATATATATATATATATATATATATATATATATATATATTCTTTTAACATTAAAACAAAATTCTTTGCAAAATCAAAAAAATGTAAACTTGATTGAATTTTATAGACTTGTAAGAATCAGATATAAGCGTATTATAAGGAATGTGTATACTTATGAAAACATACTTTTATTTAAAATAAATTATAAATAGACGCGATATTAAAAATAAAACAATATCACAAATTTAAAACATCAGTTGCAGTTCCGCGTTCTGCTACTTGATTTCACTTCCTCTCGGAACAACAATAACAATGTCAACTTGTTACAAAAAACAAACCCAGATCTCAAAAATAGGGATGGAACACTTTCGCTCGTTATATACTAGAGGACGCTATTCTCATACGATGAATTAACACAGTATATTCATCGCAAAAAAATTTGGTTTTAAGTTATAACACCTTGTGCTGCATATTTGAATCAGTTTCTTTTAGAGATTTAGATAGGAGTAATTTTTGTAGTGTAAACTGAGCATTGAAACGAAAGCTTCTATTCATATCTTAACGAAATGTTAAATAATAATAATAATAATAATAAAAAACATCCACATTTATGTTTATACATTATTTTTCAAAAAATAAAAACTGAGAAACATTTCTTGAATGTATCTGTAAAATCATGATCCATGAGCACAAAATTTTAAGTATCCAATTACCAATACCTGTAGTCGTCAGTGCTCAAAATCAGCATATTCGCTCAGTAAAGATAACGAAAGTATTCGGGATATTTGAAATCGATAGATTACATAAACCCATTGATCTGTAAAATCCCTTATATTTCAAAACAATTTTGTGTATAAAAAAATTGCGACTAGATCAACTTTTGTGAAGAAATATCCCATATTCATTATAATAATCCATTTTAGTCGATTTAAACTGTTGCAAGATAAAAAGGAAATTCTTTCCGATTTTGAGAAATCCTGATGACAAAGGAGATAGATACATCACTTCATTAGTTGAGAGCATTTTTTTTATCTTGCAATAAGTATACACTTTACGAGAATCTGAATTTTATACATTTCTTGAATTGCAAATGTTCCAGCGACAAGCTGCTTTACAGTGTCTCATGTGATACGATTGGCGAATATAATTTTTTGAAATGATAGGCGATTAAATCAATAGCGAGAATATAATAGGGGTGTTCATAAAATGTGATGCCTTCAGCTATTTTGCTGCAGTGTGGTAAGTAAACCCATTCTTAACACAGGAGCTAGATTATGTTGTTATTATTTATGACACTTGGACAAGGCAGGGTCGCTAGCCGACTTCTATGCGAAATTAAGTAAGAAGGGTGCGTCGTTCATTTAGCCAAAGCACCACGAAGGTGAATGTATGTCTTTACTCAAGGACTCAACCGCTAGATGGCACTATCAGAGGATTCCCTCCCGCTATTTTGATTTTGATCTGGAAGGAGAGTAAATGTTCTGCAGATCATTATACTCACGGTAACTGCTCAATGACCGACCACCGGACTTTAGATTTCACTGATTTAACGATCATGTTCATAATATGTACTCTGTGGGTCTTTGGAGGCATTAAAAATCGAATACAGCCCTTTCGGACTGAAGGTTGATGGCCTAACCACTAGGCTACCATGGCCGATGATGCTGATATTGCTTATTCTCATGGTCTGTCGTTGGAATATGGTAGTAATCTAAGCCCTTATTCATGGATAGAAAGCTCTATTCATGGGCTGCGCTCAATTTCTCTAGGTTTTGTAGTTTTACACTTTAAGGAAAAATTCACAAAGCAAATATGAGTTTATTAAATATTTTAATCTTACTTGAGAATAACTCAATATGTCTAAATTAAAATAAATTAGAAATAATGCAAGAAGTATGCTCCTTAAATTTACTGTTCTGTTATATTTTCATTTTGATCCTTAAAATATTAGTAATGGGAAAAAAAGTAAACACTGATATGAGAAAGACAACAATAACTGCTATAAAAGCTTCATAAGAAAGCAATTTTTTCTAATATCATTTAATTTTTTTAAAATTTTAGTTACCTTGGAATATATAATAGTGTTTCATTAAAAGATCACTTTCAAATATGAAATGCTTAAAACTACTCAAGAAATAATAAATTTGAAAAACTTTTAAAAGGATTATGTTTGGTATGCATTAATATTCTGGTAATATTAATCAAATGCTAAATGATAATAATATTTGATTAATGATAAGAATATATATGTAAATGAGGAAGTCTTGAAAACCTTGCAATAAGTAAAAGAGCGGAATAAATTCGAAAACCTATGTTTATAGAAATTTTCATTTCTTTAAAGTCGTACTTTTTGAATTTTTTTGAAAACTGAGATTTTTTCTTCAATTATTAAATGATCTGCATATTTTTTTCAGTTATGCTGTATTCTATTATTATAGCGAAATGGAGAGGGGAAACTTATATCATCACCGGGCCCCTATCAAGTTTTTTTAAGTTATTTTCGTAATTCTTGTAATTAGCTAAAAATTATATTAATCATTGAAAAGATTAAAATTTGAGAAACGTGATTGACATTAAGTTATCTTAAATTTTTATCAAAGGATTGCTTGTTTTAATTAACTAAAAGGTATCTTTTAATACAATGACAATTAATACTCCTCTCCTTTCAAATTATTTTCCCAATTTATTATACACCCCACTGAATAAAAAACAGCAGATCTAAGATAATATTATTAACATTTGATACTATGTAATAGATAATCTCTTATTTTTTTTGTTGCAGAAATGGATTATCAATGACAAACATGAGCAAATTAAATATTTATGTAAATTATTCTTGTAATTATTTTAAACATTAAAAGAAATGAACAAAATATGTGTTCATATAAAGGAATTCACATTTTACAGACTTTAAAATTATTTGGCATATTTATAATTTATTTATTAAAATAATTTCTGCTTATTTTTCAGTGAAACATTTTTTCTGAAACTTTTTCCCATACTTTTTATTGACATTAAAAGTCTATTGTATTTCTGTGTAATTTATTTGCGAAATGAGCAATAGAACAATTTTCAATATCGAGTCTTAAATTCCAAGTGTTACTGGGAAAGGCGTGCATCATCATACAAAGGGGTACATTATACTTCATAAAAATGACGTTGAGCATTTTTTAAATAATTTTTTTTGTTTCTCGATGATTATATAATGGATTAGATGGGCTAATTTTAAACATTATTATATCGGTGATGGAAAGCAAAGAAGGAAAAACCAACAGAGAAATAAATAATTACAGCTAAAAAGTAGAAGAGCTTCCAACCCCTCCATATCATAATTCAGCAGTGTCCTATAACTCATTAGTTGGCAACAATTCAAGTAAGCGTTTGTACTGCGTCAAGCATTTTTGGAGCCCAGCGTTTTTACTATTGGGTTACAAAAGATCGCCACGTGCCTCTGTTGGCTCATTTGGCCGATTTGTCCGTCTGCTCCGCAACATGCCCCGAATTACCAGGGGTTGGGGAGTAGGGCACTTTGCGTTAATGGGGACCGTGCCCTCCGGTAGCCCCCTAATGACGCCGGTCCTTATGATAACTAGGGCGCGCTGCCCGCCGGCGACGAGCCCCAGCTAAGCCTTTACTGCTGATCATGTGACACTTTTCGGAAAAAGTGCTGTTGGAGAACACATATTGCGAGAAGAAAAGAAATTCAGACAGTTAAAAAAGAGGAAAACTGGATGCCGAAAATCATCTCGTCTGTTACCGTTCTCAAACAGTTGGTTAGCAAATTTTTACTCTGTAAGATTCTCATAAGAGGAGGAATGTCTTTAAAAAGAAATGTGGTATGAATTTAAAGTTATGAAGTGTTGATGAAACCTAGTTGAAAAATTCTTCAATTTTGACATCTTGGCCCATTTGTCCTGACAACTACGACCAAAGCCTGTTTGAAGGTATTGTAATATCATCGCTGAAATTGCCGTAATTAGATATATTCCCATACGTAGAAACCTCATAAACATTCAACGCGACAAATATGCCTTTAAAAGAAAATGGCACCACATACATCTCCCTTTGATCAACAATCGCTGGAATCGAATTTGAGATCATCCATTTCAATAAGTTTTATCCTACTGCTAAACCAAGGTTAGTAATAGGATAGAACTTATTACCAATTTATTTAATATATTGTGTGTTTTTAAAGGAAGTGGTGTGTTGCGAAAAAGGTGAGAATACAGTCTTAGGAATTCGTTTTGCGACTTTCTGAACTTAATACGAGAAGTTTGTTTTTTATTTATCATTTCCAACAACTCAGTTTAGCTTTAACATATCGCTTCCCCTGATGTAAAAAATAATACAAAGGAGTTTAAGATCATGCGAATGAAATGAATATTACAGCCATACGAGTTTGTTTTTCTAAAATAGAAGTACGACTAAAGAGCGACTTTATTTAAAAAATGGTCTCATCTACCTGACAAAACTAATGAGAAAATGTATTTATTAGCCATAAAGTGGTTCTTTATTTCTTTCCAGTTGAGATCATGATTACGCCAATTAAAATTTTACAGACTTTAAAATTATTTGGCATATTTATAATTTATTTATATTATATTATTACATTTCTATAATATTACATTTCCCGTTGGTTTAAATATTCCTCTCATCTGATAATATTCCATCTACATCACAAATTATTAATTATAGAAAATTCATCGTGTTAATGAATTTGCTGCGTGCCTTCAAATCACATTCTTCGAGCGGCAGAAAACAAGGCGAAGTTCACCATTGAATGTATGAGAATAGTGTCGAAGTTCCTTTTGTCAATAAAACGATTTCTTATATAAAGACGAAAGCATCTATGTTTGAGAAGCCGTTTTTCATTGATTCAAGCCATTGACACGTTGAAAATAAAACAGAAGAAAAAACGGTACTTTTCCATTATACGATAACAGTCTTTATGGGAAAGGAAAAAAGTCATTATACTCCATTTGCATGCATTGTACATTGTTTAAAAGGTTTACGCTTTTAGAAACTACTAAAACATAATACAAACATTTTATATTTACATTGACACTTTTCTAATATATTTTCACTAATGATCCTAAAGAGAGAGAGAGAGAGAGAAATAAGCATGTTTCTTACGGAGAAGAGAAAATAATACAATGTAGACACAATGATTTGATTGGCTCAAAATTTTATCTTATCTAATGTGTACCAATTAATTTTTTTGTGCAAATTTGACTAAAAAGCAAAAAACAATGATGAACAAAGCTAAAACTAGCTGGTGAAAAAGATTATTTGGAAATAATTTTGTCGGTTAAAAGGTTTTACGGTCATAAATCACGAAGGGCGAGAAACAGCCAAATAGAGCAAAATTTAATTTTGTCTCATTGCAAAAGGCACTGTGACATTTACTTAACTTGTTTGATTTCATGTATTTTATTTTGGATACTGTATTTATCACTTTAAATTGTGTGTATATATATATATATATATATATATATATATATATATATATATATATATATATAATAGTGGATCTTTTTTATTACGATGTAAATCAACACCGAGCTTTATGTTTACATTATTCGGCATAAGAGACCGGAGAGGAGTCCGTGTTTGTGTGTCTTTTCGAAACACGACATCATGGAGTGCGGTTTTCCACCCGCTCTCTATTATGTCAAATAAAGTTTCGAGGAAAGGAACAGAAGATCTAGATAGGGATAATCACCTCTGGAAGGGAGGACAAAAAAGAGAGTGGCATGAGAGTGGAGGGAAGGCAAAAGGGTGATTGCAAAAGAGATACGCTGATGAAAGGACGGGGAGTGACATATGTTTTCCATAAGCCTTTATTCACGGACAATTAAAAAGATAGAATTAAATAAAACACATTTAAGATCTCTTTCGAATGCCTTTTTTTTTTAAAAAAAAATTTTTTTTTCATATGTTGTGAAACAATTTGTCATTGCGGAGAAAATTATCTCTCTATATATATACATATACGTATACATACATGCATATATATATGTATGTATGTATGTGTGTGTATATACATGTATATATATATGTATATATATATATATATATATATATATGTGTGTGTGCATGTATGTATATGTATGTATATATATGTATGTATATAATGTATGTATGTATTATATATATATATATATATATATATATATATATATATATATATATATATATATATATATATATATATATAAAGAAATCTGAAAAAAATTATGGCTGAAATATCCCTATTTTAAAAGATGCCTAAAATATTCAGCCTAAGAAACTTAAGAAAGAAAAAAAAATTGCAAAACACATAAAGTTAAGGAGTTACAAAAACATTTAAAAAATAAAATATTTAAATCACTTTGTATGGTTGCATAAAAATATTATTGAAATGAAATCGTGAATCACTGTGTGTGTGGGTATTTTTGCACATTTTTTTGTTTAAATTACGCCTGTTACACTTCTTTCTTTTGCATTAACTCGTTTCAGAAGAGAATAATTGGCAGAAAATACTTCTCCTTGAAATTTTCCTTTTAGAGAATGTGCATCCTTTTTGAAGAATCGGAGCATCTTGTTCGATGATCGGAATCAGACCTTCGAATCCACTTCTACAGATTTTATATGCGCGAAATCATCTTTATTCAGTGGTTCCAAGTAGTTACGTGATTTAATATATATAATTACGAGAAAAATGATTTACCACTTCTAAATGTAATTTCAGAATTTTATAAAAATAGTTTCGTTAAAATAAAAGCAAGTGTGACAGTACATTGCACTTGGATCGTTATTTTAATGATTGCTTTTTACAGTGTATTGATTTATATTTCATTATTTAAGGCTAACTTTTCTGTAATAGTTCGTGCTGAGTTGGCAGCAGAACGCTTAGTACCCTAGCCTTCAGTTCATGAGTTCGCGGGTTCGACTCCAAGTTGAAATGCTTATAGTGGTTCGAAGCCCACTTGAAAGTATAGGCTCTTGTCTAATTAACCGTTGTGCACTAAAAATGACCGTTGACGAACACATAAACCAAACCTGTAATATTTCATTTAGGGCATAAACTTTAAATGATTATGAATAAAAGTGCTCTTAAATGTTCTAATTATTCTCATTTACAATTTATTAATATTAATGGTATCATTTTTACTATGTAAGTTTGAAAAAACTATATTTGCTCCAATAATAAGCAGCAAGAGGAGACCAAATCGAGTGAAAGGTTGTAATAAAGATTCGTTGAAGACAACAAAAGGCGATCGGAATTAGGGCGAAGTGCATTTGACCATTATGCTCGGAAAGCATGATCATCGACAATAAGGGGAATGAGTCGAAAAAATAAGACAAATTCGAGAAAGATAAAAAAAAAAAAAGAAGTAAAGTCACGCAGCAGCAGAAGAGGGAAAGTCCTAAGCCATCATTACGGAGCGAAGGGCAAGTCTCTCTTAAAGAGATCGGCAAAATTCCCTAGTCGTCATCGATCAGGGGATACTAATAGCTCCTGCAAACTGACGAAACAATAAATTGAGCACCGTACTTATCAATATAGATACACACACATAGGGATAAAAACAAACTTTTTCCCTTTCTTTCCTGTTTATCCGCTCTTGTTACAGAGACGCAATTCATTTCTCGTAACAAATCATCAATTTTCTCAGGGCTTTTCGTCCTGATCACTCGACAACGCGTATTGATTAAACTTTTTTTGCTCTGCCGGCCCTCCCTCCCTCCCCTGCCTCTCGAGGGACTCGTTGGCCTTTCTCTAAGCTCCTGCAAATGAAATGTGAGAGAGTTTTTTCCCTTTTTTTTGCTCTCCTTATTTATCCCTCCCTACCATGCCGGAGAAGCGAAAAACTTTAAAATCTCGATTTATTAGGGCTCTTACCGCATAAAACGGGGCTCTTCTTTTCCATTTTACGAGAGTAAGAGAAGAAGAACAGGGAAAAGAAGATGGTTTTCTTACTCCGGAAGATGATTGAGAAACGAAACATTGCTTAGATTGGTGAAAACTCGTTTATTAGAAGTCTTCTAAACGGATTTTGTTTTAGCGGAAATGAGGCATTGCTTCTTTTTGTTTGTTTGCTGTTCCTGCTCGGTTCCCTGCGTGTGTTAATATAATTATCTAGTTTCCAGTTAAGGGAAGAGGATAGACCTAATCTGATGGATTAATGCGGGAAAAGGGAGATTGCCTAAAGTCTTAAAAGATGTTATTTTACGGTATTTTCCAAATAAATTTCATGAACTATTTTGATGTGAAAATTGACGCTTGAAGAATTGAGTAGTCGTAAATGAGATTTTTTTTTAAATTAAAATTATTATCATTTCTTAAATTGACTTACTATAAATATTCATTGCAATATTAAGTTGGTGGGTTTATTTTTCTGAAATGCTGATATTGAAAACCAGGTTTAAGATTTATCACGAAGTTTAAAGCTGAAAATCAGTTGAAAAACTTCCAGTCTAATGGTTAGCGCTCCAGCTTTTGTTTTATCAATCAATTCCTACCTGGAGCTTAAATGTTTGCAGCGCTGCGGAATCCGTTTTAAACTGTAGATTCCGGTCTACTTAGCCATTTGGTGCAAAAATGAAGCGTAGAGCCTTAAGCAAACCAAGTTAACAAAGGGAATTGACTTAAAAATGAAATCAATTTTTTAAAAAAGTTTACTGAAAATTAGGGACTAAAAAATAATTGGTTAAAACATATAGAATGAAATAACAATGTATTTAGAGTAGAAGAAATAAAGTAAATTTACACTAAAAATGCTTTATTTTTAATTAAAAATCGAGATTTGCTTTTGAACTCTGTTTTTTATTATTATTAACTTTGTTTTTTATTATTGTCACTCAAGAGTTACTTTTCACACATGAAGGATAATTAGACTGGGATTTATTTTTTAAAGTGTATTCTGAACCACTGAAAATATCAATGTTCAAGGTGGGATCTGAGCCCACGAACTATTGAACCAAAGACTAAGGCGATAACCATTCAGAGATTAGTTCATCCCTCGAGCTTCAGTATAAATACGTAATTTTTAAATGCAACAATAGAAAACAAAATTCACAAGAAACTCTAGAATTTAAAATTTTGTCAACCAGTGAACAGATTTAGACACCATCTAACGCCCAAAAGCATTTTGGCACCTAAATTGCCTTCCGGGAGTATTTTTCATGGATATTGGATTGTATTCATGGCCTGCAAATTGCAACATTCCGTAGAACTTCCAAGCACCCACCCCGACAGATGTGCGTTTTCTGACATACGTCACGTAGCACGTAGTCTATACCTTAGGTCATAAGAGTTTTGGAAAACAGAGCTTTTATTGAATATATATATATATATATATATATATATATATATATATATATATATATATATATATATATATATATGTTAGAAAATAAGTGTTCTATAGAAAAGTATGAGAAAAAGACAACAAATATTACCCATGTGAATAAAACTTATGCTAACTGAGCTCTGTAACAACGATTTCTTCATAGTATCAAAAGTCTGCATTGCTTATACGCAGTCTGTTTTTTTCTAATGGCAGATTGTAGACAGTTACAACTGCAACAGAGTCTATTAATCTATTGTTTCCTGATACCAAGGAACCGGCCAGACACACCACCGAGGTGTTGCCCCGGGTGCACCGCAGGGGGTGGACCACCATCGCACCCTCATACATTCCATAGGGACCCGTTTATAGGGTAGGCATCATTCATACTTCATTAACACACACAAGGAAAGGACGAAGACAAGAGAGAGAGAGAGAGAAAGTACATCCAGGCCTGAACCGGGATTCGAACCCCCCAGGACCTCCCTATCCGTAGTCAGGCACGCTGACCGCTAGACAAGTTGGCCGGCTATACACAGTCTGATAAGTTAGAAAAATTTATGATATGTGGTATAAAATTGGGGATTAATATTAATATTTGCTCAACTCGAATATTTAATATTGCAGACTGTATTAGGCTGAGTCAGTTATTATTTTGCAACAGTTGAATTTATATACCTACATTTATCAATATTATAAAAATTATTGAATAAAAGATGGAATCATTATACAATATAATAAAAAGTGCAATGCACGTTCGAAAAAATAATAATAAAATAAAGAAATATATAACAAAACATCAACAGACTTACCAACATTATAAAAAATGAAATTGGAAATATATATCGCACAAAAATATAAATAAATATATTTATTTACATTCTTGTGCTTGGATTACTATTATATTATATATTTCTGTGCTTAGACTGATTAAAAAGAGTAAAAATTGTAAAAATGCAAAATATTGTCTTTATTAATTTATTTTACAATATTTGTAATACAATATTAGACATTAATGTATTACCATTTGCTGCTAATGATAAACTATGTTAAAATGTTTGTAATATTGCAGACTGTATTGTACTGTATAACAACTAAATTAAACTTGTGTCACGGGCCTATATCTGGGCCATGGCATACAGTGCCCATCTCTGTTTTCCTGACCAAGAAACCCTGGGGTGCAAAGCATATGTCTCGAATAGGTAGTCAACCTAACGTGAAATCCTCAGTATTTAGTTCCCAAGCATGTTAGACATTCAGTTTATCAACCCACTGAACGGATGAAAGGCTGAGTCGATCCCTAGGAATGAACGTGGAAGTGTGACTTGGGAGCATTAAGTGCTTCATTAAGACACCGGGCTTCATTCAAAGATTCGTATTAGTATTACGAAAATTAGTTGCTTGAAAGATACAATTTTGGGCAGCATCCACCTACTGTTGTTTAACAATGGCCGGGGTCAAATTCGGGACCTAATGATTCGAAGAGTGATGTCCCGCTTGCCATGGGGAGCCTAAACTAAGAAAATGTCTTTTGTAGGTAAAATTTATAAAAGCTTCGCTTCTCTCTTGAGGAACACAGGGATTCAATATCTATATGGATGCGCACCTACAGAGACGATGTATGAATTAAAAATACAATAACAGTGATCATTACTGCAGATGGTGACTTGGAATTTTTCATCAAAATAACTAAAAATCTGAAAGTATATCTGTTTGTTACATTCATTATCAGGAATTACAGTGAGGACATAATTTCTTGAAATATATTCATGACAATTTTCCCGTTTGTAATCGGTTGTAAATGAATGGTGCTCAGAAACTTGCCTTAATACAAAACTTGATAAATAATATGATATGACTAAAATAAATCATAGAGACTCCCGGAGAAAACTTTTGGGTGAAATTTCTACCTTTTCAACTTGCATTAGTATTAAAAATAAAAAGAAATCAGTGTTTTTTTTCATGGATTCCACTATGGTCCCGATTCTGAGACAAGTACAAGATGGATATTTGAGCTGATCCCATAAGGATACAATTTAATTATTCTTATGGTTAGCAACTAGAATTATTAGTAAAGGGGAGGTAGCATGTGGAGAGTGCGATGGGAAGTGAAATAAAGAGAATGACCAGGAAACGGTTTTGCCTCCAGCAAGCGAGAAAAGGGAGTTTGGAGTTCGAGAAGAAAAGGACCGAACGTGTAAAGTTTCCTGTAAGAGGAATCAACACCAGAAGCTGAATGAAGGAATGTTCTGTTGAGCAATGAAACGACTTAGTGAGCATTCAATCCCGGCTATTTTATAGTTTTTCTTGAGATCATTCCAGAACTTTCGATCTCCACGAATCTAAAGAGCAGACGGAGGATCTCATTTGAAGGATATTGACGAGAATGGTATCCAAAGAAACACGTTGTCATGAGATTCCAGGCTCCCCAATACCGCATATAACCGTACATGTTTTCTGCGTGTTTCTCCCGCTCTTCTCCACCTATTAGCTAGACCTGTACGTAATTCAGAAATTTGAACTGATTTTATAAGTTATTTAAGCAACTAAAGAAGTTTTGTGTGTGTGTGTGGATTTCACTTAAAGAGTACAATAGAGTTCCAGTTATTCGAACTCCGTCTATTCGAATCGTTGATTATTTGAATCTCTTTCAGAATTTCAGAAAAGTAAATTAGACAGTAGAAGAGACGACGGAAAATGAGAAAAAGGAAAATCTCCAAGAAAAGGAAAGGTAAGAGAATTGAGAAGTTGAGAATGGGAGAGAGAGACGTGTCACTTGAGAAACTCATTCTTTTAAAAATTCATGGATGACCAGAAGTTAGTGCTGAAGATAAAAGAGAATTGATTATGAATCAGACACTGTATTTCAAATTGCAAATGATGGTCAACTTATTAGAAACGTGGGTGGAAGAAGATGGCCTTAATATCCAAGTTGAAGAAGACATGAGACCACCAGCTAGTAAAGTATTTAACATCTCTGAGACTGCTTTGAAGTGGATGGAGCATCAATCTGAATGTGATTACATGCAAACTCTCCATTTCAACCGGATACATGACTTGGCTGTCCAAAAACCTATGAAGGCAGTGAAATAGTACACTCGGATTAAGATGTTATGCAAGCAGTGTCTTTCATTTACAGCACTATAGATACATACTCTATTAATGTACAGAAGTGTCTTAACATGTATGTATTTCGTTTTCATTAAATTATTTTTTATATAAAAATATATAGTTTTTCTCCCATTTTTAGCATATAATTAATTAATTAAAGTTTACCCTTTACGAAAAAATCCAAATAACCAATTTTTTTATTATTCGAATGATCTGGTCCCAATTGACTCGGATAATTGAAGTTCCACTCTGCATTAATTTTTTATAAATAATAACTGTATGTTAAAATGTTGTTGAAATAATAATGAGAGCACATCTCCGTTAAACTTGGCCTTGTTGCTTTTTCTATTAAATTATTAATTTTTGAAATATTATTTGTCTATTAATATGTACCTGGCTTTTTAATTATGTGCTCATTGGTAATTAAATATAATTAGAAAACCTCATCATAATTTGAAATTATAAAAAAGTCATACATAGTCATTTAATCAGATTGATAATTATACTGTTTATTATTATTATTCACGATAAGTGAAGCCAAACTGATAGCGAGCGGTCGAGCCTTTAGTTTAATAGTTTGTTGGTTCGAGTCACACTCCATGCTTGGGTATTTGCAGTGATTCAGAATTCACTTTAATCTGTAAGAGTGCCACTCTAATTTGAGCTCGGGAATAAAGAGTATTCGTTGAGCGAAAAGCAAACCAAACTGAGACAGGTGAAAAAAAAGTCATTTAATCAAATTATTATTCTCTCTCTCTGACTCTATTTTCAACATTGGCAAATTTTTTGACACTTAATAATTTTAAATTTTACATCAACAAAGTAATAAGTTAAATTATAGACATGTTAATATTATAGATATTTCTCATCTGTAAATATAATTTACAAGTAAGAAATATGTACTAGTAGAAGAAAAGAACTTTTCATATGTAGGACAAATTTTTTTTAATTGCAACGAATATTTAATTCTTGATCTTGAATTACGTTGTAATGCTAGAAAATGTAGCTATCGTAAATATTTATAATGGGATGGAGAAAATTTTTCTTTAATTAAGGACTTTCATCAACATGCGAATTCTTAATAAGGTCATTTCTTTAAAACTGAATATTTAATTGAATGTATTACACTTCAAATTTCCTTACACTTCAAATATTCTTGTAAAAAAGTGACAGTCACATTCTTCAACAGATTGCAAGATTCATCATCAAGCCTTAATTAGCATTCATATTTACATTTAAAAATTATTCTTTAGATCTTTATCGCATTAAAAATGCACCAAAAAATATTGCGCAATTTTAAATGGATTATTTGATATTAGGTTTAACTGAAATTGTTAAAAATTTAAAATTATGTCAGGACTTAAATCTTTTACAGATAGGAAGCATGACGTTTTAAAGCTGATTCGCTCGAAAATATTCATATCTAATATTATTGCGTTTATACTCGGTTGCTGGAATTCTTTCTACATTTTCAGAACTACAAGGACGGAAGTGATGACAGTTTGTCTAGTAGGGCACTCAGTGGGTATGGCATCTCAGACACCAAATTGAGTTTATCTTCACAATTTAGGAGCAGAAGACTTGACTACTCCCAAGGGTATCACTTCACATGTTGCTCACTTCAATCTCTGCATATTTAATGTGCTTCTGTCACCATTTGTAAACTCAATGGATCTTCAGTAAGGTCGGGATTTGAATCTTTCCATAACGAGCGGGAACGCTTTAACCATTGCGACTTCACATATGATGGTAAGCTTCTAAAACGTTTTTGTCCCAAATCACAAGTAACCACTTGCCATTCTTTGTTTTCATGAAAAGAGTGCAAGCATGAAAATTATGAAAATGAATGTATCATTTGGTTTAAAGACATATCAATCGAGAGTAAGAATACCAGACTTTATAAAAGCCTGTCTAATGTGCCCTTTCATCATATTATTTAATTGATTCTATCAAATATCATTGCTCAGAAGCGAAGACAAATTTAAGTGTCAGTGAAACTGTTCGGTTAGTTTGCTTCAGGACTTCAAAATAAGCTTATCAGATGATGCATCAAATCAACAAATATGTCAATTAATTGAAGATATTTTAATAATTCTTGCCAATAATGCAGTTTTCCGATAAGCACTCTTGAACTTCCTTGCCTCACAAAGTTTAAGAACAAGGGGATTTCACAACAGGAAACACATATGCAGAAATTTTTTTTAATATTTTAAGATTTAAATCAAATCCTATCAAAAGTTTTAGGTTTTCTTTTTCATTTCTAAGTTCAAGCTCAAGAATGTATCATAAAAATGTATTATTAAATAATGACTCGATATTGTGCTTTTCATAAATAATTTTGTTGAAATTGAGTGTTGGAGATCATATATGTTATCAGAGAGAATAAATAAAAAATCAATTTCAAAGACTTAGTACTTAATGTATATTGTACTACATTTTTGGTCCCTTAAAAAATTATTATGCTATTTAGACTTATCGTAATCTAATAATAAGAATGAACTATATATGGGAAGGTTACATCACTAGTAGACAGGGTATGGTCTCAGTTGTCGTTGAACACAAGAGATAAATGATATGTTTTGTCATTTTGCACGCCCTTTGTCGGTGTTGTTGTTGTTGCACCAGCATTCTTCCTGAGCCTAGCCCAGAGTTCGGCTCTACCACTTAAATAGAATCGTCCGGGTGGAGTCTTCGTAATTTTTGAAGCTGGAACCAAGCAGAAGACCCCCAATACTTACCTTGCTACCTCCAAAAGTATTATTTCACTTGGTGGACATTCGACCACTCTCAGTTTTAACGTATCTCAGTCACCATTAGCGAGCAGGACGGATTTTCGGTTAAGATGGGATTCGAATTTACTCTATCGTCCAATAATGAAAACGACACCCTATGCCCTACTCTTTATCGGTGTGAATGTTTGTAATATTTCCAAGTTTCAGCCCATGGGGCAGTTGAATGCTGTCTTCCAGAAAGGTAATAATTAGCAAGTGTTCAAATGCCTTTTAAAAGTCGACTATTTGAATATCCGTCAAAACCTAATACCCTTTGAGAAATAACAGGAACATGATGAGAGTCATATTATTTCTGGCCCTTAAATTTTGTGACAGCGTTTAATTTCTGTGATTACGGGTGACATTTTTCTGTGACTTTCGATGCTATTTCTGTAGTTGTTTATGCTATTTCTGTTGTTGTTTTTATTATTTCTGTAGTTTTAGATACTATATCTGTAGTTGTAGAGGCTGTGTTTATAGTTCTGAGCGTGTGTATTCTGAGCGTAAAATGTAAGCTTACAAGACTACGTTTAGATATATGAGAGCAAGGACGAGGTTAATCTTTTTTTTAAGACTTCTTGGATATTTCCGAATGCATGGGAATTGTTTAGTTCTACTGATAGATTATTATTAGCAACAGATAATAGGATACAGTGAACCGAAAATTTAGGAACTCATACCTAAATGATCAAAAGTTTTTCTGAAATTTCTTCAGAAATAGCATGTATTCCATATTATTTTTGATATATTACACATTGGACATAATTTACAATGAAGTAAATCAGTGCTCGAATTGGGTTTATTTTTTTCCAGTTTCATGAACTTAAGAGAATACTACTTGACTTGTTGATAGCGATAGCATAATGGATATCAATCACGGGTGATGAGGCATGACATGAAAGTTCTTTCAACGTGAAGGCCAAGAGCTCTTGTCTGGAGGCGCTGCTGTGCCCTGTGCACGGGTGAAATTTACACTGTCTTTTCTGCCCGGAATATCATCTACTTTAATAAAATAAGTTCTGATTCTGATGAGAGCGTGGGTGGGGGACCCCACAGGGCGCAATTAGGGATATAGAATTGCAAAATCGTTACACACGTCCTCGAGGCATGGAGAAGGTAGATTCGATTATTTATTTCTTTTTTTTTCATTCCTTGCCTTAGAAAAACCTATATGCAGATTCGTTATTATATTTTCCATACCACTTTTGTCCTTTAATTTTTTTTCCACTCGAAAATGATAAAACAAGAAGTGCATCAGCTTTCACAAAAGAAATACGCTATGCAAGTGCAGAAAAAAGAATAATAATTCCCTCAAGGGCTTAACGTTGAGTAAACGATTCTAACAACCAGCTATTATCGATTTAATAAGTTTTTCCCCCCGTGTTTCAGTTTGGATGCCTTAAACTCGGAAATGTTTGAAGAGGCACTTTAAGAATAGTCGAGACAATGAAATGGTTCGACAAGTACCACGACGTTCCTATTGTCTTTTAGAAATGTGACATTTTTTCATTAAAAGAGAAACTTTTTTTTTTACTTATCCAACATTCTTTACTTGCACAGTCAAGTGGTGGCTCTAAACTCTTTTTTTGCATGCAGCCTTTTTTTCCTTCCCCAAAGTGAAGATCTTCAAGTATTGGTAGTCCTTACAAATCATCGAACTCGATGTAAGAAGTTTTAGAAATTTTAAAACATTAACGAGGAATTTGGGAAATTGAAAATGAAAGCATTGTTTGAGAAAGTAGCAGTTTGAAAGAAAAGTAGGAAGGCAAATATTTTACATTAATTTCCATCACGTTAATTTCAACGGAACTTTTAAGCTTCTTCTAATTGGTTTTCCCTTTATTTAATTTAAATACCACAGATTTGATGTAATTAATGAAGGCGATTAAATTACATTTGATTTGTTAAAGTAAATAAAAAAGCTTCGCCTTTTAAATTTAAACTATTTTAAGGATACTTAATTAAATAGTTAGATGAGTGATTTAAAAGTAATTAAATGCTACAAATTTATTACCATTTCAAAAATTTCAAATGCTATCTTCATGCATGCTAATTATAAGTTTTTAATCACTCGATATAAAATTTTAGACGCAATAAAAATTATGTTATAATAAAATTGACATAAATTTGTTATTCTCAACAAGTGATATCCTGGATAGTATTTTCGTTTTAAAAAGATCTTATTCATTTTAATTAATACATTTTTACAGGCAAAAGTCTTTCTTGTCAATTTCTGAAAGAAAAATTCTATTTGATATGTTTGGAAGAGAGGAATTTGAAAAAGAAGGTATAACTTTGAGCCTGTCGAGATATTTAAGTAGTCAAATACACATCAAATTGCAAAGAATGGGTGGGATATATTATCAGCATGTCTCCCGAATATCTCCCCCTTATGACAATTGACTCAAAACCAACTGGTAAATGTTCGAGAGAAATACAGAAAATTTGACGGTTGGATTCTTTGGAGGGAGACGTTGAAACAGTCAAATCCTCAAATTGGAGGAATCAAGCTAAGAATAGAACACTTGTGGAAAAGTCCAGGACGCACAATCGCTTGTCGAGTCACAGTCGATGATGATGAAATTTCTATAAGGTACAGTCTATTGTCTATAACGTGATTTTTAAATCATAGGTCAACAGACATTTTACAAACAAATTATTTTACGTTATTTGATAAAAATTTCAAATCTTTTTTTAAATATTTATACTGATAATTTTACGACAAAATGACCATTACTGTATTGAGTAAGCACACTTGCCTAATTTTTACTAATCATAGTAGCATATAAATAAAAATAATACACGACAACAAAACATATTTGATAGCCCTTTCATAGTTACACAGGATTCTCGATTACCACCCTGCACACATTTACTATGTCAATATGTTGTTGTAGCTTATTATCCAAATCTCTGATGAAATTAGACATGGTCCATCAGGTCATTGATTCTGAAAAAATCAAGGGAAACAGCCCAGGATGTGTTGGGGAGAAGCCTGCTCATTGCCCGTAACTGAAACGTTTAGTGGAATACTTGGTAAGATTCGGCTTTCTTCTAGTTTAGATAGGTTGTAAATTAGCTTCGTAGAGTACAATTTCTCTAAGACAGCTGCGTCTAAGTCCAGTAATGATTCTAGAAGCACTAAGTAGAATGTATCCAAGTCGGTATAGCTAGGGCACAGCTATAAATAGGAAAGTTATACTCTAGAATGGGCCTAATACATAATACAGTCAAATACATATTTCTAATAGTGAGAGCATCCGCTCTCCAGTCTTTGTCAACTATGTATTTAAGAGTTTTTAGTCTGTTTCTGTCTTTGAGACAATTTGTTCGATATTCTTGTTGCTTATTGATTGGAGATCTAAAATACATTCCGGTTATCCATTTTTAATTTATTCTGGTGGGCACAGCATGTTCTTTTTTGGATCTTACGCCAGAAAACCCAACCAAACAATTTATTCTGTATTAATGAAGTCATAAGGTGAAGGTGAGATGCAGTTTCTCTTGATCCGAGGATTTGAATACCATTATGGTAGAGGTCTGTCTTTACTCGGGTTGGTGTTCTTTTTCGTCATCCGGCAACTATTCTTCAGCCTGTCCAGCTTGGGAGACCCTACTAGTAGTGAAGCTAAGGCCGGCATAGCCCTCCAGGTCATTGGTGCATGCAAGCCTCTTCACCCCGACAAGACAGGAACACCATCAGCAGGATATTTCATTATAAATTAATGTATGTTTTATATATCAATATAAAGCATAATATTTAATTTTTAAGTAATTTTTTAATTAAATTATAATGAACTTATTTTTATAAAGCTGTAATTCGATATTTACAGGTATATTTTTTAAAATTAGGAATTCAAAATTTATTCATAACTTCTGTATGAAGAATTGCCCATTTCGAAATAATCATTATTTAATCATAATGATACAGTGCTTCAGATATTGAACAACTCCTAAATGAAACCCATTGTAGAGACAACGAGGCAGAAATTTTATCGTTGCGTGCTTTGTGCTGTTAGATATATTTTTCAATTGCTTGAATCTCTATTTATCATGACAGATTCACCCACCTCCTCAAATCTTTGTCAGCAAAAATGAGAAAATCATGAATCTTCTTGTCTCCTTCAGATGCTCACTTAATATTTAAATATCCCCAAACAATATGTTTAAGTGAGAAGAAAGTTCAAAAGTTCGAATTTCACTAATGCTACGCATTAAATTAATTATCCAAATTAAATTCATTAGAATCAGTTTTTAAATTATGAACTTGTTATTCAGTAATACATAATATTTAATCAAAGGGTCGAAAAGAATTTATTATATTTGAAGTTGATCTTTAAAAACTAATTTTTAAAAGGTCAATCTAAAGCGTAACTTCTTAGAAGCATCGGTAAAACTCCAAACAACAATCTGTTTTTTTTTTTTTTTTTTTTTTTTTTTAATTAGTTTTGGAATATTTTGAAGGGATTAAATTTAGTTTTGGAAGGTTATGTAAGAATTAAAAAATTAAAATTGAAACTAAAAGAAATCAATTGTTGTTGTTCTCGTGTGCCAGCTAGGCTGGCAAATTCGGGTGAGCTGCTCCACTTTTCCAACTGTAACCGTATTTGGGGTGGAGTTCAACTTCTACAATAATACACACACACATACCATAGAGACCCGTTTATAGGGTAGGCAACCATTCACACCTCATTCACACAAAGAAAAGACAAAGACAGGATGGTTAGAGAGAGAAAGTACATCCATGTCTAAACCGGGATTCGAACCCAGGAATTTTTATGTCTAAACTTCGAAAATAATCACCTGTAATTTTAAATTCACATTCATTCTTAAGTCTTCTGCAGCAAATAAGCAAAATTTAGTCATGAAAATTTAAAATAGAAAACCTATTTGAAAGCTGAAAACATACTTAGGCCTTGCGGTTTAAAGAACACAGTGCATGCGGCCAATTAATCGTCAGCAGTATATAACTAGTTGGAATTTAGGAATTCAGTAGGATATGAAATTTGTAAAATTTTATAAAATAGTTGGGCTCTCTTTAGAAAAGACAGGTTTTGGTAGATGTTAATACTATTCAGTATTTACAGCCCAAATCCATAAACTATAGCAGGCTGTTGTTTGCAGAGGAAAACATTAACCAAGCCTTTAAGAAAAGTTAAAATCTGCAGAAATATTAATATTTACTATATTTTATATATTTTAATGATATTTACTTAACTCACTGTTTTTCATCACAGAACGAGGTCCTATGTCAACTGAGAATAAATTGAAAGTGTAAAAAACTATACATTTTTTTCAGTTATGAAATTATTAAATATTGAATTTAGGAATCTTTTACGTTCATTTTCTTATGTATTTATGATTGGCATTCTATAGAGAAAATCCAAAACGCGTTAGTTAAAACCAGGGGAGAAACACTTTTTAAAAATCGTAATCGTAAATATCGATATTTTTTAAGAACTTAACATTGATCTGTGTGAATGAAGAAAGAATAGGTACCAATACCGAAAAAATATTTTCTCTATCCTCTAGGGTACGCTTAGGAAGCAATTTTAAAGGGAGGCGGTAAACGCTATTTTTATTCTTTAAACAACTGAGCTTTGCAGTATAAGCAATTTTACAGTGCATTTAAATTATTATTCATTTATCGCAAATTAATTACGAAAAACTGCGATAACAATTTCAAATGAAACATAAATATATATACTGTGTATTGCAAGAAAGACAGAAATCATCATCTTTCAGAAAGTTTCATTTTGTTGCATCTAGAATTAAACCCAAAACAACAATTCGGCTGACAAACATATTAAGAATTTTATGTAGACGGAATTTCAGATGTAGTCATTTTTACAAGTAAATTATTGCTGACCCACTTATAAGAGAATTTAGCTTATGAAACTGTGTTCACAAGAAGAGATAATGGTAAGACACCGCTCTTCAAAGCAATAGCTCTTGGGTTCTATCCCAGTCACTGATGAATTGCAGTAGATGGATGTTTGCTTCTATATGCATATCTATTGATTAATTCTAATTGATCTATAGTAAGTAATTAAAAATGTATACTCCACAATTCAGGCTATTACGGAATCTATAAATGTTAGCGGGTATGCTTCCTGTTAATGGCCGTGTCTTACCATTAATATATCATGGGTTCGATTACAGATTTGGATATGCATGTTTATATTAGCAACTTCCAGACTCACAGTGGCTTAGTGGTAGAAGACCGCTCTTTAAAGGGAAAGTTCTGAGTTTGATTGCAGACACTGTTGAACAGTAGGAAATGGATAATGCATTTTTTAGCAGCATTGGGTACTTGAGAGTTATCCAGGTTATATCCCTTGCAACACGTACAGGTTGATCATTGTTCATGAAATATCCTTCCGATAAACAATTTAAGTGGTGGACATTCAAATCCCTTAAGCTGACCACTACACATTGCTAAAAGAGGAAAAACGAGATTCCTTCTCCCCAAAGAAAGCAAAACATCCGAATTGATCATTAGAAGAAAAGACTTAATCACTCATCTATGAAAACCGAAACTTTCCTTTTCATTCACTTTTCAAGAACAAATAGAGCCAAATGAAGTGCGGTATTCACAGTGGAAAGTAGACCTCTCCTTTTATCCGCTCTCTCCACACTCCTCCCCCGCCATTGGTTGCCATTGTGGACGGATTCATTAACCTGCAGCATTCGCAGGGCCTCTGAGTGGATGTATGGGCTTACAATCGCCAAATGCCGGAGAAAAAACGCTCATCCCAATCCCCCTTCCCCCTTGAGGGAACAGAAATCCCCTGACATCCGCCCAATTAGATCTTCGGAATTGCGCGGCCGAAGGGGTGGAGTCGGACTTTGCGCAGTCTCTTTTTACAGACGTGCCGATGATTATTATAAACTCCGTGGAACCCCTGCCGTTCATTTCATGGTCACAATGGATGGGAGGGGGGGGGGTTATCAGAGCCACCCTCTTTACACTATCAACATGGATAAATATGTATTATCAAAAAATATACATAGGGCAATGCATGTTTTAAATAGATCTTTTAACAACACATTGCAGGTGGGGGAGGGGGTGGATACTTATCATTTTATGAATCTACCACCGCCGGCCTAAAGAGACTACTTTCCAATTAAAATTGTACTATGGTAACTTTATAGGCATTTTCTTTATAGACATGATTATTAAAATCCGTTATTTCTTAGAATAATTATTCTATATCCAGAAATAGCTCGGGTATCAAGAAATAACTCGACAAGTCAGTTAAAGTAAATAAAATTAGTTAATTCTACGATTTAATATATCATTGCATAGAATAATGAATAGTTGATAGTTGAAATATAAAATAATACAATAGAAAGAGTTCTTTGAACCAGTTCTCGCTACTTTTAGTCAGTTTTGAACTATTTATACTGCTTTGCGATGACGTGTGCCCATTGCTTTTAGATTCAGAATTTAAACTGTGTACGTTTTACATTTTGGAGATTATTCTTCCTTTCCTCCGTGTTTAATTAATGTCAGCAACAATGAATTGTACAGTGGCATTCCTTGCCATTTATGAACATATTTCGCCCGCGAGATTTTAGCTTTTTATAGAGTTTGTTAATTTATAGAAAATAATTTTGAAATGATTTATTTTTCGCTTTAAATATTTCATAGAATAACTAGATAAATTCTGAAATTGATTTTTACATACTTTAATTGAATTACATAGTCATTTCAAGAAATATTTAGTTATTCTACCAAATAATTTAATTATATAATTTAACGGTATCATATGCATTTAAAAATGGAAGTTATAAAATAGATACATCATAAAAAAAATCGCTGCAAGTGATAAAAAAAGAGTCACGTAATTACTTATGTCAAAATTCAAATCAAATTTTGTTTACTCACTTGCATTAATTACACTGCCCATATTAATCTACAAAAGCTAATCAAATAAATTTCGAGACCATGTGGGAAAGGAGAAAACTGAAGCCAGAATTTTAAACTTTGTCCGCTTAAAAATTAAGGGTCACAGAATGTCATCTGGTGGGATAAAAATATTTTGGTGCATAAATGCACCTATACATTAATCCAGAGATCTCTTGAATTTTTTTATATCTAAAAGAACATTCTAAATACTAATTAGAATGGCGGGTACGATAACGTTTTTTCCAAACGAATTTATAGTAGGACATAGTTAATGATACGCATACATATAAAAAAAATTATATATAATAAATAGATTTATAAACTTTTATAAATAAAATTTTTTATTAATAATATTGCTTATGCTAATAATTACTTAAATAACACATGCAAAATCTATTAAATATAAAAATACTTTATAAAAAGGATAAATTCGAAGTGAATGTGATTTTTGATATCGCACTTTCCCTGTCCATTGCTTCATTATTAGAAAAGTAGGATTATATTAATGACCGTACTGTACTAGTAATCCACCGTTTCAACGAAGAACAATACGTTTCAGAACCGTGTACGGTATCGTAGTTAAAGTGGTCGGCTGATGTAATTTTATTTGTTCTAAAGCTTTTTGAATATTCTAACGAGTTTTTCTGTGATAGAAATTCGGTATGTTTAATTTTCCACCCAATTTTTTTTTTTTTTTAAATTTTGCTAGGCATGTCGGATTTTCTGTGAGAAAATTTGACGTGATAACAAAACTTTAAAAAGAAAAAAATCTTATCACAAAAAAATATTAATTTAAGTGTTTTAAATCTTCTAATGAATATAAATTAAACAATAACAGTAGCACTATTAACTAAGTAATTTAATCGAAAATTTTATTAAAATTAGGAACTTATTTTTCATTCATCAAATAAATTATTATTTCAAAATCTTATGCTGACTTTTTTAAATAAAATAATAATAATAATTTCCATGCTGACCTGGTTAGTTATTGTGTTTGTTCTCGTTGTTGGAAAGTAGCGAGTTCAAATTCCGACCCGATATAAGATCCGCCATGTTCACTAAAGGTGATTGTTACATGTCAAATAGGTGTTGGTCGCAGTGTCCTCCATGTAAAATGATACCTCTGGAGATGGCAGATCAAGTCTGGGGATCTGCTTCTAAACTAAGGAGACTCACTTTCGGGGCTTCTATCGACTGGGGACTCTACTATATAAAGTGCCATTACTTCTACCCCTTTTAGTGCTACATGTTTGAAATCATAGTTAGCAGGGAATTCTTCAAGAAATATTTTAAAATATACTTTCATTCAAAATTAAAATCTCTCACAATTAAAATTACTGCTAACATATAAATTTTAATGGTGAATAAAAATTTGTCTTTTACTTATTGCATTCAAAAGTATTTCTTTAAATTTTTTAATTTTAACCTTTCCAAAATTATGCATTTTTTAAGAATACAATTTTATAAGAAAATTTAAATAAGGAGTCTTATGACTTACATTATTATATTATGGATATATTTTTATTCATTATTATTTTTTCGATTCTCAAATTCTCTTTTCAGAATTAATACTCAATAACATATTTTTTCTTTTGGTAATAATAATTCAAGAGTGTAAAGTCATAAATAAAATGTATAGTCTATTTATTAGTTTATTTTCTTATTTCAAACTACGATTTAAAATTTCTTTTACGAACTCTCTTCAATACAAATTATTAGACTTTAGGGTAAATATACAGTAGAACTCCAATTATCCGAATCAATTGAAACCGGAGCCCCTATTCGTATACTTAAAAATCGTATTAACTAGATTGTTTTTAGAAAATAGGGTCTATTTTAATCAGTTAGTGTGGGTTGAAAATGGAAGAAAAAACTGCATATTTTAAATAAGAAAGAACTTTAAATCAATTAAATGAAAAGGAACACTTTTGCATGCTAAGTGTGTACATTGCTCTAAATATATTATGTATGTTATAGTACTATAAATGAAATTCATTGGTTGCTGAACATTTTGGTCAGAGTAAGTTGTTTTAGTGCCCTCATCCGTTTTCGGGTAGCCAAGTCGCTCATCCGCTTGACACAGAGAATTTGCATGCATTCACATTGAGGTGTCACTTTCTGGTGATCTCGTATCTGCTTCAACTTGGACATAAAGGTCATCTTGTTAACCCTTTCAATAAGCTTACTATCATTTCAAATTTAAGATCCAGTATCTGACTCGTAATCTATTCTATGTGTCTAGCACTAATATCTGGACATTCAAAAATTAAAAAAATATGCTTTGAATTTCTCTAGCGACACGTTTCTCTCTCTTTCTCTTGTTCTCCTTATCTTCCTCCTCTTACCTTTACTTTTCTTGAGCTTTATCTCATCTTCCTTCTCTTCTTAATTATAATTTATTTTTCTGTAATTTTGATGGTGATTCGGTTAAACGGAATTCGGATTATTAAATTTCTACAGCAGTTGCGGAAAGTACCTATTTTTCATAATTGCGGATCTTTTACTAATTTAGTATGAAATAGTGCTCAGCAAATAATCTCTTAAATTATGATCTAGAGCAAAGATAGCAAACCAATAACACGCGTGCCACAAGTGGAACGTTTGAAAATTTTGACAGCAGGCACAAAAACAAAATAATTTTTTTTATAAGTTAGCTTTTTTTGACAGAAATGAATAAAAAATTATTAATCTACGCTTAATTTATAATTTATGATACACATTTGTAATACTGAAAACCTATCTCAGTTGTTAACTAGAACCGTTTAATTATACATTTTATTATTAAAATATCATATGAAATCGAAGCAGATAAAGATGCGCATTAGATAAAAATCTTTGAGCATCCAGGTTCGCTTTTTAATGTTATTGCATGTTTTTGTCGTCTCAGATCTAGAGATAGAGTCAATGAAATGAATTGAAATGGTAAAGTTTAGAAAATAAGAGTGTGACTCTAATACCGTCAAAAAAGAAATGTTGACTAAAGTTATTTTTGTTTAATAAAAAAGGAAAAAGATGAATTCAACACATCACGCTCCAAGCCAATTGTAAAATTATCACACTATTTTATGTATAATTGAATAAGAAGTCTCAAAGATTCATTTTTTATTATGAACGATTTCTTTTAAAAAAGCAATTTAGTTTCAATGCTCTTAGAGATAAATATTAGGCACAACAAAGAAAATCGTAGTCTTCATTTTTAAATCTGAATACACACTATTAATTATCTAAAAGCTTTAAATTAGAGCTGTATTATACACCGAAAACACTCAGTAGACACAAGAAAGATTTAATAAACTTTTAGTATAATTTAAATTTCCAAGATGTAAAAACATTTAAAAAAAATTGATATTATTTTGGTGGAAATATATATTGATATAAATTTTCTTTCTCACAGCGTTTAAACTCTTGTTTCGGCTATTATTCGTCGATTCATTTATTGTATTTATAAAATCCATATATTTCAACCACGATAATCATTTTACACACATATGCCAACCCTACGACACACACAAAGGTTACAGTTACAATTTTTAAATATTATTTCATTCTCACAGAATAATTATTCAAACAGTCAAATTATGGAATTTCAAAATTATTATTTATATTAAATAGATTATATATAAAAAATTGAATATTATATTTCTTTACGCAAGTGTATGATATAAAAATTTTATTACTTCTCATTATTAAAATTTTATTTGCATGTTTTTAAAATTTTATTTGAAAATTAATTTAAATATATTTGTATAATAAATAAAGATTTTTCAAAATAAAATAATAACAACTTGTTAATAAAATTACGATCCTCCTTTGACCCCACGAAGAGAGTTTGAAGAACGTTATTAGTGTTTTGAACATCCATTATGTGATGATTCTATTCGAGTGGGAGGTATTAACGTATCACAAAGGAAAACTCTCAAGCACAAACTCCGTCAGATGGGCACAAAAATATTTGCTACAGTTTTTGAATGCATATCAAAACTGATTAATGTTGAGTACTTCAAATATCATTAGGCCATTGAGATCTTAACCTTAAGCTTTGACAACGTAAGGCAAATCCTAACGGCATAAGTATATTATAAAACATTTTAGTGCTTGTTGATCGACAGTGGCTAATATCAAACCAGAGACCGTTCATACTGAATACTCTACCATCAGAGACCACAGAAAGCATACTATTCCCCTAGTGGAGTTATTTCCTGTGATGCCTCAAAATGTGTCGATATTTATAAACAGTATGTGAGAATATTAAATGATATTGTCTTGTTATTTATACCACTAAACTTCAGAGATGTTTTATAAAAAACCGTAACAAAGTCTCAGTGAAGCACTAGGGGATTAATATTTTTTAAAATTGAAAACAGTTTTCGATGAAAATTAGAAACTATTTGCTGCAATGAATTTTGGATTTCTTATAAACTAATTACAAATAATTTCAGAAATGCACGATATTTATGTGATTAAAAGATAAATATTTAGCAGTATTGTGTTTCCGATGATACGGCGAATGTATGATGGTTCCTAATTATAAGAACATACATACATTATTTTCATCATTAAAAATTATTATCAGTAAATATTCACACAACAGTTCATTTTGTGAGTCTCATTTAAATTTATAAGAAAAGTAATTTTAATAAACATTTCTTTCAATTTTTAATCTTTAAATATAATATAACTAAATAAATGACGCAATTATGAAGTATTTTGATTCATAAATATAAGAACGCAAAAGTGTTCCAATCAGGCCCCATCTTGGGGGAATAGGAAATTTAAACATCGTAAAAGATGCCAAGCCAATAGCTATTTTGTAACACTTTGTGCATTTCAGATTTTTTATTGTTTGGAATGAATACTAAATCAGTTTTCCCATTTTCGGAAATTTCATCATAAAAACATGAAATTGACGATTCCAAGGAGCATCGTTTTTTTCTCTCCGTCGATAAGGACTGAAATCATCAGATCTCTTTCAGCGCAAAATGCTACCCATCAGAGATGAAATTCACCAGTAAATAAGAGCCTTTTCTGATAAATATTTTTCGTTCATGACGTTTTGTTTGTTTATGGTGTTTTACTGATTGATCAAAAATTTTAAAACTTTCTTAAAACAGAATTAGAAGTATTTTTTATGATATTCAATTGTGATTTGTCTAAAAGACCCTTTTTCCAGAACATCAACTCAAATGATAAATATTTTATTGTATGAAATATCTTAGACTTTCTTTTTGATTTTTTAAATATTTTATTTATACTTGATATTTTCTTTGTTAGGTATTTCAGTAGCATTACACTTTTGCATCTTTTTACCTTTACATATGTATATTTCTGAAATGACAAACTTTTACTAATTATATATATATATATATATATATATATATATATATATATATATATATATATATATATATATATATATACATATATATATATATATATATGTATGTATGTATGTATGTATGTATGTGTGTGTGTGTGTGTGTGTGTGTGTGTATGTGTTAACTATATTTGTGCTTTCAAGTTTTTTTCTTTCGCAAATGACACTGGATTTTGCTGACATCTCATAATTTCCCGCATTTAACATTGTCTTGTCATTAACAATAAGATAGCCCATAATACTGAAAGAATTTTCGTCAAAGATTTTGAACATGAGATCACAAAGATTTCACTAAAATAATTTGAAACATCTAATTCACAATTTTCTGCCTTCAACATTGTTCTGCCATTGGTAATAGTAATGTCCATAATATTACCAAAAGAGAGACCTTCACTTCGAGTATCTCTTTCAATCATTTTCAAGCAGATTTTGCAAATGCAAAATAACGTCTTTCAACTAAAAAAGTTAAGGGTTTACATTTTGGGAAGCCAATTTGAATCGTTTTAAATGTATGAAACTACCCATTTGTTTTGTTGCTTTAATCCCCATATACAATTTAATATTATCCATTTCATTCATTATTTCTTGAACAATTTAACTTCTGATGTTTTCAGATAAATAACTTGATAACCAAGATTCTTCTTTAGAGACATGTAAGGTAAGATTATAGCGCATTTCTCATAAAAACTGATAATCTTATAAAATTGTTTCTGCACTTGGATTCTGATACATAAAATAAATCAAACACATTTATTATCTTGAAGTCAGTTTTCCATCAAGTTTGAACTGGTTTCCAGATAAGCTGTTCAGCGAGATTTTATCCATGGACATTGTTCTTTTCTCAACAAACATTGGCGCTTTAACAATTAGTGTACGAGCATGTATAAATTCATCCCCATTCTGTAACGACGAAGGTACCGAGAGTAAAACTTCAAGCACGTCTATATATATGTATATACATATATATATATATATATATATATATATATATATATATATATATATATAAGTTTTGCATAAAACTAAAAGAAAATAAATCATAAAATCTTATAACTTAGCATCTATAGTAGAAGAATAGGATTTCCACTCAGATTGATTTTCAGTAACTTATTAAAATGTGGTAAAATAACTAGATAAAAATTTAAAAGAAAATAATCTGGGGACTAAGTAATAACAATAATAAGATACTATTTTTCGTAAACTTATTTAAAAGACTCCTATTTTTGTCCAGGATCTGAAAAATTTTCATATGTACCTTATTCTGAATTCTTTTTTATGTAGTAAAAATATTATTATTGTTAACTGTTCATCATTTTATTTTTGAAATCCTTCACAAATGAGAGCATCTGTAAAAATATGTTTTCTATAAGTTCAGTAAATTAAGTATGCTTGTAGGCCCAAAATTTGCTTAACTGAAAAAGGAAGTTTGTGTCTTCAATTCAAGAAGCAAATTCTATCACACTCACAACCATTTCGTTAAAAATCCAAAAGCAAAGAATTAAAAAATATATATATTTACAATGGATGATGAATCCCATTGCTATTAGTTTCAAAATCTCCGTCCGCGATATCAAAGGAAGAAATTTTCCTCCCGGAGATTTTTTCTTCGCTATTTTATAGTATACACATGTGGTTGAGTAAATATCGTATAAGCAACTTTCTAACTTACAAATATTAAGTGTATTTTTAGTTTTATATTCCTATTTATTTTCTCTGGGTTGATAAATTTTCTTTTTTAAAATTCTAAATGAGTGCAGTAATCAATTTATACTCTTCATCATCAAACATTTTAAGCATATTATGTATTTTGCATCCATTTTATGTACAGATTCATTATTATTTAATGAAAAAGTATTACTTAATTTGTTCACTAAGGACTTTATCAAATTTTTTTTGCCATACTAGGAATCGTTATACAAAATTTTCCACTTTTTAACTTGGGCAAAGTTAATTTATTATTAGTTAAGCCCATAATATTTTGTTAAACTTAAGTAAGAAAAAGCAAAAATTCAGTGACAATTGCCTCATATTTATTTGTTTGATCAAATATAAGAAGTTTTCAGATTTATGAGAGAGAGAGAGAGAGAGAGAGAGTACCGTGTGTCACAACTAGTCTCATCATAATGATCCAGGTGAGCCAGGACTGTACTTTAAATTTAACGGGCTTGGAATACTTACATAACCAAGGCCTCGCAATTTTGAAGCACGATTAAGAGACGAAGGAACACTTGAGCTGGCAACCTCTTTAAGACTCCCAATGGAAGGTGACTTAGTTGTTTAGGACGTCGTTCTCATTATCGGGAGGTTCACTACCTTCTGAATCCCGGCTTAACTGAAGATCCTTCATCCCGCTGAAGGTTTCTGGGGAGGTTAAAACTGGGTGTGGTCGCAATGTCCTCCAAATGAAATGATACCTCTGGGAGTAGCAGGCCAAGTATTGGGAGTTTTTTGCTTGGTTCCTGCTTCAAAATCATGAAGAATCCTCCCAGCTGCTTCCATCTAACTGGTAAAGCTCAATTCAGGGCTAGTTACAGAAAGCTTGTTAATTCAACAACAAGACCAGTGGAAGAACATTGAACATGTCCAGATTCATATGGACACGTCCAGTCTTTTCATAATAGATCATTCACGTGATGAGAAGATGATAAACCTCTCACTGAAAACAGTTTTAAATTTTTAAAACAACTATTCTCTTTTAGCTGAATAGTTTCATATGTGGATTGAAAAGAAAACTCAGACTTAGTTAAAAACTTCTCTTAAAATATAATTTTCGAATTGAAATCTCAATTTCAAAAATTTTGAAACGATCCAAATCTATCTCTCCCGGACCGTTAAGGGGCACCGTTGAAAATATTTCATAACTATTATAATCATGAAACTGAAAAGTATTATTTTTATGAAATTGTTTTGTAAAAAAAGGCTTGATTACACTTAAAGCATTTTATTTTGAATTAAATAATTAGTAGTTTACCTTTAATAAAAGAATTTTACTTTATGGAGATTCATCAATAAAGCAATTTTATTTCCAGCTTTATTGGCTTGCTTTTTGAGAAATTTTGAAAGCTTTTAGATGACTTAAGTAGTTAAAAATGTGTTAATTAATGATTGTCATATAACAATTATGGCTCATTTGATTAGTTAAAAAAGGTATTACTTTATGATTGTCACATAACAGTGTTAATTTCTTAAGAGCTAAATAGCATTCATTATCACTTAATTTAAAATAAAAATGAATTGAAATGTATTAATATTTAAATAGTTTAAAGAAAATTTAATTTAATTAAATTCAATTTTAGAAAACCAATTTTGAAAAGCATTAAAGTCTGTGTTATATTAGTGACAATTATTTTTTACATATGTTTATTAAATATCATATACATGGGAAAAGGGCAATAATTTTCCTTACTCATATTAAAATTTCATCAGATAAATTTAAAGCATAGTTGTAACAAGGACTTTTCGAGCTTTACCGTTCTCTGTTGTGAAACATGTTAACTGTTGTAGGAAGATGGGAAATTCGGAGTTCGGTTTAATTCTTTCGTCTCTTTGTCCTGACGTATGACACCGCGTAATCTTTCCTCTACTTAATTAGCCACCAATTTGCAGGCAAGCTCTCTTTGACCACGTCCACGCAGTCATTCTTCCCGGTGCAGTCCATATTATCATGTCCTGCTCCCCTTGACCCGTTGTCATGACAACATCTTTGCATCTTTAAAAGAGATGCCCGCTTTCCTTAATTGGACGCCACTTTCGGGAGAAAAGCAAACTACCCGATTTGCCGCACAGGGCAGAAGGACATCATCGAAAGGCCTTTTAGTTAGTTCTCGCAGGAAGATGTTTAAAACGAACGATCGTTCGACCCTCCTCCACCTCCGACTGTCCTTCAGAAAGAGAGAGAGAGAGAGAGATCTGACACTGCATAGCGAATCATTAATTTTCGAGTTTATTTCGACTTCCAGCAGACGGCGTCGTCGGATGGGAAGGGGCATCAACGCAAACGATGGCAGGATTTTCCAATTTGCGTTTCTGAATCCGGCAAACGGGAATTTCACGATTCGTCTTCTCCCTCTCCGTTTTGGTATTTTCCCTTTGAATTAAGAGGCGCTTCAGCTTTTGAGCGGATGGCGGGCTTCGTAATTGGAAGCCCTCCAAACTCCGCTGAATGAATGATATTTCGAAAGTTCTGAAAGGCAAATCGTGGCATCGTTTCGGTGAAATCAAAGAGGTTGTCCGCTGAGACAGCTGAAGATTATTTTGCCGGTTTTAAGACCTGACCAGGGAGAAGTGCTTCCTGGGAATTTTGTGCAGTTTAAAAATCCCTTGGCAGCTACTTTAAGTGGATGATCTGAAGAGGTTGCTTATAAAACTGAGGATGTTCACTTACCCCAATTTTTTCCTTCATGGCATTGATTTAAATTTTTGTATTCAAATGACCACAAACATAACTGAAACTTATCACTTAAGTATAACAGAAATCGACGCGCGATCAATTTTCTCTTACTCTGAACAAAGAAATGTGGGATTTTTATTCACCTAAAAAGAATTCATACAAAAAGAGCACATCATAAGCAATAATAATGAATAAAGTATTGTGCAAGGAAATGTGAAAAATTTAGTAAACTAGAAAAAATATCCACAACTTCATTGCTGAAGGTTAGTACAAACACTTGCAAACGAGATTTCCCACGAGTGGTAGGAAAATAGAAGCAAAACAGGAAAATGAAGGGGGGGGGATGCACATTTTCACTTACAGATGAAATTACATTTAATGTTCAAGAGACGTCATTCTATGTTTATTACATTTGAACTCAATGTTGCTTTTGGACCTCGGCTTTCAATTTCATGCATTTTTCTCTTGTTTGGTTCTTATTTATCATTTGTATTTTATCAATTTTTTATTAGTTCAAAAGTTTACTTTAGTATTTTGTTAGTGAAAATTTTTAGGTAATTTGAATATACTTATGAAAATTATTTTTCAGTGACAGCAGTAATATACTTATTTTCAAGTAAAGATGAACCATTATTAAATAGTAGTTTTAGTACATACGATAGATTATGCGATCATATAAAATGATACTAGAAGTTACAACATTAAGTATTAAGGATATGTTTGCGATTTTTCTTCCTAAAGTTAATCCCCGACATCCCTCTTTTGTCGGACAATTCCTTTCGTTTCCACTCCGTTCCCAACATTCATACATTTAGAATGCGCAATCCTTATTCTGTTTGTCCATTCGGCACTCATTCGGAGTAAAAGTGGGAACAACACCAGCAATAGAATAAAACTTACATCTGGACTTAGTCTTTGGTAAATTTAAAACATGGGCAATGTTTAATTTTAAAATTCTATTTATAGCGCGCTTTTAATTAATTTAAACTGTAATTAGCACCAATTTGAAATTACTATCTAGATGCTTGTAATTAATTTAAATTGTAATTAGCATTGATTTGAAATTACTATATAGATGCTTGTAATTAATTTAAATTTTAATTAGCATCGATTTGAAATTACTATATACATGCTTGTAATTAATTTAAATTGTAATTAGCATCGATTTGAAATTACTATAAAGATGCTTGTACTGTGATGCACAGCATTCCTTAAATCTGCCTGCTGGAAGAAGTGGCTCGGGTGGTACACTCCTACCAATAAAATTTCTTATCTTTCTCACCAGCAAGATTGGTGAAGCCGTAGTGGTGGGAGAAAAATGTCCACCGCATTGATACCCCTTCTTTTTACAATTCCATAGTGCAATTATCTCTTGAAAATAAATAATGGCATTTAATATTTTTTGGTGTTTTTTTGAAAAAGTATTATTTATGCTCTCTGCAGCAAACGCTTTTTCTTCTTTTCCAATATGCTGCCTTTATAAATAATTTTTTTAAAAAGTAATACATGTAATAAAGTGCCTTTGGAAATACTTTTTAACAGGAATAAAATAACTCCCAACTTCGTTAGTAATTAACTTCGTAACTGATTGAGTTCTAAAGTACTGAATATTTCCTTCGATCTACACAGGACTTCATTTATTGGTGCAAATATTTTGAACAGATCTCATCAGCATAAAAAAATAAATAGGACAGATATTAATAAAATAAATACCTTATTGAATTTCAAGCGAAATATATCGTCATGGCCATGTTCTCCATTTCAGCTTTTCAACTATTTTTCAAAAAAGTAAATAATAAATTTTATAATTCAGAAGACATTGTGTAATAAATAGTAAGTCTTTTTTGACGCTGTAGATTCAAATAATTATAGAAGAAACCTAATATATTAAATGATGATTTTTTTAAACACATTTGTAAGGAAAATGTAAATGGTGGAAAATTACATTGCATATATGTTTATTTGAAAATTCTAATCTTGTATTATTCTAAAAGCGTATATTATTTATTAATAAATACACTGACAACATTTATTAAAGATAAATGATGTACATGTTTTGTGTATCTGAAAGAGAAAAATTATTTGAATAGATTATGCATTTTATTAAAATATTCAAAAAATACAATTTATACTTAATTTAACTCTTGTAAATAAATCTTATGCCTTGTGTTTAGCAAATTACATATTGGAATCTCAATTTTCATTCATCCCACTAAAGTAATTCACAAAGATTTCACAATTATTTCAATCATTTTCGAAATTTTTTATTCCTGCTTTTAATTTCATCGCGGTTGCTAAATGGGATAGTTTTTTAGGTTTAAATTATTTAAAATATTTCTTTGTTGGTTTTCATTGATGAAAAAAATCCTCAAAGCTTTATCTCTTTCATAAAAGTGAATATTATTAATTAATGCATATTTTTATTGGAATTTATTTAATTTATAAGTTAGTATCGAATCATTAATAAAATTTTCTTCTATTTTAAGAAAGTATATTTCTTTCTATATCCTTTGTGTATGTATATATTTGTAAATGTATATGTATATATTTGTAAAATAATTTATTCATGGAATTCTATCTAATAAAACAATTAATAAAAAAAATTAATTCACTATATATAAATTTCTATAAACACCATTAGATTCATTTTTTCTACCTCACAAAATATGACATGTGATTCATTCAATTCAAAACTCTTATACATACATACATAGAAACATATATATATATATATATATATATATATATATATATATATATATATATATATATATATATATATATATATATATATATATATATATATATATATATATATATATATGGTTTAACCTATGGTTTAAACGGATTTCTTAGGACTATAAAAATCCAAATCCGAGGGGGCCTCGAAATTACGTACTGTCGAACAGAATACAAGAGTGCTAACAATTTAGCTACCAGCTCGGCATGCATAGCTCTCAATTCAAACAATTTTTTAGATTCTTAAACCACTCAATTCAGTTAGTCATTTTGATCCAGCTAACTTGATAAATCACTTGACAAGTTGTTTCACTTCATTTATTCGATTTTAGTCACTCATTGAGGACTGTTGGAATGTCCTTAATAAGAAACCCTGATTCTTATAAGAAAATAACGTTTTATTTTATTTTTTTATAAAAATAGCTCATTAAAGAATTTTTTTTGATTGGTCACCAATAATAACCAATAGCACGATGATATAAATACATTATCTTAGCTTTAAAACTATGATTAAGGTCTTGTTTTCACAGCCACACTTATACCGATTTCGGACAGCTGTTGCACCCTTTCATTGGATGATCCTACTCATTCCAGAGATATTCTACAGAATTTCAAATCTGGATTCTGGGTAGGCGAGTCTAATTGGTTTACTCTATTGTCAGCATATAAATATAGGGTGGATTTCGCAACATAACAAGTGGTGTTGTCATTCTGGACATAGCAATGATCCACCCACTAAAATTGTCACAATGTAAAAAGCCCATTGTTTTCTATAACATTGGAGTAGGAGTTGGCTTTGAGTCTACCATGAATTGCGATCAAGGCCCTGCCGTGACAAACATCCTCAAATCATGTTCCACCTCTGACGAACTTTACTGTAAACACAGTTATCTCTGGGGAGATGCGTTCTTCTGGCATGGGAAAATCCGGACTTTCATCTGTCTTTATCATTTTAGACTTTTATGTCACTATCGTCGACGGCTCAATTTTGACATGCCCCGCGCTACCTCAACCATGCACCGTGGCTGGATTTTGTAATCAAAGAATTATTGATGCCAGAGCAATCTTGAAAACCAAGCAGATATGCTTCCTTGAGGATTGTACTTAACGAACCAACAGCTTTGGATGCTAGTTGGAGCTCCTGGATTAGGTGGGCCTTCGGTTTGATACGGTTTTTCGGAATTTCTTTGGTCAACGCTTTTTGGTATTTATCTCTTAATTCGTGCTCTTCCGAGTAAACATCCATTTTGACAATCAGAACTTACCTTCCATTTCTTGATCGCAAAAGTCGTTGTCGATTTTATAACGCCTTTCAAACTGGATATGTCCTTAAGATGTACAGAAATATTAAACTTAATTAATTTCACTTATTTAGAAAGTGATGTTAAAAATCGTACCAAGTTATTGAATATAATTTGATAAAGAAAATAATAAGAATGTATTTTTAATGTTTTTGTCATGAATAAATTATTAGTTATTATGTATAAATAAACATTTTTTATGTTTTTGTTGGTCTTTTTTATGTGAAGAAATTTCTTTTTTTGCATATTTAACAGATATTTCATTTAAAGTATTTCGTAAATATATTTTGCAAAATACTTTATTGGTGAATTTGTAATGTGTAGTAAAGGATTTTTGAAAATTGAATCCAGCAAACAAAAGGCAAAAAAAAAAAACAAAAAAAAACAAGCATTTTTTGTATTGTAATACCCTATTGTATTTATAGCTGCCTATTTCGAATTTTCTGCCGCCAACGCATATCTTTGAATCATGATTAAGCGATACGATCCACATCCGAGCTGGTACCTTCAATATCAAATTTCGGCCTCAAAACAATAAAGAAACACTAGGCATTAAGAATACTTAATGAACATTGGCTATTTCAAAATAATGATCTTCAAATGAAAAAGTATGAGGAGAAAAGAGATTTTAACTTAGAAAGGGATTGGAGACAAAAGAAAGATGACATGCATTTATTGCGAGAAACGAGTGATTTTTCGTTTCACCAAAAGGAAATTAACAATATATATTGAATTCAACTCGACAAACACAGAACCAACCACTCAGTGGATATCGCTAAGTGTATTACAATTCATTTTTCCTTGATAGTCCTGCCATCCGGGGCGTGGGCTGGAATTCCTCCACCGAAGCATATTACTGGCCGATTTCTTCTTCCAGCAATCCCAGTATAAGGAGCGGAGCGCTCTTTTTCCGAAATCAGGAGTGTCTTCCCCCTCTCCCACTCCCTTTTCCCGTCGAACCTAATCAGTGGCTTTTAGTCCCCTTCGTTGCTTGCCGTCACTTCGAATTTGTCGTCTGCGCTGGTGACGTCATCCCTTTTTACGGGACCTTCCATTATACCATCCCGGTTCCCAAATTGCCAGTTAAAAATGGTTTACTAGGAGAACGTTTTTTACTCGGGCGTAGGAAAGCCTTTTTAGCCTTCGATTTTTTACCTTTCTGAATACACCGTACGTCTCTCCTGATACAAAAACTTCGTTTTCTTCCACTTCTGTTCTTCCTCCCCCAACCCTCCCTCTCATCCAGTCGTTGTTATGGGAAAGAAATTCTAATGTTTCTTCCTCCCAGTTCCGAATTTTTTTGACTTTCCTCTTCCAATGAATGGATTTACTTCCCAGATGGTTAAGCAAAATATAATAAAAAAAGGTATTCGCGTGCTCGCCTTCCAAGATACGTACAAATGTATGGCGTTGCTTTACTTCCACTGCTAACGAAATGAAGGAAAAAAAGCTTTTTTCTTATCTGTGGCAAAAGTTGAGCTGTTTCCTGCAGTGATTGTGAGCTCAAGAAAACAACGACAGTAAATCTCTTCCAAAAATGCTCTTTACCTTGTTTTTGAGGGTTTTGTGATGCTGACGAACTTTTGTGGTTCCTGAGAAAAAGGAAGAATAAATATATAAAAAATAAATATTTTTATTATAAATATATTGAAATCTTGAAAGGTAACGGTTAGTTATCACTTTGCATCCACATAAGAAACATGGCCTACATTTTAAATGCTAGGTAAAATGCGAAATATAACTTTAGCTTTGTTTTCCAAGTTATTTTAAATAAACTCAATAAATACATTGAAACTTAACCTAAATTCGTTTTGACAGTCACGGTCGGAATAATTAATCTTCGAAATTCAAAAATCGAGTATTTTGATTACTATTTCATATTTTGAGGGTCATCCGGAAAGTTTCCATAGCGCATAAAAAGAAACAAAGCGTGATTACCCAGAAAGATTTATCGCAAAACATATAACAATATTTCAGCTACTTTTCAATATAAGAACCTTTGGATTAGTAGCATTTGTGATACCATGGGTTAAATTTTTATATTTTAGTATCATAGAGGCCTGCAGTCTGGGAATGGAGACAACATGCCACAGTTGCCTGCTTTTTGTAGTGATGGAATTTCTTCCGGTGCAAGAACAGAAAAAAGTCGCTGGAAGCAAGCTATGAACAATTAAATAGATGATCAAACATTTCGCAGTAAATTTTTGTGTGGAATTCTCCGTATGAGGGAGAGCGTTGTCGTGGAGTAAGAAAACACCAATGATGAGCATCCCACGTCTCTTGTTTTGAATGGGTAATCGCAAATTCTTTTGATTTGCGCACTAACGTTCAGCATCTACTGTTGTCCCTCGCAGTCAGCGGGTGAAGAAACAAAAACCATCTGTGCGTATTATAACGACTTTAATATAAACTATCCAAAATGTAGGATAGCAGCATATTATAACCACCCCTACAATCTACCTTACAAGTACGTTTGCATTTCGTTCATTTTGCGGAGCCTCTTTTGGAACCGTGGGAAATCTACTTTCCGGTTGTCCCTCGTAGGTTGGACAAAATCCATTATTTTTACAGTAGATAGCTGTAGTGACCGAAATTTTCCATCAGAAGAAGGAATTCTTTGGGAATTTATGCTTTCAACATCTCCCGACTTTGGAGGTTTGAGAACAACAAATTTATGGAAAGATTATTACTGAAAGCAACTAAATCTATTATTTTGAACTTTGAAGTGGTAAGAGCAATAGTGACTCGGATTGAAGCACCTCTGAATTCTTGATCATTGTCAAGTTTGTGTACTGATCTTAATGAACTCCAATATCACCATCGATATCACAAAAATATCGATCAAACAATTTTAGATTTGTGCTTGTTGGAAAAATGACATTTTATGCTGCTTTCTTTTTGGTTTATTCAGAAATAGTTAAAAATGAAACTGAACAGAAAAATATGGGATATTTTGCAGTTTTTATTTGATAAAGGTGGAAATAAAAAAGGCAGGGTGGAAATTGAAAACAGTGAAGATGTCAATAAAATAACAGAAATGATTGAAAATGACAGGGAAGTTAGCAGTCGTAGTATCGCTTAGGAACCAAAGGTGGACTATAAAACCAGTAATAAACTGTATTTTCAAAGTGAATTTAAAACACGTTGAATAAAAAAAAAGTCAAGATGTTCAGATAAAAATATTGGATTTCTTTTCTCTCTACCTAATACTTTTTAGCCACACGAAATCATCAGATTAATAGAGAACAGATGTACAAATTATCAAAATGATCTCAGAACTGTATTCTCATTGATTATGAAACTATTCTTTAAGTTATAAGGCAGACACGTCTTAGTCACCAGATTTATTTCCTTGTCTACCGATCTTCTTATTGAAATCATCACTTATTAAAAGTTGCAAATAAACCATATGTATAAACGATTAATACTTTATAAAAGTGAAAAAAAAAATAAAATTGGATTGTTTTTAGTGAATTTATATACAGATAAGCCAACATTTTTTGCAATTTTCTGAAAGATATGTGTAATTAGTTTTAATTTTTATCCATAATAAAAACATTTCTAATCAAGTGTTGTGGTATCCAGAAAGTTATCACGGACTTTTAGGCAGTTTAACAGAATCTTAACAAGTTGGTTTGACACTTGACACAGCCAAAGATCATCCTGTTGAAAGGGCCTATTTATCTTCTGGGCCTTTAATTTCTGTATGGTGTCATGTCCTTCGGCTATTGTATCACTGAAAGAACTAAAGTGTCTACTTCTTCATAAAATAAAGCATCTACTTCTTCATTTGTATATAACTCAATACTATGAAGAAATTAGTTATGTTTAATGTTATTGATCTAGCAAAAATAGAATGTCGGAGAAGGATTAGAATTGCATTAACTAATTGAAATGCTTTGAAGCATTGAGAAATTTTTTTCTCAAAATATATTTCCCTTGCAATATTTTTTCAATATTTTTTTTACTTGAGTTTATTAATAGCATGTGTAAATAAGTAATTAGATTTGTTTTCAGTTATATTAACTGTTATCTATGATTCTATAATTTAATGAGCAAAGTTGTCTATTTTCTTAAAAGTTTAATTAATTTGAATTTACACTTAAGCTAATTCTTAAATTAAACTCCTTTTTCTATGTTGGAATAAAAACTGCGTATATATTATGATTGTGATGATGACACTAAATTTCTAGGTAGGAAAAAGATATCATTTCATATAACATCTTTCCTTATTCAGATGAGAATCGATTTCAACTGAGGAAACCACCGAAATTCTGTGCTTAAAATAAGGAATTTTAATATCTCTGGCGTATCGTGTCCAATTTCGTAAGTACTTTTTCATTCAACTTCGCGTAATCAGGTTGGAACAGAAATTGTGAAGTGAATAACAATTTCCATTCCCAGAGTCTTTATGTTTTTGCTCGGAGGTTCAAATCCATTGAACTGCATTGCATAATGGCACCCTAATCTTGCCCAACCGTTTTGATAGTAATTCGTCTCAACTGCGGGTTATGGAGTCTCTTCGAAATGCCTCTCCCTGTGATGCCAGAGGGCGCCACTTTACTTTAACTTTCACTCTCACTTACCCTGAGAAAGATGCCCGCCGGACAAACACTATGCAAAAAGGTTGTCGGAGGTACGATGATTTTTTTACATTTATAAAAGATGGGCTCTTTTCTGTTTTCCCTTCACCAGTACCAAAAGAAAGAATATTACTTTGCAATTATATGACTTAATGGAACTTGATTGTATGTTTGAGGTCCCACGAGCAGAATTTCTGAAAAAGTTGATGTCATTATGATGTTTGCTTCGTAAATGGTAAAAAATTGAATACTTTAATACGATGAAGTGACAAAAACTTTTACCACTGTAAAATTATTTACAATATTCTGTCCTCGCATTGAGAACTTATTTTCTCTGACTTATCATCATTTACATAATTTCTTTCATGATAAATTAAGGAAAAATATTAATAAAAATTATACTTTTGTAATAATTCGAATTTCAATAAACAATATCAATTATAATCAAAATCAATAATCTGCAGTTGCTTTTGGATGTTATTCGAGTATTCTCTATATAATCCCATTACTTACACCCAATATCTTTTCTTAAATATATCACACAATATGATAAAGCTCATGTTCCTTTAAGAATACTAAAAACCATTCTCAAAATTTATACCAAGAACAATATAATTAATTAATTAACATATGTAAAAAACATTGCAGGGGCCTCTAACCAATGCGTGTTAGAAATAAACTGGTGACACTTAATGAGTGCCAATCAGATAAATAGTCGAATGTGTAAAATTTTAATGCGGCTTACCGCTTGGCAAAGGATAAGAAAAAAGTGGTGATAAACATATCAATATAAGGTAAGCACTTGAAATGCGTGAGACGAAACAAAAAATTTATGATTCGCGCGAAATCTTTTTACTTAACTCTAAGAATAATACATATTTTTAAATATAAATTGAGTACACCTCTCCTCATTGTAAAGACAATTATAAAACCAATAAGTGCTAATAGAATATTTATCTCCTGATTATTGTTTTCGATAATAGGTGGGTTCAAATAGGATCCAATACAGTTGGTTGCTTGGAACCGTTGAGTGTCTGTGTGCGAGTGTACAGTCAACACACACACACACACACACACACACACACACACACACACACACACACACACACACACACACACACACACACACACACACACACACACACACACACACACACACACACACACACACTGTTAAAAACTTAAACAATTGGTTTTTTTTGCAATAACTCTACGAGAAATCATCTGAGAGACATGAAACTTAGAAATGGGAGAAAAAAATTTATACTTAAGCAATGATGAATTCATAGCTACACAAAAAGGAATACAATGCCTGTATTGTCATCATATGAATACAATGCCTGTATTGAAATCAAACGCAAAAAGCTTTATTGAATTCATACATCTTTACACATGATTGTATGTCCAAGGGAAAGAACAATAAGCAGATGTTCCTTAGTATGGGATATGCCCTTCTCGTGCAATGGTTGTAACAAGGTATCTTCTTCAAAACATTCCGCATTTGTTCTAGGTAATTGAGATCTGGAAAGTCTGCTAGCCAAATTATTCGAGAGATATTTTCCCTTTCCAGTTGCTGCTGAAGAGCAATAACCGGATGTCGACGTATGGTATAAGGAGCATACGGTGACTAGATTTCAAGGCAAAAAAGGCAAACAGTAGAAGATTTGAAATTTTCCGAGATCTTAATTATCTGTGAAAAATTATATAGACTTATATTACTTTTAGGGACATTTTTGTTTGGGTTTCTTTTTAATTGAAAATTTATATCAAGCTTCAAAGCACACAGAGAGAAAATTTGCTCTTATCTTCAAGTCGGCTTCCTTTATTTATCACGTCAAGAATTTTTTTTACATATGAAGGTTAATTATACTGGGTAATCCAAAGCTCTAAAAATATTCAACAACAAGGTTGGTTCCGAGCCCCACCTTCTGTTGGCAGCTCAACACTCGGCATTGTCTTGGCATTTTGAAAAGGGTAAAAGGCGTGATTTCTAAAATAATTAAATTACCAACTAAATACCTTAGTTGGTGGTTTTGTTTTAAAAACATTACAGGTGCATGTAAAGGAAACCGCTCTAGTGGAAAAGGTATAATGTGAAAAGTGCCGATATTAATTTCAAATCTATCTATCTATCTATCTATCTATCTATCTATCTATCTATCTATCTATATATATATATATATATATATATATATATTATATATATATATATACTAAATATATGACTTGTTAAGAGCAATATACATTCTTCATGTTTTTGTCAAATTTCAAAATTCATTGGCATGATGGACGAAATGGGATTGAAATAAATTATCCGAAATGAGTAACAAATGATGATATCCAATCATAATATTTTTGGAATTGTTCTACGGATTGGTGACACTACTAATGCTATTATTAACACATGATATTTTTTTGGGCTACAATGAGCAAGCGTACAGATGTAGGGATGTGATCAATATATAATATCGATTCGATGTAACGTATAAAATGATTGACATGAATCAAGAATGCATCTTTTCTGCATCTTTTCATATAGTATATCTCATATAAGATTATTTACTTGAAGAACACTGAATAATGCAGCTAGTAAGTGCTTATATAATTTAATAATCATTTATAAAACAAAGTTTCTCAAAACGCCTTTTAAAAACTTTATGTAATAATCTAATATAGTACTTGAAAATTAGTTTCAAGTTGAAATTTAAGTTGAGGGACATAGCAATCGTCCTTTGAAAATGAAATTTAAGTGTGCAATGCAAATCAAAATGTAGGATCTTATTATACAAAGACTTAGAAGAAAAATGAATTGGCTTAAAGGTATTTTCTATTTATGACTTTCAATAGAGAAACGAAATCAGCTTTTATTCTCTTGCTAGCCTACAGACCTTTCTTAAATCCATACTTGTTGGCTTCCCGTAGCCTAGTGGTAAGACAGTTGACTTCGAAGTAAAATGTAATGGATTCGGTCTTAGCCCATGTTGCAAAATGGGAAAAGAATGTCGTGCTTCTATTTTCTGCATACACGCCTGTCAGATTTTGAGCTTAGTAATTTCCCAGCATTTCCTTCTTCCATGAAACATTTGAATGAGGCTTACTGTCACTGAAAATTCTTCTGAAAGGCAACTTATGCCACGGATTCAAAATGCCTTACAGTGATCTTCAATAATTAAGCTTTCCACTACCTGTTATCACAATCAGCCTTTGTTTGTAAAAAATGACTGTGCATATGAAACTTTTTAAAAGTCAGCTGTTTATGTGTTCCTAAGTTTTTTCATTTAAAGAATATGACACAAATCACATATGCTTTAGGTATAGAAAATAGTTCTTCAGAGTGAATGGTTAGATTAGGGTTAGATACCAGCTACTGAAGAAAAAGGGAGATGGTGTTGCTGTCTTCTGCTTGCATGTGTGTCAAGATTGATGCTTGTGAATTTATCGGATTTCCTCTCTGACAAAATGTGAGGGAAAAATATACTTTAAAGTGTCTTTTGTCCAAAATTGGTGATTTTTTTGCCATTCATGTTTTCATGTATGTTTGAAGAAACAAGATGACACTGAAAACACGAGTACATGAATCACAAACAAAATTAATGCTCAAAATTTATAAATGCTTTAAAAGGAAAAAATAAAACAGTCTTTTTTAAGTGAAAGCAAATGTGTTTATCACCAAGAAACTTGATTTCACATATTTATAAAGTAAACTAAATTTTCTAACGTGTTTTTAAGCATGTTCGAAAAAAATGATGTCGAAAACATGTGTAATGAATCCCAACTAAAAAAAGTATGCAAGTTTTACAAATGAGTTTAAACTTAAAATTAATGCTTTCAAAAACATCAATTACATTGGTGAACTTATGGAAATGTATACAGTAAAAAATGAAAAACTGACTTACCAAAACAAAAGAACTAGAATGCCAGAAATATTAAGGTTACCAGCAATAAACCAACATCGCTAACAATATGGTTCCGAATGGGTAGGAAACTGAGGGGCACCCTAAAGTATAGGCCACCTATGTAAGTACAGCCCGCTAACTGAAAATCTTCCAGGAAGACATTTTAAGCAGTGAACACTTAAGTGTCATTGCATAGACAACTAGGACAGGCTATTCCAGAACTCAGGGTAAAAATAATTCATTGATCTCCCTAGTGCTAATAGAAAGCTTTTCAGAAGGAAAAGCTTTGGATTCATATGTCAGTCACTGTTGAATAATAATGCACAGATGTTCCTTATCCACTTTTTACGTGCGTATCTGACTTATTATAATATTGCTTTTTCAACGTTGTCGAATAAATTAGATTTCCTGAAAAATTTTGTCCTTTTATTAATAGCAATCAATCAAGTAAGCGTTCCTAAGACCAAAGATAGTCCCTAAGATATCTTACTTTCAAGGATTTTTTTGTTTTCCAAAAATGGGAAAAATCAAATTTTTAAGGGCTTAAAATCAGATAGCTCAGCTTTCTATAATCAAGATGGAGCTACATGACCCGCTATTTATCTCTTCGTAATATTCAACAGTAGAAAGAAATTTTCTGATAAAAAATAAGAAAAATAAATATGGCCTGTTGTAGCTACCAATCAAACAGAAGATTATTCAAATGTATTTGGTACAGTTTTAAGCAGTGGACACTAAATAATGTACATCAGCTTCAGTCGCTCAATGGGCGATGTAAAAATTTGAGTGAATCAGCAATATTTTATTTTGTGTAAAACTTCTCTTTCTAAGGCATCAACAATAGGCTGCATAAGAGTTGAATAAAAGAGACCCCACGTAATCAACAGATTGAAAATGTGTTAAGTTTATGAACAACATGAATGATCCAAACGCTAACTATCGAGGACAGTTTTTTTATTAGAAAACATATGCCGAGCAGTTGTTGTAAAAACTGGAAAAATTGCTTTTTTTAAGGATGTTAATTGTTAACTTGGTTTTTTTATTTATTTATTTTTATAAAGAGTTGCTTTGCCTCACAAAGTGCGATCTCACGTATATATCAGTTGAAAGTAAATAGAATGAGGAATACTTGAAAATCAATTTTATTTATGAAGTTATTAAATACGTAAAATAGGACGCTTTTCATCCGGATCTAATCCATTTTAATCAGCGGCAAATTAGGAAAACAAAAAGACTGGAGTGGTTCAAAACACAGTTTTGCTCAAAACTGAGAAGAAATTGCACTTTTACTTTTTATAGAAATATAGGGTTGTAGAAATAAGGATAGATCCATTGCCATACATATTTTATTTTACTCACAGAGTTACGAATCGATGGAAATTTTCAAAAGGGAAGAAAACCATCCACTTCCCATCTTGAAGCGAGCAGAATGCCGAAATGATGCGCATGTCAACATAAATAACTTTATAATGAAGTTAAATCAGCATTCATTAATTTTAAATTTATCACTAAAGTTTTTTATGACTTTTGAAATGATATACAATTATTGTTTTAATTTAGCCAGAGAAGAACACCCTAATTTCATTCCATTTCGTGCCATCACTCTTATTCAACCCCTTCCTCAAAAATTTGGTGGATAAAATGAATTATGATTTATTTATAGACGACATCAGTGCGTCATTTTGGAATAATATAATTAGATATTCTAATGTATGACGGCATTATGAAGCGTAATGCTTAGAATATAATCACCTGTTATTTTCCTGTAATAAAACACCTGCATGAATGACTGGACTTGATCCTTTTCAAAACCTACATCAGAGCATTTTCCCGTTACATCCTACGTATTTTTTACCACCCTTCTACATTTTCAATTATTCGAACAAAAAATCGCCTTCGAGTAGAGTTGAGCTGTTGAATTGTTGTTGAGTAGGGCACTTAGGAGCAATCGTCCACCCCGTTTGCAGTAACAGGCCGCCCATTACAAGCGTTTTGATTTCATTACCAGGCATCGTGCTTGCTTGCTCTTTCGGCCCTAATGGATCTAAAGTGTCTTCCCATTATCATGGCTTCCATTTTTTTTCTCCTTCCTCGCCGGAAGCAAAAGGCGGCCTGGAAATTCGATTAATATTTAACATGCATCTTCCAACTCTGAAAAAGATTCCTACTTTCTGAATTAATCGGGCTGACGATCGATAAACTAAATAATGGAATTTTTTGTGTTCCCCTCAACTCCACCTCGAGTACATATTAGTGGGCTTCAGACGATATTTAAGTGAAAATCCCGGGAAACCTTTTGCTCTCTTCGTCGAAAAAGATCAAAATTTGCGACTTGAGTAAATCTGCCATTAATCGAAAAAGTTTCTGTTGATTTCAGGATATAAATAAATTTTATTTTCATTGTTGCGTTTATTAAAGAGGTTATTTTATGCCTCTTGATTTCTTTCTTTCAAGTCTAACCAAGTCGTCTAAAAAGCATTGCCTTAGTCATTAGAATAGGCTTTGTTAAAGACTGAAAGGTCAATGAATTTTCTTCAGCTCAAAAATTCTAAATTAAGCTTTGACTTTGAGCATAGCTGAACCATTAGACTCCGTTTCAAAAGTGTGTACCTTTAACCTTCATCTTGGGAGTGGAAATTTGTATTTGTTTGGAATCTACTTTGAAACATAGCTCTTGATAGTATAAATTCCTCGTGGACAAAAAGTGACCGTAATAAATCATTTCTCACTGTAACGAAATAATAGTTAACTTTTATTGTCAACAGATGGCGCTTTTAGCGCATATTAGATTTTATGTTTATTTTGTGATTGTTGAAAAAAGAATGTTTTCGTTTTTAGAATTTGTTCGATTGTAATACGTGCGTATAGGTTTAATTGAAGGGATTAATATCCTATGACGTTTTATTCCATTGAAGTTAGATTTTTAGAGGCTTTTAGCCTATTTTTTATGTAAATATTGTATAAGCATTTATTAAAATATATAGAAAATTATTCGAGCTTTTGCATCTTTAGTTATGGAAGTTGTTCTCAATGCTTAGTTTCGATTTTTAGTTCTTAGTAAAAAAGAGTAAAATCTTTCAATGGTGCATCGGCCGGGAAGTAACCCAATTTTGACAGCTAGATTAGTATAGAATAAAAATTTGTTTAGTAATCGTTAGTAATTGTTAGAACCTTAATTGATTTAGTTCAAGGAACATTGGATAGCATTTATATGCGAAGACTGAAGACTGCAAAAGGTAAAGTTTTTAATACATTTTTTTATGATGGATTCCAAAGCTTTAAACAAAAAAAGAGCTACACTTCGCGGTTTCATCACAAATATTTTTAGAACGTTGACAAATTTATTGAAGATAAAAATTATGACGAATTAAACGATTGTTTGGAAATGTTAAATTCTAAAGAAATCGAAATTAGGGATTTAGATTAGAAAATTCAAAATTTAATTAAAGATGATACTAAATTAGAATCAGATATTAAAACTTCCATTGAATACAGTAATAAAATAATAACGAAATCAAAAATCAAACGTTATTTCAAGAGCGTTGAAGCTCAAAATGTGAACTTAAATACTTCTATCGACTCACGTTTAGATATCGGAAGTAAAAAAGAAAAGGAATTTGAAAATAATGTTAAATTACCTAAAATGTCAATATAAATTTTTATGGAGAGACTATAATGAATGGAGTAATTTTTGGAACTCGTTTAAAATTACGATTCACGAAAATTCAACGCTTTCAAAGATAGAAAAGTTTAACTATATAAAATCCTATTTGGGAGGAAATGCTTTAAGTTCTATCGATGGATTTTCGATTTCAGAATCCAATTATAATTCGGCTGTAGAAATTCTTACCAACAGATTTGGCCAAAGCCATTTGATAATAAATACGCACATGTAAAACCTCTTGAATTTAAACCCTGTGCAAAGCTCGATTGATGTAACAAAATTAAGAAAATTATGACACAATAAATGTTCAAATTAGAAGTCTCCTCTTTCGATGTAAAACCAGAATCTTATTCTAACATGTTAATTCCGGTTTTGATGAAAATCATTACCAATGATATTGCTTTGAAGTTCCATCGTACTAACGGAGATAGTCCAATCTTTAGTTAAGACACTTTTCTTAAATTCTTACAGACTGAAATAGAATCCCGTGAAAAAATCTCCTGTTTGTCGCTTTCTCACAAATCAAAACCACAACTTCCGAAATTCAAGAACACGTATAACAAATATGATTCAAAGTATACGTGGAATTCTAATGTTAAAAGAAAAGACTTTAACAAATATTCAAAACAAAAACCGTCTGTCAGAACACACGAATTTATAGTTACATTACCAAATCGAAAGTGCATTTTGTGTTCTCAAGAACACTTATCAGAAAACTGAGGAAAGTTTACAGCAAATGAAAAAAGAGACATTTTAAAACAAAACAATAGATGTTTTTTGTGTACGTCTTTGAAACATAAAATTGCATCTTGCCCCTATCGACAAACAAAGGCTTGCAGGATTTGTGGGAGAAAGCACTTTGAGGGGATTTGTTTTAAATCAAATGCGGCAGTCAAAAATTCGGAACCTGATAAATGTGAAGTTTTTTCTATTTCAGAAACTGTAATACAAATTGAATCGCAAAATGGAAAAATTGTTTCCGCCGTTTCGCATGTTAACAATGTAATACTTTTGCAGACCTGCACGATAAAAATTAAAGCGGGAAAAGAAAAAATGTTTGCCAGGCTCCTTCTTGATACAGGATCCATGAGAAGTTTTGTCACTCGTGAATTATCTAACAAATTAAATCTCGAAGTAATTAGGAAAGAAAAATTAACTGTTTACACCTTTGGGAACACCACACCTCTTCAAAAAAATTATGACGTGGTCAAATTGAGTTTGGAACATAGTTCTTCTGATTCTGGAATAAAAGTTGAATTATTGGTAACTGATCAAATATCAGGCTCAAACATTCCGACTCCTTAATTAGAAGAAATTAGACAAATTCGTCAACTAAAGAATTTGATACTCGCAGATTCGCTCGATAGCGAGGAATCAATTGGAATTTTAATCGGAACAGACTATTATTATGATATAGTTATGGGACACACATTAAGCGTTTAAATAGAAATCTTGTCACAGTTGAAACTATTTTTGGTTGGAGTTTACAAGGAAAGTCACAATGAAGTCTCTCTATCATTCAATATTGTTGTAGGGAAAGATTTAATTTCTAAACAAATAACAAAATTTTGGAGTCTAGAAAATTCAGGACTTATTAGTGAGAAAGAAAATTTAGATCTAACCGAAAATGAAGTAATTAAGCATTTAGAATCCAATATAACATACCAAAACTCTCGCTACAAAGTTAGATTGCCTTGGAAATGTGACACTTTAGATTTGAATGATAATTGGGAAATCGCAAAACAAAGGTTCGATCGTTTTAGGAAACGGTTTATAAGAAATCCAGACCTATTTCTTGAATACCAAAATGTAATACAAGATTATTTAAATCAAAATATCATTGAACCAGAAAAAGATGTTCTAGGTGAGGAAAACGTTACATTTTACTTGCCACATAGAGAAGTAAAACGCGAGGATCAAACCACGAGCAAATTACGTATCTTCTTTGATGCGTCATCGCATCCCCCAGGCTCGACTTCTCTAAATGACTGTCTTCATGTTGGACCTAATTTATATCCTGAGATATTCGACATCCTATTAAGGTTTAGATATAATCCTGTTGCATTTACTACAAACATCAGACAAGCCTTTTTGCAAATTGTCATAGATGAAAGGAACCGAGATGTAACTAGATTTCTATTCTCCGATTTTCCCTTTGATGAAAACATCCCCCCTAATATATATAGATTTACTCGAGTGTTATTTGGGATAAACAGTAGCCCGTTTCTCTTAGCCATGACTATTAGACACCACCTGAAAAAATATAGAGAGGTCTATCCTGCAACTGTGGACCTTTTAGATGAGAATATTTATGTATATGATGCAATCGGAAGTCAGCCGACAGTCAGAGAAACTTTAACTACAACTCTAGAATCGATCAAAATTTTCATAGAAGCTAGTATGCATTTGCATAAGTTTCGTACTAACTCGAAAGAATTAAATGAATTGTGGATAAAGGAAGGTGTTATTTCAGATGAAGATTCCGATTCCTTTGATAAAGAAAATCTCCCATTTAAGGTGTTAGGTATGGCATGGGATAATTCCAACGATCTGTTGAATTTTGATGTTTGAAGCTTGTCATTTTTGTCTAAACCTATAAAAACGAAAAGATTTATCCTACAGGTGTTGGGTCGGATTTTTAACCCTCTAGGAATTTTGCGACCTTTCACTGTTAGAATAAAGTGCTTGAATCAAAAGATCTGGTCATCGCGTATAGATTGGGATAAACCACTACCAGTAGATTTGACTTCCCAATGGAGAAGCTGGTGTGAGGAGATTCCTCAAATGGCCAAATTATCTATCCCTCGTCATTACTTTTTCAAATTCTCAAACTTTGATGCCCAAAATGTCGAACTTCACTCTTTCTCAGACGCAATCACGAAAGCATATGGTACAGTTGCTTACTTACGCTTCACAACAAGCAATAATGAAATTAAAACTGCCTTCGTTGCTTTTAAAAACAGGGTAGCTTCACTAAAAACTCTCACTTTGCCTAGGTTGGAGTTGATGGGAGCATTATTGTCCGCAAAGTTAAGTAACAATATTTTAAAATCGATAAAGTTAAAAGTACCGTGCTTTTTTTTGACAGACTCGACAATCGTTTACTTTTGGATAAGAAAACAACCAGAATCCTTCAAACCCTTTGTGAAGAATCGTGTCGAGGAAATTCAAAAATTAACCTCACCTCAAAATTGGCATTATTGTCCTGGCGTAGACAATCCTGCAGATCTCGTATATCGGGGATCGAAAATCTCTAAATTAATGTATGAACCCATTTGGACACAAGGTCCAAAGTGGCTTCAGCTCTCCCCTGATCTTTGGCCGAAATTAGATGTTACAGATAAAATTGACGAAGCCAAACTTGAACATCGAAAAATATCTACTGATTTATATCAGAGCTTGAATGCACTATCGAAAATATTGATAACCTTTTTGACGTTTCAAAATATAGTGATTTAGAGAAACTGTTGAGGGTCACCGGTTGGATAAAACGCTTCGTTTCAAGATTGAGAAAGTGTAGCAGAGTTAAGGGAATTCTAAAAACAGAACTACTAGAAGCTGAAAATTTCTAGATTCGGTCTGAATAAAAAACATTTTTTGCCGAAGAATATAAATCCTTGGAAGAAGGTAGATCGATTGACAAGAATTCCCCTCTGTACAATTTTGTGCCATATATTGATGAAAAAGGAATCATGAGATTAGGAGGAAGATTAGAATTTTCTGACTTTACCCTAGATAATAAAAATCCAATAATACTACCTAAAATTTCTAGATTGACCTATTTAGTTGTACGTAAACAACACGAGAAGATAATGCATGGAGGGACTGCTGCAACTTTGGCTAAGGTTAGATCTCGTTTCTGGGTCCCGAAAGTACGTCATTTAGTCAAAAAGACGATAAAAAGTTGTTTCATTTGCCAAAACTATTCAGCCAAATCTGCAAAACAGATGACAGTACCCTTACCTGAAGACAGAATCCTTGAATCACCCCCATTTTCTGTTCATGGTGTTGATTTTGCTGGACCAGTTTACGTAAAGAATTCAAAGGATACTCAAAAATCATACATCGCATTATTCACGTGTGCAGTAACCCGAGCCATACATCTGGAACTAGTTTCAAATATGTCGACAGATTCATTTTTACTTGCATTTCGCAGATTTTTGAGTAGAAGAGGAAACTGTAAAATCATCTATTCTGATAACGCTAATACCTTCAAGAAGACTAAAAAAAAGAAGTTGAGAATTTTTCTAGAATTTTAGAAGATGTGTTTAAAAATTTTATTGCCAAAGAGAGAACTCAGTGGAAGTTTATCATTGAACGAGCCGCATGATGGGGAGTCTTTTACGAAAGACTCGTGATATCCGTCAAAAACTGTTTGAGGAAAGTTATTGGAAAAGCGTTGTTAACCTTCGAGGAAATGTCTACTCTACTCGTCGAAGTATAGAAACTGTACTTAATTCACGACCTTTGAGCTACGTTTATAATGAGAATGATGAGCCGCAACCCTTGACTCCAATGCATTTCCTGAACTTTGGACAAAATAATCCTAAGTACCCTCTAACTTTCGCTGAAATTATCAATAGCGAAACAACAAGAAAAACTCTCTTATAAAGAAAGCGCTATCAGGAATTGCTGTTAAAACAGTTGTGGAGTAAATGGAAACAGCAATATTTGTTAGACCTTAAAACTGCTCACTCTTTAAAAAAAATCCTGATTTTCAACCCGAACTAAAATTAGGTGATGTTGTGCTGATTCAAGGAGATAACAAAAACAAACTGTTATGGAAACTAGGCAGAATTATTAAAGCCGTTCTTGGACGTGACGGTAAAGTCCGATCCTACGAATTAAAAACCGGAAATGGAACTTTGAAAAGAAGTGTACAACATTTATATCCTCTTGAACTATATTGAACTCTAACATTTCACATATATATATTATTTTATTTAAATACTGAATTGAATAATTTTAATTTGTTTAATAACTTACTTTCTTAATATTTGTATTTATTTTGATAATTCTTTTTAATTTGTTAAATGCCTTCCTATTTGATTTTCAGATAAAATTTTTGTTTCTTGTATACTCTATATTTTGAAAAGTATTGCTGATATTGATGTAATTTAATTCAAGTATTTACCTTATTATCTTTTTTTGTACTGCATTTTTGAAAAATCTGATTGACAGAAATTTTGCTTCTTAGAAGTGTGAATTTTTTGTTTATGAATTTATTTGAATAGATGAACTCCTGTCAGAGTTCAGGTGGGGAGTGTGTAACGAAATATTAACTTTTATTGTCAACAGATGGTGCTATAAGCACATGTTAGATTTTATGTTTATTTTGTGATAGTTGAAAAAAGAATGTTTTCGTTTTTAGAATTTGTTCGATTGTAATACGTGCGTATAGGTTTGTTTGAAGGGATTAATATCCTATGATGTTACATTCCATTGAATTTAGATTTTTTGAAGCTTTTAGCCTATTCTTTTTATGTAAATATTGTATAAGCATTTATTAAAATATATAGAAAATTATTCGAGCTTTTGCACCTTTAGTTATTGAAGTTGTTCTCAATGCTTAGTTTCGATTTTAGTTCTTAGTAGAAAAGAGTAAAATCTTTCACCCACTAAAAAAATTATACTTTCTATTACTTTATTTGTCCATGATTCTTTCAAAATAAAGCCTTCTATTATTAGTTGAATCAATCCATCCAATATTTTGGTTTCTTAAAATGTTTTTAATGTGAGCATTTTTTTTTATAATTTTAAGTTCTATTTGAAAAAAAATTTTCACCTGTGAAGATGCAGAATAGTGTTCAAGAACTCTTAAAGAAGCTATTTAACATCATTTTTAATGGAGAAATATAGCATTTCTCCATTAAAAACGTAGTATTTTGCTTTGAGAAGCTACCGTCGCTATTGCTTACAATGTCTCATCCAGATGTGAGATGTAGAACAACAAGCATCTGTACTTGATGTGGAAACTTCTAGGCATAAGGGGAAAAAAAGCTGATGATTTAAAGCCTGTATCCAAGTTTCACAAAGCAGGAATCCCGGAAAACAGTTCATAATTTACTTTTTGTGTTAAAATTTAATATTAAAAATTGCAAGCTTGAACAACTCTATAATAATAAATGAGTAAATACAAGAAAGCCTAAATTGATTTTAAAAAAATAATTGTAAAAATAAACTTCCAATACTGAAAGATCTTACTCTTATTCAAATTCAAGCATATAAAAATAAAGTGAAATCATTTATTAAAGCTTAAGTAAAATGGAATTGAGATTTACGCATGAGTAATTAAAGAATTAAAATGTTACTAAATTAACAAATGAGGAATAATCATGTATTAGCATTAATTTATTTTCATGAAAATTATAAAATTGATAAACTAGGGGAAATACAGCATTGGAATTTTAAAACGTATTAAGTTCCGGTAAGTTATAATTGCTTTAAGAATTATGTGAAATAGTATTCTTCAATCTATACGACAAACATTGATTAAAAATAATAGGTTATTCGATGGATTTTTTGTTATTCCTCTTTAATTAAATAATTGATTAATATCATGAATCAGTTAAATATTTGATTAATGTTAGAGAATACAATGAAGAAAAATGATGACTCACAGATATTTAGTTTGAAAGTTTTCTTGAATTATTTATAAATAAGGAGAAATCGACGGAAAAATAAAAAGGAATTCAATGTAGACCACTTAGTTAGGCCAAAAATTTGTTGATAAATATTGGTGATAAAATGAATCGTCTGTTAATACTGGTAATTTCAGAGCTTTAACAGACGTAGATTTACGATTACCATTTTGTTATTCACATTTAAGTTTCTATCTTGGTTTAAAAAAATCACCAAAAAATCAAGGGAAACTCATAAGTAAGCTTCTACAAATAGTAAAGATAAATAAATTCATAAGATTAAACATAATATGAAATTTTGGGTTCAAAATATAAATGCTATGAGTAAGGAAATTTTTTAAATCGATACCTATTAATTACTCCGGTTAAGCATAAGACTATAAAGCATAAATCAGACATCTGTCCTGATTATTCCGTTTTAAAGCCTAAGCATTCCTAAAATTTTCTTACCTTTAAAAATTTTAAACTATTATTGAAAATATCAAAAATAAAATGAGTTCGATGGGAGGTGTATGAACTATATCAAATAATATCTATAACAAATCTATTGCTGTTTTATATTTCGCATGCAAGTATTTGATTTTTTGAAATTAAAGCTTTTGGTTCCTTAAAAAGTTCGCCAGTGAAAAGAAATTTATTTATTTTAATTTTTTGTGTCTTGTTTTGTTATAAAACTCAAATTTTTTATGTTAATATTTGTTAAAATTTTACTTCAGATTACAAAATAGTTTGAGTAGTAGTAATTAAAGATAAAGCATAAATTTCTTTGGAGTAGTTTTTGAAATTATTAATATTAATTGTTAGCAAATAATCACACAATATATACACTGTACGCACTGGATTCCTTAAATGCAAATTAATATTCGAGTTATATTTAATAAATTGAAACTCTTTCAAGAAAATGAATAAATTGCATGCACAAGTATTAAAATGAGTTTTCACGGAATTTTGGCTCTTTTCTTTGCCTATAAATTGTAATAGGGAATCAGGCATAATTTTTATTTAAATTAAAATTGATAGCATTCATTTATCTTTGATAATAATGTAAAATATACCTTATTATGAAATTATTATTTAATTTTTTAAGATTGTTTCATAAAAATAAATAAGTGTAAAAATAACTGAAATTTGAGTTATTTACCGAGATAACAAGGATGCTGATTACCCTTTATCAGCAGCATTTCTGGGTTAATGCATTAACGTCTGCATTAATTTATAATCAAACTGAAAAATACCAATCGAAATGATTGGTATTGATTTCTTTTGACACCGTGTAATAGGCAACTTAACGGCCTATAGTAGTTTACAGCATTTTACATTCCACCGAGTAAACTGTCTCCTTGGAGGATATTTCAAAGATAGTATTTATGTGTCCCAAGTTAGGAAACTAAGAAGACTCCCAAGCACCCACCTCGACGGAAGTGCATGCTGAAGAGCAACATCTGACTTCCGTTGTTCAGCAGTGGCGGAGATTAAACAGGTGACCTTATGCTGTGAAGAACGATGTCGTACTCTAATCTACGGTGAATTGGACATCTTATCTTCCTAGATCATATTTTCTCACACTGTTCAAGAATTCGACTCCCACCATGAGCGTAAAAATTTGTTAAAAATACATCTTAATCTATATGCCTCCATTCGCATAAGTAGTAGGAATAGTTAGTTTCGAAAATAATTTAACTAACGATAGTTTTGAAGACTAACTTAACAGTTAAAGATGTTTAGAAAAAAAAAATAAATAAATAAAAAAAAAATAATAATAAATAAAAAAAATAATAGAACCCCCAATCAAATCATACTTTTAATTTTCATCTTTTTTATGATAAAAAGCATTTTTTTTAAAAATGAGCTTAATACCACTTTAATTAACTATATTTTCCTGGTAAGAGGGAAAAGACAAATAGGAAGATTTTATGAAAAGCTCATATTATTTTAAATAAGTGTTACATCAATAAAATAAAATCCTATAAATTTAATAAATTTCTTCTGCTTTTATATTTACACGATACTTCTATTAAATTAATAGCCATGGACCTATTTTATGAAGATGTCTTCATAAAATACATCATAAATCATAGTATTTCTTATCCAGTGAAAATATATAAAAACAATGAAGTACTTGAGAAAAGGATTCATTTCTCTGTTTGCAAGGGATATAAATTTTGCATCAGGCGCTGAGATGTGAGAAGCTTACATATCCGAAGGGTCTTAGGCCTACAAGAAGAGGGTAGTTAATAGTCTAACTTGGAACGGACTGCAGGTACATATATCCATTATTATGTTGAATGCAGGAGATAATGAAACCCGTTATGATATAGATTAGGTCCTGGGGCATTGACTTTAAAAGGAGGAGCAGGCACATATAATGTATTAATGTTGTGAATAAATTTGGATTCAATTTGTGCTTCGTCACGTCTCTTATTTTTAGTTGCTACCTTAAATATTACTCCTATCGATAAAATGTTTAATATCTGAAAAATTCCTACAGATTGAAACACTTTTAAATAGCCAGATACTTTTAATTACCCACTTTTTCCGATTCTTAGAGTATTTTCAAATTAATAACTTCAATGACAATTATCATAGAATATATTTTCCTTTTATTGTTGTAGGGTTGGTGTTCTAAAAATAAAGCGAAATATTCATTAGATTCCTCAAACAGGAATTTAAACTAATTCTAATGGATTTAGATTTGGTTAAATATTTTATTTTCAATCTTAATCTTAAGGAAAATAATTCAAATTCCTTTGTTTATATTTATTTTGAATAATTCATTTTAATGTTGACTAATTAAACTTCAACTACAATTCAGTCTAGAAGGCTTTCAGAAATTCAGATTTTGATGCAACTTCCGCATAAAATTATGGATCAGTTCTGAAATTGTTTTTTTAATTGGTGATAGCTGAATTATGGAATAATAAAATTTTATTTTTATCCATTTTTATGTAATTATATACAATAATGAATAAGATAAATTGTAAAGTTTATTATCTTGGTAAGGGGAAATAATAAATTTGCTTTGAAATTCTTAAATCTCAGACAAAATTATTTATAATTCGCAATTTTATATTCAATTTGCACATGTAACTGTTGCAATGTGAACTGTGAAAAACTTGTTCTATTGCTGGATCTATAAGATGAGTTTTGAGTTAAATATGCTTGTTTGCTGATTGATTGCATATCATAGAATTCCTGAGATAAATTATTTTTAAATTAAAACAAAACTGCGGAATGTGCAATTAAAGCATCTTCATAGTATTCAGAAAAAGAATCTAATTCTTAGTTCTAAATTTAAATTTACAGTCACTACAAATTACCGAAAATTAGAGATGTACAGTAATTTATTTTGGGAATTTTCCCATTACACTGAATAATTATAAGCTAGATTAGCTGTTTCTTTCCATTGTAGAAAATAAATACTGTATAATTAATTACATGTTTATATATATATATATATTAATTTACAATTAAATAATTATTCATGTATCATGCATAAATTTTTATTATTAATATATTAATAATTTAATTATATGTATTATAATATATATACTTTTTTTGACAAAAAAAAATATGACATAACATTGTTTTATGATTTTATAAAAAAACGACCAAACAATTTACTTCTATTTTCTTTAGTATACCATTATAATTTCAATTTAAATATTAATTTATTTATTTTATACAAAATAATAGTTTAAACTTACATCACAAAATTATTGATATATTTATAAATGTATCTGAAATTTGTAACGTGTAACATTTTCAAAAGATTTATTTTATATAAAAAGCAAAAGTAAAAAAGAAAATCCTCATTGTTGTGATTTCATTAATAAATTATGAAATAATATATACCATTTTACTTAGTATACAAGTATAATTTTTAGCAAAAATTTAGTTAAATTATAAAAATATTAGTATAATCTTATAACACAAAATATTTAATTTAGTTATAAATGAATTTAAAATTAGTAAAGTGAAACATTATTAGCATTTTTCATTTTAAATAAACGTATAATTATTACAAAATTACACTTCTACAATTTTTATGAAATACTAAAGATGCAAATACAATTAAAATCTTTTGATACACTAAGGAAACACATTTCACTTCAACAAGAAAATTTGTTGAAGTGAACTTAATTTAATTAATCTGTAACACAGTAATGTTAATAAATAATTAGTAAGGATTTTAAAGAGAAAACCTGGAGTAAAAGTAAAGCTTGATGTACTGTAAAATATGTCATTTGTAATATTAAATAAACACGAAATCTAATAATGCTAAACATGATTTTAATGTAAAAGGCATTTTTCTAACACTATTGTAATTAAATGCTCTAGTAATTTTTAGATGTTGTTACAAGTTACTGCTCGAATTGCAGTTGAATTACATGTTTTTCATAGATAAAATGACTTAAATTGACTATTTATTTGACAATTTAACAATTTGCTGAAACTCTTGTTTTTAATTTTTTTTCTTGTTACCAATGAATAAAAGTTTTACATTTTTGTTCAACAAAATATTAAAAGATGTAGAAATTAATGTCTTCGTTAATATTTAGAAATATTAAAAAATATGTATTATAATTGCTTCAAGTTAATTTCACCAAATAAATGTGACATACACTCACACATCGCTTAAAAGAAATAAATTTTAACAACAAATACTTACTTCAATTTAATTAAAATTTAACAAATAAAGAATGCATGTCAAAGAAACATTTATTTACTATTATTAGCTTATTGTTCTGTAAATATAATTTATTCGTTTTTATTTTATGTTCTTTCATATAATATAAATAATGAAAGTATTACAAATTTGTTTTTTGAAAAAAAGTCCTAATTAAGGATTTTAACAAAAAATACTTTAATTAATGCCAAAAATTAATGTCTTTGAATAAATTATTTATTATAATTGTATTTATTTATAAAAACATTTTATTGGTGTTTTGCATATATTTTTAGTTTATGTAAATGATATTATTGTAAATAACGGAAGTTTTTATAAATAAGTTTTCCATATAAATTAAATTATATATATATATGCCTTAATGTAAAATGTAACAAAAAATTATGATGAATCTTGAAATTTGTAAATCAAAGGATTTATTATTAATAGCTTGTTTATTCTTCTGCATAATTTGCTCTGTTTATTAAATATATTATTTTATTATATATGGAATATTATTAAAGTTAAAGAAAAAAATCAATGAAAATAATCCTTCGGAAAACCTTTAAAATATGTAAATTGAAAAACTTAACAAAATACTACAATAAATGTCAGAAATGTTTTTTTCAAATTATTTGATTCCTTATTTATAAAAGAATTTATTCTTATATAATTATAAAAAATATATTTATATTTTAGATAAGCAAAATGTTATCTTAAATAAGGAAAGTAAGCGAAATAATTTTTGTAAAAGTATGTAAATATATGAAGAATTTAACAAGAAAATCGTGCCTATCATTTAATTTAGTTTACTAAAATATATTTGTATATAGCAATTTATGTTTAATATCACATAAATCCTTTTATTTTGCATAAACAGTATTACAATAATGTGAAAGAAATATCTGAGAAACCTTTTCAAAAATATTCGAAATAAATCCATTACCTTGAATCTTTCTCACACACACATACTAAGTTATTTTATTACGTGCTGAAATACTTTATTTTTTCCTGAAATTTACTGCAAATTTTTGAATTTCAAATCAAAACACAGTTAAACTATACTGCTTCTTTCAAAAGTTATATGTAAACAAAGATAATTAGTTTTCAGTTTTCATGAAAATATACTACTGAGAAAGTAAGTTTAAGTGTAAAATAGTATTTCAAATTTTGATTAATATTCTTTTTTTAGTTTTCTGAATTAAATATTAAGATTTTCTAAATTTTAACTGACCGATGATCAAATATTGGAAATTCTTTTTTTTAAGACACTTCTTGGCTCCTTATTGCATAAACTGAATTCTTAACCCTGAACTTTAACTTCTTTATATTAGAATTTGATTGAAATTTTAACTATGTGAGATGGTAAAAAATAAATGATGTGTTCAGCTTACATAACTTCTTTCCTTACTTTTCTGAATATTTACAGATGTATTTGAGGAGGAGACATTATTTTTAACATTATGGTAAGTACTTAAAAAAGTGTGTGGAACTAGTAAAAATAGTAAATTTATTTTAAGAAAATACAACTTAAATATTAATGCAAATTTATATATATAGATGAAAAATCGTAATATTATTTTTAGACAAAACATTCATCATCTATATATTTAAATATATTAAAAAGATTTATAACTTCTTTTCTTTTACTACATCTTCAAATTAATTTTATCCATAAACTCATAATAGGAGGTATTTACTCTTTTATGAGATAAAATTTTAGAATAAGGATGAAGACTAGTAAAGCTAACTACCAAATTCTGTAAAAACATTCTGAAAACTAAATATTTACTTTTTAATTTTCTTATTTACTTTCTGATGAGATGCAAAGAAAAATACTCTGTAATTACATATTTTACAAATCATATCTTTAAAAATCACTATCCAATCTGAAAATTATAATCACTAAAATATTTGTTCAGGGAAGCCTACAATTAAACTTATTAATTTCTTTTTTTAAGTTAATTGATTTCGCAGCTGTTTTGGCCAAATGATAGCAAATATTTTTAGCCCAACGGTTTACGCGTTCTTAAATCTGAATGACATATCCATTTCTGTATAGCAAATAAAATTAGTTTTTAAACAACCTCAAAACTAAGAAAAAATAATATTAAGTTATCTGCTTCACTTAGAATATTCATAAACTTTTCAATAAATATTTCGAAAACCTTTCATAAGTATTTTTATTTAATTAATTTTACCATTTAATTATTGTTGCCATTAAACAAAAAAAACAATTTTTCTGTTTTGATAGGAGGGTGTCCGTGTCCTTTTCAAATATCTATCTATCTATCTATATATATATCTATATATCTATCTATCTATATATATATATATATATTATTTGTAACCTTTACTATTTCTTCTTCTTAGAGTTGGGTTTTCATGTCATTGGGCACATCTGCTTTTATCAGCACTATTTGATGTTACCTAGTATAAGGTTTATTATGAATGTTGCGATATAAACTTTACTTGTCAAATTTTACCGATGGAAGGTTCTTACTTTACACAACTAGCCGCTTTGAAACCTATCGAATGATAATATGGACAAGTGAAGTGGCAATTTTTGTCTTTAAACTTGAATACTAATGAGGAGATCTTTTACTAAGTGAAATATAAAAAAAGCTTAAGCCCCTCCAGTACAATGGTCTTCAGATGGGTGAGTTATCAATGTTTTTTTCTCCTTGACAAGACCATGATGACTTAATCCACCCAAATACCGTAGTGTTTCAGATTTTCAATGAAGTCTTACTAAGGAAAATCATCATTTCTGATGGGATATAGTCTTTAAAAACTTTCCTGAATATTAAAGTCTTTGCTATACATATAATTTGCGCTAATTCAGCACATTCATTAATAGTTAAAAAACAATGGATGAATTAGTATATAATTTGTGCTTCTAAATTATTAAAATGAAAGATAAGTAAACTTAATTATATTGAAAAAGTAGAAATGAGTGTGATATTGTTTTTTTTTCTCATTTTTATTATACTAATATATTTATATATATATATTTATTATAGTAAGTAATTCTTCCGTAATCCATGTTTTGCCCATTTTTGTATTTGTATTATTCATGCCTTCACACATTTGTAAATTTGTGATTCTCAAATGTCGGAGATTGAGAGACTGATGATGGTCTTGAATTGTATTTCAGAGACAGAGGCAATTTTAGACACGAATGGAAATCGTGCAAAACCGATAAATTTTTTATAACTTATCGGAAATTCGTATTCACATCCACTAAATAGGAAAACAGGACATGAACAAATAAAGCGCCAACCAATATATATATATGCTATCAAACTTTTTAATTTCAATCATCCAATAAATGATAAATAAGGGAAAACAAGTGGATAATAGAAATATTCCTTTTAATTTAATTTGTAGAGTGAAATAAATGAATATTTACTCAACTTCTTGGATATGAATGAAAGTGTTAGATGGTAAATTGTTCCTTAACATTTGTGGAAGAAATTTAATACTTTTATCGTTAGCAGTTCGTAAGCGACTTATTAGCTATTCTTAAGTGTAGCCAAAGTATATTCATAAGTAATTATATATTCATAATATTCATATATATAAGCACCCACAAACACTTTGATTTCACGAACATTTAAGAATTAATTATAAAATAAAATAGATACCGCAGAAAAAGTCAAATAATACTTCAGTATCAGAGGTAGTCGAAATTTTTTATATGGAATAACATTTTAGTAAATTTAAATGCTTTTATTAAGAGACAAACAAAGACATTAATTTTTATAAGACATTAAATAAAAAATAGTAGAGCTTATATCTTTAACTTTTAAATATTTTTACTTTTTGAAACACAAGTATTTTATTCTTTATTAAAAAAAATTCTTGTAAAGTAAACAATACTCTTTTTATGTTTTTAAAATATCATTCTTTTCCTTTTCCCGGAAAGTTGTTTCCATGTTAAGTTACACTCATTATAAAGCTCAAGATATTTTCAATCAGTATTTCCGTAGATGTATAAAATTTCAATAAATACTTAAGAATAAAAATAAGTTTTCATATACTTTTTTAATTACATCGAATTTTAACAGATATAAATTTTTCCCTTAAAATATTTTTCTAGTTCATTCATTTTTTTTATGAAATTGATTTCATTTTTTCGATAAGGACAAATGCAAGAAAAATAATAATTTAATTAAAAATAAATTTTAATTTCTCTCAAAATAACAAAAAACGTTCAATAGTTTGGAATGATTTAAAAATTTAGAAGCATTATAAAATCAATAACTTTACCAAATTCTAAACATTTACTAAACTTTTGTATAGATGGCAGCACGATATATCTGCTTCCATAAATTTTAAATTTATACAGAAATAAAAAATTTGATTCATAAGACGGCTATTTATTATTTTAAATTTAACATGTTGCTATTTATTATCTTAAATTTTATTCACAGACTTTTTGTGATATATTGAAAACAGAATTAAAAATAATAATTATAATTTTATTTTCAATAATATTTCTGTATAAAATTATTTATCCTTCAATGCTTTGATTTTCGGCTTTTTAGACTTTGAATTCCGTATTCATTTTTATTAGAAAACACTTAACGCTAAAGAAGAAAATAGATTTAAAGGTTATTTGGGTATTTTAATTGTATCAATTTCTTTCTAAAGAGATTGATAGAGTAAAAATAATCATATTTACTATATTGAAGAAAAAAATTGTGAATATAATAAGAGATGAATAAAAAATTTTCTGAAATTAATTAAAATTAAACTATAAAATTAGCAGAAATTAAACATAATTGGCAGTTGCGTGACAGAGAAGGAATGCTTTATAACAACATGAGACGAAATCTTATTTTTGAACCTCCCCCCCCCGCCAAAATCATTGCATATATTTTATTAATTATTATTTTTGTTTAATGTATTTTAGAATTCCGGAAATTTTACTCTTATTGAGTTTTTAATTTTTTAGACTCTCGGGAATTTTGATTTAAAAATTTTCCGCTAATGACATATTTAATATGGAAAATAAAAAGCCATGACAAAACATATAAAGGCGAGTGAGTTATTCATAGTACATTTAATATATGGATTATGTACGAGTAAGTTATTTGTAAAAGAAATTTCACTTCAGAAAAAGTTACACTGCTATGAAGCAGCTTCAATCATTTTTTGAATCATTTCTTGATTTCTAGAAAATATTTAGTTATTTAACCATTAGTTGTGACTGCCATTTGTTCTTCCATCTCATTGGGATTGGACGAATCTTGTATTTATGAAGAAAGAGGCGTGCATTACTTTTTTTAATTGCATACTGTCTATCTGTTTTTATAAACTTGGAAGCATCTTTAATCCATATTTTTTATGGAGACTCTATTTTATTTTCTTGACATATTGAACGATCAAACAATGTCAGATGAGTTTTTTTTTTTTTTTTTTTTTTTTTTTACCAGTTACGAGTTTTAAAATAATGAAGTGGGGTGGGGTCACTATCATTAACTAATTTAATGTTTTCTTCATTGTTTCTCACATTCTCTTAGTGTTGGCCAGATTATGAGGATTACGATAGCAAATTTAATATATAGTGAAATATTTCTAATGAATTATTTTATATAACTGCACAGGTACAGTTAAAATTTTCCTGTATGATTAAGTAAATAAAGTGATTATCACTGAATAAGAATTTTTACATGGTATTAAAAAAATCTTGAGGAAATTGGAAATTATAATAATAGTTCCCTTATTGGTATGTTCTTCATCTTAAAGAAAATTACGATATCTCTAGAATTGCATAGGTTATCGGAATTCAGTATCACGAGATAGATTGTTATTTCTTAATGCTAATTGTATAATTTACATATTTTTTAAATTCTCAATTTGAAATCATTTGACAACATAGCTTTATAATATTCTCTAGTCTGAAATTTTCCATCTGTCTAAAAATTTATGTTGCACTAAACTACTTAAAATAAAAATATCTTTAACCAGATGTAGTACTGCATATTTTAGATTTATATCAATGGCCTACTCAAACATTTTTACATTAAATAGTTATTAAAAAATTAAATTTTAACTGTCTTAACTAAATTAAAGGTTTTTCGCATTATTTCTTGTCAGCACTCATCTCAAAAATTTCAGGCTGTCCCTCATATTTAAGTTTCATTTCCAAATTTTTAGTTATCATTAAATAATGATAACATCAATTGAACAATCATTATTTGTAATTTATTTCTACAAGATAAAAGAAATACATACAAAGAGAAAACAAATGACTCTTAAATGTGATGATTAAAGCATTTTTCTGATTTGGATCATTGTCTGCTAAAGGTAAGGAAACTATGATAACAAGATTTGATCAAAAAAGTGAATAGGAGTTTGTTCTGGAAGGGGCTAAAATGACATTACATCTGTGACTGCAGACACGACTTACTAGATGTTACCGGAATTGTTTTGAATATGTTTTTTTTAAAATTTTTAATAGATAATCCTTTGATTTAGTGTTAAGTCATTTTCTGCAAAATTGTAATGCACTTTTTTTGTACTTAATTTATTTGTCTTCTCTGTCGTTAAAAATATCTAACATAAATCACATTATTTTCTCTTTCTTGGTAATGTTAACTTATTATTTTTTATTTATTAGAGATACATTTCTTTCAATATTCTATTCTAATTTAATGAATTTCTCAATTTTTAATTAAATTAATCTTAAAAGTTAAATATTGTTTCTTTTGCATTATAACATTTTCTTCTCATTCTGATAATCCCATAACATAGTTACCTGAATTTTGTTGCCATTATAACAATGGGATTATAATATTGTGAACAAAAATAGAATTTGAAAGAACTACGGGTCTTAATTTAATTAAATTCAATTATTAGACCTATTTCACATAACAGGTCACAAAAGCCTTACACAGGTCCGATACACAAGATTTTTTACTGAATGATCCCAACTTAACTTTCATATTTTAAGTTTTACATTATGTTTGATAGAAAAGAATCCTTATTGGCATTTAATTTCCCCGAAGAGTTACCGGATGTAAAAATTTCTAATTGTCCACATGTGAATGTCATTAAGACTCTGAATTACTTGAAAGAAATTAATTAAAATTTGTCGTTTAATTTCTGTATGGAAAATTTTTCATTCATAATATGTTGTATTAATCCATACATAAAAAAGTTAAAAAAGTAAAAAAACAATAATAATATATAGATGATTATTTTTTCAGAATTTTCATGGGAAGTACAATTAAAATATTTTTAGAAAAAAAAATTTAGAGTGAAGATAAATACATGTTTCTAAATGAGTCTTTAATTTAATCTGTTATTTGTACAAGAATTATATTTAAAATCAACATTTGTAAAAATGATACAGCTAAAATACAAATAAATCTTTTTAAGATGCGTTTAGAGCATAAGAAAACCACTTATTCAGTGTAGTAATGCATTCAAATAATTTGTGAAATTTATAAAATAGAATATTTTGATTAGAAGCAGAAATTTTTGGAAAATTCATTTTTTCTTTACTAGCAATAATATTTTTTATTTAAATTAAGTATTCATTAAAATAAAAATATTATTGCAAGTAAAGAAAGAAATAATATTACGATTTTTGCTGCATTTAATCTGAGCAATAGAGCTTCTGGTTTTAAAATCAAACAACTACCCCTTCATTTCTTGTTAAGTCGAAGAATTATTTTTTATATTTTACACTTTTCGAAATTTATTACTTATGAATATTGAGAGATTTAAAGGATATTGAAGTTGTGAGTTGATCTTGCACCAGGAAAATTATTTGGTTGATTGATAGATTACTGACAGACTTAGTAGGCCATATGACATAACAGTGATAGTGCTTTGGGGAAAAAATGTCTTTTATTGAGCATTTGGATGCAAAAGAAATGAAACACAATTTGTTCATATGAGAAAAACAAATAAGAAAGCGTTTCCTTAAAAAAGTCGTTTTTAGTAGGGATTATGATTTCCTCGGAAGGCATGCAAGCACCTTTGAGGCATTAAGTCAATGAGGCCATTAAATGAGGGTTTGGAGTAATTTGTTCCATTCCTTCAGAAGAGCTCCTGTTAGTTTTTGAAGGGTTTGTGGGTCGGTAAGAATACCGAAACTTGTCGGCCGAGAATGCTTAAAATATACTCTATTGGGTTTATATCTGAAAAACATGGTGTGTGGCCATTCCATTCGTTCAATTTCTTCCCCCATAAAATTACCAGTTATCAAATAAGCGCGAATTTTCATGAAATTGTCTTCCATTAACCCGGAGTCATCCCTGATTGCTGCAGTGTAAGGGACTACAATAAGTCTAAGAATCTCCTCCTTATAATTATGACAGGTCAGATCTCCATTTTGAATGTTACGGTGAGCCCATCAATGGAGATGTCAATATAGATTTTCACCTCCCTACTGCCAGATTTGATACTTTCATGCACTAAAGCAGGATTATTTCTAGCGACACATTCCTTACAGATGAAATATCAGTATGAAGAGAAAAACGGGACTCTTCAGAGAAGATAATATTGCGTCATTCATTCATCTTCCAGTTCACAAGCTTTGTTACTCACTTCCTGAGTGTGTGACTGTACGTTTCTGTTAGCGTTACATACGCCATTAGGTCGGCGAGCAGACAGTTTTACAGTGAGAAGGTGGCTTCGAATAGTTTGGGTTGAAACTGCGGCATTAGTTGTTGAAGAGTGGCATTCATATTTCATTGTCTCCGATCTGTTAGCGTTGAATAATGATCTTCATTGAAAGTTGTTGCACACCTGCGACCTTGCTCTGACCTTCGGCAGGCAACTCCGATTTCCAAATTCATTTCCAGATCTTGGATTTTATTTGGTGAAATAATTTTTGCTATTTCAGAATGTGTTTGCCCACTCTTTACCGGGCCAACAACTCTCCAAGCGTCATTCAGTTAAAATATTTTTTGAGACATCGTGCTCATCGAAACAAAGTGCTTACTGAATGTAAATTATTCTTTTTTTTTTTGCCTTGTCTTGCATTTTGAAAGCCAAATCTCATTAATTTCCATTAAAGCGTCGTATTCAACGTCATCTTCAAAATTAGCATACTGCGAAGTTTGAAACTGAAAAAATTTTCGTGACGTTTTTCTTCCATTTTAAGCAAATGAAATTTGCTCTTATAGCGTTATCTTATATATATATATATATAAAAAAAACTTGTAATGTTATTTAACTGTTTTGCGAAGTGCATATTTGCCATAATCATATGTACATAATTATTAGTGGCTTTAATAAAGTATATTTTAATCATTCCCTATCCATTTGCTGCTTATTCATTGTATTTTCAGTTCTTAAAAAACCAAAATATTTTCAGTTCTCTTTGCAGTAGATGGTTGTCATTGAATAAAAATAATGAACAAAATATGAATGAAAATAATGTACAAAAGATTATTTTGAAGCATTTGTAAATATAACTTAAAAACTACTTATAGCATTCTTTAATTATCAAAATATAATTTATATTTTTAACTCAATAAATGATTTATAAAAATGATCAAATAAAGAGAATTACATGGAAGCAAATAAGGACCCATTTTGAAGAGTGATTTTTCTCCACTTTCGATTCAAGAAACTCAATAAAAATGTAATGCAAGTTAAGTTAGTTTTAAGCATTTAGTAAAAAATTAATTATAGTGTCAGGAAAATTATCAGAAATATTTCAATGAAACAAAATATAATTAACAATAATATTGAAAAAGTAATCCTAAATAATTCTCAAAAAAGGATTCTCGGTATTTGGAATAAAATTTTTATAAATAATAATTAAAAAAATGAGGGGTCGACTTCTGAACTATTGTAATTACATCCTCAACCTCAACATTTTGCTTTCACAAGGTGGAGAGTTAATTGCGCCAATCATTATAGGAATTATTCATAGTCAGCATCACTAGATGTTTGAATAGGAAAAAGATCAGAAAATCTTCCAAGCATGCATGTCAGAAGATGTGCATGCAAAATGAAAAACAATCCCCTGAGTTGCAAAAATATCTCAAATTGAACAATGACCTATCAATGGGTCCTTTTGAGCCCCTTTATGGTGAAAACTTACATATGTAATCCCCCTCCATATTAATGGCAAAATTGAGAGAGGGATCAAAACAGAGGATCCTCTGTGGAATCATCTATCGGAAGAATACTTAAAGCAAAGTCATACTTTCACCTTCGTGGTTAAATGAAAGACGCACTCTATTGGCTTAGTCATCGGCAGAGTGATCTTGACTTGTTCAAGTGTCATAAGTAATAACAGCAGCAACAAATATGTCATTAATGTCATACAGTTAATTCAATTCATATATTACAAATATGTTAAATATTTTGAAATTTATAATTCCTTAAAACAGGGAAAAATCAATTAAATGAAATGCATTAATGGGTGCAATAATGCCTTGGCCAAAGAATTTCAATCTGTAATCCTTAGAGATACAGAGATTCTCGAAGGATGATTCGCATTTCAAAAACAAAAAATGCCATAGTTAATTATATTAAATAAAATTACCATTTAAATAACTCTTGATACTTTAAAATAAAATTTGTTCGCTTTTAAAGAGGATGTGTAAGGTTAAAATGGTTTTTTAAAACATTTTTAACATCATTCGTGAATTTAAGAAAGTTTAATTTTTTAACATTAGAATCCGTAGTATAATATTTTTGATTTTGACAAGATGCAAGTCAATAGCTTCTTCTACTAAAAATTATAAGCTTAATTAAAGAACAATAATTAAAGAATAAATGAGTCAAGAAACATATTAAGAGGCATTCTTAATAACTCAAGAAGCTTATTAGGTTCTAGAAACTGATTAAGAATGTCTTCTAATAAGTTTTTTCACATATTTTTTTGAATTCACAGTTTGATTTAACAATAATGGATACTGGTACTTAGACGGCTAGTATCTGGAATACGTGATTTAAAGAGGAAAGCTTTTTTAGGCTCTTTTGTAGAAATTGCTGTATGGATAAAGAATGGTAATATACTACATTTTAAAGATGTTAAATATTTAATAAGCTTTCTTCGAATCACAACTTTTAGATTGAAATCCGTTCGCTTTTAAATGCAAAATGAAAAAAAAAATCTGTTTATATGTGAACCGCTTAAAGATGCACTTTATTTACGAAGTTAATAAACATTGAATGAAAAACTCCTTTTGGGTTTTTTCGATTACTTTCTAAATTGGTGGTTTACTGGGAATAGAGTATACACATTCACTGCAATCGCAAAATAAATATTGTTTTTATTTCCTAAAAAAAAAAAAAAAACTGTCTTGCGTAAAGTATGAAATATCCATTGCTATACGCATTTCTTCTTTGCTTAAAACTGCTACGGAAGTAGGAAAATCTCAAAAGAGAACGGAAAAATATCGCACACTTAAGTTTTTTTGAGGTTAACAACAATCCAGAATGACATCCATAAAGTCATAAACTTTTGAGAGAATTCGCATCTGCTTTAATTAAACTGATGTAAAAGCTGAAGTTAATATTTTGAAATGAAACACATCCTAAGATTTAAGTAAGCCATTGACCTACTTTCTGGTACATGTTTTAGTCTAGTTCGTACAGCCATTCTCAATTCAGTTCTAAAAAGTTATTCACCAGAGAAAAAGAATTAGCACTTCATTCATATATAAAATGATGGCTAATTTATTTTGTTTTGAGCTTCGATATTTACTTACTATTTTTAAAGAGATATATTTATATTTACATTGACCACATCAGATAAACATTAACAAAAACAAAGGAGGTGTTGTGTACAATCAGAGTTTCCATCAGTTGAAATGGTTTGCGGTTCTCCATTAATGTTGGTCTCCCCAGTATTTAACAAAAACTACTTATAAAATAACTGTAGCACATGGATAGAAAGTACTTCAGCGTATTCTTATACCATCAGGATCTATAAAATAATAATTTCTTGAAACGAATGCTTTTAAATTAAATAGTTTCAGTCAAAAAAATTAAATTTCTTTTGTTCTTTTTTATGTTTTATTTTTATAGTTCATTGTTCCTGTGTATTCATTATTTTTTTGTTTATAATTTTATTTAGCAAATTAATTTTTGAATGATTCCAGAATTGAGTACTACCTCCAATAACCTGCTCACCATTGGTACTAGGGAGAAGGTCTGAAGGGCGCTTTATAATTCAAATGTTGTAGGCGCCCATTACCAGGCTTTTAGCAGTATTTACTAGAGATCTATGTGCCATTCTTATGGAAAAAAGTTTTTTCCAGCCTCTGAAATATTCTAACCATCTGGCCACTCTTAACCATATTCTGGATTCTCTGGTACTTTCCAGAATTGTTGATTTCCCAAGCTCAATTTCAGTGTTAGATTTTCTTAGAGTGACAAACTTCAGGGACTTGATTTAGGGTTTTTAAACTCCACACATATGCAACAACTTATCAGTTAGAATCATTATCAGTAACAAGCAAAGTGAGTTTTATCAGAATTACAATATTCAATTCAAGACGATGGAAGATTTCTTAATCTGTCAGTCACAATGGTTTCAGTTTTGCCCTCAATGTCTAGTTAGACTGTAGTCTACAGATAGGATTCTGGAACACTCTACGCTTACGTGACACTGGAATCCCAAAACCAATGAATTATTAAAATCTCTCTCTTATATATATCGAGCTTCGGGGTTCGTGTGAATTGAGAGTTGAATAAAGCAACCACTGAATGAATACAAGACTTTTATTCGTAAAAATACCACTTGGTAACAATCACAATTATACAACTACAATTCGTCGGATACAATAAGTAACAGCTTCCAATCACAGGACTCAAATACCTCAGGCAGAGAACAGCTTCTCTAGACTAGCAGTCACGACTGATCGTCTTCACTCACTGACTGTCTTCACAAAAACTTAACTATGTCGGGCTGCGGTATTTATATCTGACTTGGCGGGGAAATCTACTAATTTCGCCAAGGTTCTGGAAGCTTCTAGGCCATCTCGCTAAATATTGGTGCTAGAGCATAGGTGATGGATGTTTCCAAAAGTATCTATTTCTCGCCAATTCGCCAAAAATGTCACCAAGTCGCCAAGTTTACTCGCCAAAACATCGCCAAATCACCAAATCATTAAAAAACCTGCTTTTAACGTATAGCACGTTTAAATACCTCAATTCTTGCCCAAAATGTGAGTATTTCCGATCTGTCTGAGATATTTTAAGGCATATACAATAATTATTTATAAATTTGTAACATTGTCCCCCTCTCAAGGACTGCACGTCCCGGGTAGTACAATCCCCTGATAGCAGGCCAAATTTAATATTAAAGAATTTACATTTTAAGAGGATACAGAACACATTACATACACAAACAACTAAAACTACAAATACAAAAAAATAGAAAATACTAAAATTATCTATACTATTTAGAAATAGACTATGGTATACTAATTTTTACTTAAAATACGATAAAGAGCTAATCTATCATAATGTACTACCTTTGGTTTTGAAGAAGATGATTTCCTTATACGAACCACGACGTCATTCAGTTTTTTTAGGGCTGTGTAGGGACCTTACCATTTGGCTTGCAACTTTGGAGAAAGTTCTTTACGTCGAATCGGGTTCCACAACCAAACTTTGTCACCTTCCTGAAATTCATGTTCTGTCGCTCTTGTGTCATACCTCGTCTTCATTCTTTCGACCTTCAGGTTGATTTGGTCTCGAGCGAAGTTATGGACATCTTCAAGACGTGCCTAAAGGTCTCAAAGGTATTCCTCTGGCGATGAAGATGTATCTGGTGGATGACCAAACTGAAGATCACAAGGGAGACGAAGTTCGCGACCAAAGAGCATTTGTGATGGAGTATATCTGGTAGTTTCATGGACAACACTGCGATATGCAAGCAGAAACAGCGGTAGCTTCACATCCCAATCTTGCTGATTTCTGGAAACCATAAGTGAGAGATTATTTAAGATGGTACGGTTAAACCTCTCTACCATGCCGTCTGATTACGGGTGTAATGGCGCGGTCGGCGTCTTTTCTATTCCGAGAATTTAACACTTTCCTTTAAACACAACAGAGGTGAAATTTGTCCTTTGATCTGAATAAATTTGTAAGGGTGTGCCGAATCTGGAAACTCATTGCTTCACTAGAGCCTCGGCTACTGTAGTCGCTTCTTGATCGGGGATTGAAAATGCTTCATGCCACTTAGTAAAGTAGTCCATGACAACTAGGATGTATTTGTTGCCATTTGAAGATCGTGGTAAAGGACCCAAAATGTCCAATGCTATCCGCTCAAAAGGTGCTCCTACATTATACCGCTGCAACCTTCCTCGGCTACGTTTCTTTGGTCCCTTACGTGCCGCACAGTCATCACAAGATTGGCACCATTTCTCTACATCTTGTCTGGTTTTGCTCCAATAGAAGCGTTCTCGAACTTTCTGTAGTCTTCATTACTCCGAAGTGGCCTCCAGTTGAGCTACTGTGCAATGCTTTCAAAACATCTGAAATTCTTGATTTTGGAAGAACAAGCTGCCATTTGAAATTACGTCCATCACCGGACTCCTATTTCCTGTATAACATGCCATTTCTAATATGGAGTGAGTACCAAATAGCCCAATATTGTTTAGTAGCATGACTGTAGGTAAAGATGTCCTGCCAACTTGGTCTCATACTGGAGGATTCTTTTAATTCAAAAACTGGATTTATATCTGGGTCTTCTTTTTGGGCTTCTCTAAGTCCTTCATCACTCCATGGGTCTGATTTCGATGGCGGTGAAACAGTAACTTGGCATACCGAAAGATTTACTAATTGATAGTTCTTCTGTACTCTAGAACAATTACGGCAGCTTCTATTACACGGTTTCCTTGATACTGCATGAGCATTTCCATGAAGAGTTCCTTTGTGATGACGTATTTCAAACTTCTGGATTCGTTTAATCCTTCCCCGCTTTGATGGAAGATCATTTCCAGCATCTTTTGGTTTTGGTCAGTATCTTCGGACTTGTCTGACTGCACCGCAAGTCCAACACTGAATTTTCATGTTTCTTCCACCTTTACTCAGTTCTAAGCTATGGACGTTTCGCCGCAGATCTTCAGTTTGTTTTCTTAAACCCTAATCTGTGTCAGTAGCAGAGATGGTTCTGATTGAGTGCCGGTCTTTACGCGCTGCCTGCTGGGCAGCCTCTATCTTAAGTGCGTAGACTAGAGCAGATCCGATATCTTTGACATCGGCGAGTCTGCTTTCTGTATCTCCAGATCCCGCACACTATAGATAAAGTGATGGAGAGCCAGATCTTGCCGTGTCTCAGCTGGGGAGTTCGAAAATGCTAAATGGGAAAGTCGCTGAATATCGGCAGCCAATCCTTGCAGACTTTCACTCGCTTTTTGATAGCGGGATTTTAACTGCAATCTGCTATATGTAATAACTGTATCTTTATTGCACTTTTCTCCAACCGTAGTTCAAGCGCATTCGATAGGGCTTGGAAATCGTCCCTCTGCTCTTCCGGAAGCGTCTCGAGGATATCGGCTTCTTCTCATCTTAAAGAAGCCGCCAGGTGAAAAGCTTGGGCCCGTGGATTCCATCAATTAGCTTCCGCTACCATCGTAAACTGGGTCTTGTATACTTGCCAGGATGATTTTCCATTGAATATTGAGAGTTTAACCGTGTCTGGGAAAGGCATAAATGCCACATTGGGTTCCTCATGTCTGTTTTACATTTGCTTCTTCAAGCTTTCAATCTCCTTATTCACATTGTCTAATGCTTCTTCAACGTTTTATTCGATCTCCAAAACCTTACTTGGAACTGAAGTTACCTTAGCTTCCACTGAATTCATCTTCTCCTGAATGATGTTGGAGAATTCTTCTTTAACACTTACAATGTCCTTTTTAAGTTCCTTTTTAAGTTCCTCCTGTCCAGATTTTATCTCTTTCGTCATCTCGGTTTTAATCTCTTCTTGTCCAGCTTTCATCTCAGTCATCTGCTCCGTTAATTTTTCGAGAAGACTTTTCATTAAATCCATATCCATTTTTCTTGTGACACGCTGCATCAACTCTTCAACCTCGCTTCGGACACCAGTTGTACCGAGCTTCGGGGTTCGTGTGGATTGAGAGTTGAATAAAGCAACCACTCAATGAAGATGACTCACAAGACTTTTAGAACATAAGTAGAAATTCCACTAGATATACCAGCTGTAACAATCACAATTATACAGCTACAATTCGTCGGAGACAATAAGTAACAGCTTCCAATCCCAGGTCTCAAATACCTCAGATAGAGAACAGCTTCTCTAGACTGGTTGTCACGACTAATCTTCTTCACTCACTGACTGTCTTCACAAAACTTAACTATATCGGGGTGCCGTATTTATACCTGAATTGGCGGAAAAATCTACTAATTTCGCCAATGTTCTGGAAACTTCTAGGCCATCTGGCTAAATATTGGTTCTAGAGCTTAGGTGATGGATGTTTCCAAAAGTATCTATTTCTCGCCAAGTTTTCTCGCCAAAACATCGTCAAGTCACCAAATCATTAGAAAACCCGCTTTTAACGTACAACACGTCTAAATACTGCAATTTTTGCCCAAAATGTGTGTATTTCCGATCTGTGTAATATATTTTAAGACATATACAATAATTATTTATAAATTTGTAACAATATATATATATATATATATATATATATATATATATATATATATATATATATATATATATATATATATAGAGAGTGAGAGATAATAAAAAAAATATAGTAATATCACAATGAGACCTCAAACATTTAACAACTTAAGTTCAGTAAGGATTTAAAAAGGATTGTACTTCCTTTAATTCATTACTGAGAATTATTATGGGAAATATATATGATTGTAATTAAGAAATTAATCATATGTATTAATAAACGTAAATTTAAATTTAAGACTATACATCTATAAATAGGAAATAATCCGCTTGAATAAAATATATCAGTATCTGAGTACCACAATTAAAAATATCTTTCATTTTTTATGACATTTCATATTTTAAATAACAATGTATGTAACTCTAGTTAAAAATTCTATTATTTAAATTATTAAAATTGTAAAATTCAAAATTTTAAACTCTTATTTGAATATTTTTTATGCCCACCCATTATATTTTCCCAATACAAAACATTTAAATTTTTATTAAAACAGAGAAGATTTATATCAATTTTATTTTAAATACTGTTATAATTATTAAATTTTTTCTGGTAATCTATTTCACTAAAACACCTATCACACAGAAACTTCATATCTAGATTTCCCAGAAATGCCATTGAGCCAAGAGATGTCTAGATCTGGCCAATTAATTCATTTTCTTACCCATTAAGTAATTGCTTAAGCATTTTGTCTTTACATAAGTGACGAAAAATTGAGGATGAAATTACATTTTGATCTGTGACAGTAAATTTGTACCGATGAAATACAATGAATTATTTGGTTGAAGAGTTAGAATAGAGTTAATAAGTAAATTACAACGAATGATTATTTTAAAATTTTGCTTAAAATAGACGAACAAAATAATTTAAAGGTATAAATGAAAATTGAGTAAAAGCAAGAAAGAAAAAATTTACTTAAAATTTGAAGTTTCATGAAACTCTGATCACATGATCGAAGAAAGTTCGAGAATGACTTTTAGCAAAAAGCAAAGATTTGGGAGAATTCTTGTTAAGAAAAATGCAAAAACTGAGTGTAGCAGCTGAGCAACAGTTGTTGAAATTATTGTTATTGTTTCTAATCCCAGATGGCACAACACCATCACCACAGAACCGACAATTTCAAAAATGTCTCAAAATAGATTGGGGTCCTTTAAAATCTCGGGAATCGTAAGACCCCATTACCTGAGAATATGGTCAGGGGGAGGTGAGGAGTTCCATTTATAACCAATGATACTCCGGGAAGCTCCTGTCTTCCTGCAGTTATGAAAGAGATTTAATGGGACCACTCGAAAAGTTTGAGATAGCAGACTCCCTTTTCCTCGACATATTGAACCGGGAAGCTTTTTTTCCCCCAAATAAACCAAGTTCATTGGGAACCTCCAAAGTACATTTAATTCAATCTTTTTGATGGAGGAGATTCCAGTGCAGTCAAGCTGCCATAGCCATGAAGGACGTCAGCAGAGGGGCATACTTGACCAAACTGTCAGCAATTTCGTTACAATCCCATTGAGGGGACATACTGAAAGTATACTGCGAGCTCACTAGAAAGCCGAACCACAAGGTCAAGAATATTCAGGCTTTTAATATCTCTTTAGTTGTCCAATGTTGCTAAACTTGATTATAATTATATTTCATTAAAATCAATTTGATTATATATATTCAGTTTATAATCATATTTGATTATTAATTTTTTCTCCCGATTACTATAAAAATTGTTATGAATAAGTTTATGATTTTATTGACGTTATGAATTCACAGAAAAATTTACATTTGATAGTTCATATTGAGCATATTTATAAAGGTATAAATAATACCTTTATAAATATACTCAATCTGAAATATATATATATATATATATATATATATATATATATATATATATATATATATATATATTTCAGATGGAAAAACACATCTTATCATATATATATATATATATATATATCATATATATATATATATATATATATATATATATATATGATAAGATATGTTTTCCAGTTTAATGAATTCTTGATGTAAATAAAGATAGCGAATTACTGTTCTTTTCAAGAAACTACTGCATATTACCTTTAACAAATCAAAGTTTATTCAGCATAAAAATTTTAAAAATTAACACATACTTTCTTTAACAGTGAATCCATATACACCGTTGCCAGTAAACATTCTTGCTAAAAATCAGTGTCAAATGAGTTAAAATTGAAAAAAGTCAGATATTGGGTTGTCACTTAAATTTCTAATTTAGTTAAAAAATTAGTAATTTAATTACATCAAGTTTTACTGACTTTATAATTTAAAGAAGGTCATCAACACCAATTATTTAACTATTCTGACCATTTTTGGTTACTATGAAGCAAATGATAATTAAATATTATGAGGAACTTCACTAGCTATATATATAATATTATCATTGGTTTTAACACACTTCAAATGGATGATAAAGACCTGTATAAGAGATTAGGCATCAGATACAAAACTTTAAATACAAAATTTTAAGTAAATACAAAGTTTTTACTAGTAAGCATAAAATGCATTTTTTTGGTATGCAAATTTCTTAAAACATATATTAGATAACTTTCATAACTTATAATTTCATTTACCAAATTGATAATTAAATCAAACATTTTAAAATTTAAATATTTTTCTCACAAATATTATTCTTTTATTTATAAATACCCTATATAGCTTGAATGAAATTATTTTCCATATCGTGCAACAAATATGCTTACTTTTAGAAAATATGCTTATTTTGGAGGACGTTGACATTTCCATTAATAATAGATATGACTCATGTTGCAACAGAAGACGTTAACAGTTAAACTTTTTCAAAAATTAATAACATTTGAAAACATAAAATGAGCACAAACTAAAAATATTTTTATTTAAGAAAATTGTACACTACTTAAGTAACTACTGTTTTTAAGTAACTTATACCATATCATAATATATTAAACTTCAGTATCAAATATTACGATATGGTAGTAGTTACTTAAAAACAGTTTTGTTTCGTAAAATTAAAAAGTAGAAAAATTTAATATTATAATAGGGAACAAGTCTTCTTATTTTGTTTGCCTATGAAACGCATGGACTTATCATTATGTAAAAAATTGTGATTTAGAGAAAAAATGACATTATTTGTTAATATTTACTATTTATTTCACTTACCATTGTACAAAATTTCATTTTGTGTCAAAATACTATCTTGTATTTAATGTAAAAATCATTAAAAAACAAACTGGATGTGGTGTTGAGCTTGTGAAATTTTTTCTTATAATTAGGTGCTAAATTATTAGGATCTGAATTAATTGTAACTCCTTTATAAAGAGGTTTTATTAGGTACTGAATTATAGTTGTGACTTCTTTCCAACGAAGTTTTATTGAGCTTAGTATTAGTTGTGATTCCTATATAAAGAGGTTTTATTAGATCCTGAATTTGTTATGACTATCTTCCAACGAGACAGTCACACAGTCTGAAAAAAATCTTGAAAAAACACGGATCATCGATGACAGACTCAATTTTTTAAGATGACAAACATGAAACAATATCAGAAATTGCTCCGAATTTCATTGCTAAGACTTCAACAAGTGTTACGGTTACGAAACACTTACTGGTATCAGATGCCCACGCGCATAAACATACTCTTATATTCTATTTACAGAAATCATTCTTAACTATAATTTTGTATTAGTATAAGCCAATTAAAATTCAATTTTTAACATAATTTGTTTGTTCTCGAAGTAGAATAATACTTCTGGGTTTCGAAAATCATGTATTGAAAGGGTGTTCTGATTGGCCCCTCATCTAAATAAGGAAAACTCCTACCCGACTGCTTCCCCCCTAAATAGTAAAGTTTAACTTTGGCTAGGTTAATCAATAACAAAATAACTAAAATAAAATTTAAAAAAAAACTTTTTGATAATTATTTATTATGTGGTTTAGTTATAATGCCCAGCATATTAGGAAAATGGCATGAAGAAAAGTTTTACACAATAATTATGAGTACAAATTATTTAGTAAAATTTACATTCCTTCTTTTAAAAAAGTGTACTTCTATATTGCAATATTTTGATGTTATTAATTAAATGCTAATTTTTTTGCCATCAAATATTTCAAATATTATTAATAATATTTCTTAATCTTTGTAATATTGGCATCCAATTATGAAAATATTTTTTGAATTTAAAAATTTGGAAAATTGTTGAACGGCATCTATTTTTATCTCAACCATACTTGTGTGAAATACAAAAAAATAGGTTTATATTTTGTAAAAAAAATATTAAAGGGAATTTTTTGTACACATACACCTAAATCTTCAAATGTTATATGTCATCTAAATGGAAAATTATAAAATATTATCAGTGTATAATAAATATAAGAATCTTTTTTAATTTGAAGGAATGAGAGATATAAATAATACCACCCTTAATATACAGAAACATGAATAGTTGTTAATAAATATCTGAGAGATAAAATGAACTGTGTAAAATGAGCAATGAAATGTATTTATGCAAATTATTCTACTTAATTATTTGGATAAAATTGATACAAAATCTCAGTATCAATTCTCAGTTTTAAATTTTTTTCCTAAACACGTTTAATGTGCCTTGATTAGCTTATCATTTCATTTAAAGGCACTATTTGATATTAACTGAGGTTAAAATTTACAAAAGATAAATCAATCAATCTCAATTATTAAAAACAATCCAACAATAATTATTATAAAGAATTTTTTGTTCGATGATTAATGGAATTAGTAAAGAAAGAAATAAAATCGGAAGTGATGGAGCGTCAACCCCATTACATCAAATTTTATGCTAATTAATGGAATTAGTGGAGAAGGGTATAAAATCTTAATTTAAGGAAAGTCAACCCCATTATATCGCAAGAAAATATTCAGAAAGGTAGAGAATACACACATTTGTTTCTGTGAGCTGAGGCTCTTGAAAAATCAATGCATGATTTACTTTTCGACTTTGTAGCTCTCATCCAAAAACGAAAAATATCAGAAACAAAAACAATATTACAAAAAAGAAATGTGGTCAGCTTTGCTAAAGTTCACTATAACAAACACACTTCTACAAACGGTTTTTTTATATTATGGGAACGACTATAAGCGAAAAAGACGAATTTGATATTCATCGTAAGCTAAAAAATATAATAACAGCTACCTATTCTTTTAAGCAGAAATTTATACATTGCGGTAGCATGTGGTAGCTTTATTTAAGTTCTGCAAAGCACTGAATGTTTCAAAAAATGTAAATTGTCTGACCTTTCAGATTTCCAAAGAAGCCAAATTATATGAAGAATTATTACGTATACCTTGAGAAAGTCTGATTGAAGTATCTAATATTTTAACCATTTCTAGAGATTTGGCATCTAAAGTCATGACAAAACAACATGGCTAGAAGCTCGGCTAAGCAAAATAATATACGGAAAAAGAAACTCATCGAAAGAGACGGATGGGTATTTATAGTAATTATAATGCCTAAAATCGAACAACTGCATGAAAAGTTGACCACAGAGCTCAATCAACATCTAGATATTCTAATGTCAATGATTAGTGTTGTTGTTGCACCAGCATGCTTCTCTGAACCTAGCAGCTCTGATTTGGGTTCTACCAGTTAGATAGTAGCAGCCAGGTGGACTCGTCATAATTTAGTAGTAGGAACCAAGCCGAAGAACCTGGTCTAACACCCCCAGAGATATCATTTCACTTGGAAGACATTGTGACCGCGCACAGTTTGAACGTGACCCAGACATCTTTAGTGAACACCATGGATCTTCGTTCGGGGTGCGATTCGAACTCATTGCCTTCTGATAATAAGAACGACGCCCTAACCAATCAGGCCACCGTGGCCTTTTTAGTGATTAGTGTGATATCTTTATAAACAGAACAACTATGCCAGAGCAGCAATTCACATGCCTCTTGTCACACATGTTAATGCTAAACGTTGTCTGCGGTGGTTTCAGACGCAAAACACGTGGTTGATTGATAAGTAGAAGAAAGTAATTAGATCTGACGAATCGTTTGTCGTGCTTTTCTACACGCGTGCACTTTTGAAGGACACTTGCACATGCGCGTGGTCGTGATTGCTTCCTCTCAGCCGTCAAACAGGAAGGTGGATCTGTCCTAATATGGGTTGTCAAATTTTCTAATTTTTAATAAGAAAATTTCAGAATGTATTTCCCATTATTTTTTGTGCAATTAAATATAAACTGTATATTAATAGGAAAGTGAAAACTTATTTTCTTAGAGTGGACATGGGTAAAAGATCTTTCCAATCTGTAGGAAATGCAACATCACGAACAATTGACCCTTGGTCATTTATTTTCTTGTTATAAAAGAGGACTTGTGTTTCAAAGTCCTCTTCTTGCTTTGAACTTTCTGTTAGTTTGTGGTTGTGGTTTGACCAATTGGCTAACCAGACCAGACGAGAAACAACAATTAGCTTATCGTCATTTACTATTTTTATAAAGTATTTATGAATCCATATTGAAACTAGTATAGTCATCTATACGAATATTATGATTAACTTAATATGTTTTATTCGAATAAGCTCAATATTTCCACACATTTGATAAAATATACAAATACTTTGTGAAAAAATTGCATTAATAATGATGAAATATTAAGTACAAAAAATTTAGAATAGTCATAAAATGTTTTACAGATCTTATGCAAATGCTAGCATATTCGGAAGAATACAAATCGACATAATTTAAATATAAAGGGAGAGGGAAAATTGTATTACAAATCTTATGCAGTTAATTTAAGATATTTGATAAATTTAATAAAGCTGTGTGCTTACATTGCTTACAAATTGTGATTTGTATACAATGTAAGTTCAAGAATACCGGGCCAAACATTTTCGGTCAAACGTTCTTTTACTGACCAATTTGTATTTTTCCTTCATATTCGTTTATCCATTTGCATATAATACAGATGAAAATGTGATTAATTCAGCTGATAATTATTTCTTAACATTTCACACATTATTTTTCAAATAATTTTACATATAGGTAAGAATCTATAATTATGAACTAAAAATAAAACATTTCTTGCAGCATTAATTGATGTTTCTCAACAGTACATAAGCGGTAAGTCATTTGATTTATGTAATCATCCTCCAACAGATTTCATCCTTCACTTTCTTATAATAATGGTCTATTTTGAAATGAGTCACCAGACCAAAAGCAATGAAAGTGGCGATAATGAAAACAGCAATCAATATGTTACTCACACAATAAGGAATGGACATTCGCATCCGATGTATACAAAATAGATAGGTTAAGAAAAGGAGTGTATACATTTTAATAGTATTATACACATTTTATTGTATCTAAAAATTTGAAACATCTTACCCTATAATAATATCCAATAATAATTTAAGAAAAAGAGAGAGAGAGAGAGAGAGAGAGAGAGAGATTGGCTGGCATGTTATAGAAAATGACTCGTTTTAATGTGATAGATTTTTTCTTTGAAAAGCACATTATAAATGATAATTGAAAGTTCTTTTTCGCGTTGCCATTGAATGAAGTCAGAATAAGTATGCAAATTGATGCATGGCATTGTGGAGACCGATCAGTCAAAAGTAGGTGTATTAGTCATTATAAAAGCAGGTCCACCGACAGCATTCACCAATTGTAACTCGTACAGTAGCGAAGAAAAATGGACGCGTCAAAGGAGCTCTTTCAATGTTGTTTGCTTTATGAATAACGTGTGCAACCGGCGTTGCAAACAGAAAAAGCCAGAAATGGTTGGTTATTTGCAAAGGTGTTATCTTTCCGGCACAAAACGAAAGGCCGCTTCATGAGCCTATTATACCATACAAAGATTTCGTGGCATTCCTTATTCACCTGACCTTGCACCAACAAATTACTACCTTTTCCGTTCACTGGACAATTACCTCCGTGAAAAATCCTTCACCGATGAAAGCCATTTGTGCCAAGCACTCACGGATTTCTTTGGGTCCAAGACCTCTGAGTTTTACCGCAATGAGATTGCACAAGAGGAGACACATTGGTAGAATGTTCTGGATGTTGATGATGATTATTTGGAGGAGTAACAATAAGCTACACATTCTGTAGATCATGTTATTTTATGTCATTAAAAGCGGTAAGAGCGTTTTTTACCTTCCTTGTATATTTTGAAAGGCTCGTAACTAAACTTCGAATTGACATACAATAAAACGAAAACTGTTTTGGAAACTGAAAATTTCAGTGTAAATATTCACAAATAAAGCATGACCTAAATAGAGAAAATTGAATTTTTAACGTATTCTGTACCTCAAAGCCTGTAGACAGAGTTTAATGCACTTATTTTAATCTCTTATTTTAATTATTAAGTTTTCCCGTAAAATGAGTTGAAGTGTTACATGTACATACAAATGCATGAGCACTGTTATGCATAGAAAGAGAACCAAACACGATAACATTTTTCTAAAAAAACTTATTTTTCATGGTAAAATAAATGCTTGGAATAGCTTCAGGGCTGTCTATTATTCGATATGAACTCATTAACTTCAATTTAAATCAGATAATTTTTGCATTATAGAGAAATGTTTGAATTTCATAGACGCATTGATTTTGAAGTACCCTGGTTGTGTGTGAATAAAGGAAAATAAAAATGAGCAAATGCATTTTCCAGAGTTTCTATCCAAGTGGAATATTTTTTTTTTTTCGATAAATCTTTCTTTTCACCAATAAAAATGTATACAAAGTTTTATGAATTTTTAATAGTAATTTTTCTTGGCCAAGATGTTTAAGTTAAATATGCATACTTATACATTAACATTAGGAGGCGGATAATACGAACAAGGTATGCGTGACTACTTAAAATAGGCTTTGAGTTAAATTTTATGTGCACATGAGTATTTTAATAAGGACTGAATATTAATTAAATTTGAGCTAATTTTACAATTCCTTACATTTTCAAGTCCAATATCTCCTAATTTGAACTATGTGAAGTCGTTTTTCTTTAAAAACGTATTTTCTATAATAAAATTTTTTTTCCAGGAATAGCGCTTGGAATGCATTTCACACTAATAACATCCCTTAATTTCAATATATAGGATACTCATTGAATTTTGCAGTTGCACAGTTTTCAATAGCATCACTTTAACAAGCCTTTGTTCTGTTTTTATAAGAATCTTTCCTTTTATCTTGTAAAACTGAATTACTAATAATGTGTTTTCAACTACTGACGCCGTTACTTTGTAATTAGTAAAAATTTTGAAATAAATCTTGAGTATGAGGGTCATTCCGAAATTTTCGTGAAAAGTGTTGATTAGAAGTGATATGAAAAGCCTTTAATTTAGTTAAAAAAGTTAAAAATTAATTTTAATAAATATTTCAAATAAAAATGCTTGTGTAGTCTATTGATATGAATCTAAAATTTTCAATACTACATTTAGTTAATTTCTTTAAATCATTTTTATGAAGTTTTTGTAAAATTAAGTTTACACAGATGGAAAATTTCAGACGCGAGAACATTAACATGCAAATCTTATGATTTAAAATTGGAATTAAATCAAGAAAATTGCGAATTCTACACTGAGTATTTGAAAATTGCTATCTACTTCATGATTTTGAATTCAGATAATCTACACATTTTCAAAGGGGTAATTTTCTTTAGGATGAAAAATGTAATCCAACTTATCAATTTGTTTAAATTTTTTTTGCCACCATATAAAAATTCTCATTCCCGTCGATTGCCGCTTTATCTACGTAATGATACCGAAAGAAGTTAACTGTATCTGCAAATGTATATAAAATAATTCATTACGAATTTCTCTAAATAGTCCGCTTGATATTGCGTTTCTCGCAATCTAATTACTCAAAAGAGGAGCAAACAATGGAGAAGAAATTAAATTACTTAGCGATAGGGACCATCCCATTATTTTAAAAATCATTACATGTTTTGATCGTTTAATATTCCAAGAAAGTAAAGTATGGTATCCAGTAAAAATATGGATAAAAGATGATTCTAAATTCATGAAAATGTAAAGACAGTATGCCATGACAAAAATAATTCTTCATAAATACAAGAATCATCAAATCCAACAAGATGGAAGAACAAATGGCAGTCATAGCTAATGGTTAAATAACTAAACATCCTCCAGAAATGACTCAAGAAATTTTCAAGAAATGGTTGAAACTGCTTCTTGACAACGCCTCTTCCTTTGAAATGAAATTGCTTTTATAAATATCTTTAACTCTTCACACGCATAATCCATTTATTAAATGTGATATCAATTAACTCCTTCAATTTTAAATATTTTGACAGGAAATTTTATTCTTGTACTTTATATTTCAATATGTTACACATAATAACAATTTAAATATGTTTTATTAAGGGAATAAAATTTTAAATCAAAATGCCCCAGAGCCTAAAAAATTAAGAATTCAGTAAGAGTAAAATTATCCAGATTTCTAAAGCTAATTAAAAAAATAATAATTAATGAAATGTTTGCAATGCTGCTTTTACGGGTTTCAAAATTAAGATTTTGTTCCCTACCCTAAAGTAAACATTCTTATAAATATTAAGCTGCCAATTATGAAGAATTTCTATATTTTATAATTAAATGTTATTTGATTTTATATAATTTTTTATGCGCCTGTTAAATCATACATTCACAATTTTCCTTGAAAATATTTTTATAAATTTGATTGTTTTTATTGTATCATTGTCTTCAAAAATAAATTGATAATAGTTGAAATAATCTTTAAGCCTATTTCATTCCTCAGAGTCATATATTTTCTAATACAATTGAATAGTAATTCAAAAAGTTGAAGGTGAAAATAAGAAAGATTAATAACTTTTTCCAAAAATACTTTTCGATAGAAAAATTATAATTGTTATATTAACACTGCTTTCAAAAGATTACCAAAAAGTTTGATTAAAGATTTGGATAATAGAAAGCAGCACATGTTTCAGTTTTAATCAATAAAATTTTTTTATCTCATTATATTTACAAAAGATTTATTGAACAAAGTATTTTGTGCTGCCATCTACATGCAAGTTTAGTAAGCATTTTCCAACTTATAAAAATAAATGACGATTTTATGATCTGCCTGTATTTTTAGAATTTTGCACAAATTGTTAATTACTTTTCAAAATTAAAATTTTAATTTTTACAAAATTATTATTTTCTGTATTTTCTCTTCTCAAAAAAATTTACGTAATTTTCATAAAATGAAGGAACGAAATAGAAAAATAAATTAAGGGAAAAAATTAGTATCTGTTAAAATTCAATGTTAAAAAATTTTATGAAATATTTATTTTCAGTTTTAAGAGTAAACTGTAACTTTATAAATCTACAGAAATATTTAATTATAAATATCATTAATTTTATATTGAGTACAACCTAACATATTTTTCCGAGAAAAGGAAAAGACCGAAATTTTAAGAACATAAAAAGCATTGTTTATTTTAACAAAAATTTTCTTTTTTAAATATAGAAGAAAATATTTGTGTTTTATAAAGTAAAAATAGTTAAAAGTTAAAAAGAAGCTACTATTTTTTTTAATTTTATGCCTTAATAAAAATTAACAATTCATTGTATTTGTGCGTTAATAAAAACATACAACTTAACTAAAATGTTAATCCGTATAGCATTTTAAATACTTCTGATACTTGTATAAATATTACTTGAAAATTTTGACTGTTTCTGTAGTATCTGCTTTATTTTATAATTCTTAAGAGTTTGTGAAATCAAATGTCTATTTTGTTAAATATATAAATAAAAATATTAAATTGAAATTAATATATTAATTTATAATGTAGAATATTATCCAGGTATTTTTGTTGCAATATTTTAAATTAATAAAAATATTTATAATTTATTAGGAAAAATACTATTTTTAATTAAAAACTTTTTATTTCTGATTGTTTCCTAATTGATTATCTTCCTCAGAAATAATCTTTTTTGATTCATTTAGTTTAGTGGAATGACGAAGAGTATAATATATGGATTTTGAATCACGTGACTAAATATAAAAAAAATTTAAATAAAGGAGGATATTATGGAATGAAAGAAGTTGTGTACAGAGTAAAAGTTGTTCTTTCCCACCCCCCCCTAGTCGGTCTTTATTTTCATAAAAATAACTGTTCTTCAGACTTTAGAAGACTGCATCTCTTTTCACAGGAAACTTCTCTGAACAGTTATCAAGACAATCTTCAGAATATCGCTTAATAATCGATATCTGATTTTCAGATTTGCAAAAGTTTTAATAACTTCCTTTTGTATCAGCAACAATTTCTTACATAAGAGATTTTAAAAAATTACAACATTTTTCCCAGTCAAATTTATGTTGTTACTCACAATCAAGGAAAAAATCATAACTTCTACCCCGAATTAAGTTTCACGTTATTTAAAATAGAGAAATCGCAAATTTTATTTTTGATTTAAATCTTCATGTTTCGATTTAGATAATAAAAAAAAAAATTTAAAAACGCAACATTTAATGTTATATTGAATTATTTACACTCATGTTGTGAGAATTATGATGTGCTATTTTAATAAAACTGAACACCAAAGCAGTCATCATAAGTTTAAAATAATTAATCAAAATATTAATAATTTAAATAAAGTTGGACACATTTTTACAATTTTTGAGTTTTTGGAAGCAAGACATAGCATAATTTCTTAATAAACAAACAAACCATATATCGATTGTTACTGAATTTTAGGGTTATTTTTCAAAAATATTTTTCTACGTAAGCTTAAAGAAGTTCAAGCTAAATAGAATGGTATTGTAAAAACAATTTGTATTTTAACTAAATTTCTTCGCTTTAAAATATATAAATATAATTTTGCCAGACATCGGGCATTGGAACAGTATAAGATTCAACTGCATGAGGCGATTATTTATAGAGAGTAGGGCGTGTACACATGAGCAAAGATGGAAATTTACTCACACACACACACGCACGCACGCACGCACACGCACGCACGCACACGCACGCACGCACACGCACGCACACGCACGCACGCACGCACGCACGCACGCACACGCACGCACGCACGCACGCACGCACACGCACGCACGCACACGCACGCACGCACACGCACGCACGCACACGCACGCACGCACATTTGAGATACTGTCACAAAAAATATTTTGCATTGTCAAGAAACATTGCATTTCTAAAATATTGTAATAATTTAAAATAAAACTTCTGAACAATAGATTCTAAAGCTATGACTGAGAAATAAATCTTACAAATATCCCAAACCGATAGAGATTTGAAATGGAACGTTAACAGAAAAAAGAGACGAAAATTGACATGACATTATATCTCTTCTAATATTAGAAATAATGTTTTAAGTATTGAAAGTTATTACTGTCAGAAATGTCAAAACTATTTTGAGTTTCACATACCAAAAAATATACAAGAATTTCATGTCCACATTTCAGATTTTTCATTTTAATTTTCATAAAATTTCATTTTTTCTTTACTCTCTCAATACGTGACTGGTCAAAGATCAGTTCAAATAAATTAATTCCTTTAAAACTTAAAATCGGAAAGTATTCAGATTAACACTAAACAATTTTACTTTTTTATTTAAAATTTGTATAATTCCCTAAATGTAAAGAATTGTATACACATAATTGGTTATTAATTCAAAATGTTGCTTACTTTATTTAGATTTAAGAATTAAATTATATTTGTTTTTTATATTTAGTTTAATTTTTTGAACTCAAACATTTAACTGATTTTGAAATTTTATTATAAATGTTTTTTATTACTTAAAATATGAAACCGAATCCTGTTTAAATTTCAAATAAGTTACTTCATTAAAAACATTCTAATTAATATCAAAAATTTAATACCTATAAAATAACTTTAAAATATTTTATTTCAGTATCAATTTTTCTTGCAATATTAAATATTTAATTATACTTACAGAGATTTTTCTATTTTGAGCTATTTTTCAAATTCTTAAGATTAATATTTACATTTTAAAATTTAATTTATATTTTAGAAATAATGAAAACTTTTAAATATACTTGATTAATTTTTAAAAAAATTATATTTAATATTAATTAGTATAACTCCCTTTAGCTTATTTGATTATTTTAATACATTTTTGAGAATAGACAGCTTAGCTATTACAAGAACTTGTGACAATTGCAATTATAAATGGAAGAAAATTGCGTTTGGTTTGATTGTAAAAATAATGTTATTAATTTATATTTAAGAAATATTAATTTCATTTTCATTTGAAAGCATATTATAGTTTATAAGGATAAACAATTTTTACTCAAATGATTTTGATTTTATACTCATTTGATTTTGTTTAATTTATTCATACATTAAATCATGACAATGAATGTTGCTATCCATATCTTGGCTTCGCTATGACAAGCTCGCTATATTTTGGCTTTGCGAATTAAGTCAATTAGGAGTGTCTTTCGTTTTAATCAGAGCACCGCGAAGATGAAAGAACGTCTTTGTTCTTTTTTAAATCCTCCGATAGATGGTTCCACCAGAGGAGTCACTCCCTCAATTTTGACATGGATCTGAAGGAGTAAACTTTGCATGAGCCGTCCCACCCTAAGGTATTCGGCAAAAACAGCAGTCATCGCTGAGTAATCCCGGAACCGTACTTGTGCGGCGAGATGACACAGGCACGAGTCCTGCAAAAGCTCTCAATTCTCGTAGGTCGCCATGCCATGGGCAAAAATGGGCGCCATCCTGCCATCTATTGGGAGACTCTCTGACTGGAGGAGGGCCGGATGGCCTTTATTTATACAGACATAGTACAACAATGATAACAACAACATACAATAGTACAGAAGAGGTTACAGGAAAGATTATGTACAATATATACAGTGCAGTAGTGAGGAGTTACTGCGAGGGAGAGGTCTGCAGTTGGAGTTCACTCTGTAGGATCAATCCAACCCCTCTTTTGAACCCTTGACTTCTGGTGAGTTGGAGTTGGCTGATGTCCAGGAAATCTCTAGGAAAGTGTTCCTTCCTGATGTGTGCGTACTTGCTACAGCAGAGCACTAGATGCTCAGGATCCTGCACCTCCTTGTCGTGGGGGCAGATGTCAGACTGGTGGTGGAATCTCTTCCTGTAAGTTCCGAAAGCTCCATGTCCAGTCAGGAACTGGTTCAGGAAGAAGTCCGCAAGCAGTCTCTTCCTTGAGACCAAGGGGAAGAGGGCGTGGAGTCTTCTTGTTTTGCTGGAATTCGTCCATTGTAGCTGCCAGGATCTGAGTTCGGCCTCCGAGGTGATGGTCTTGAATTGTTGCCTGCTCAACTTTACCACTTTGTCCACCTCTTTTCGTTTCGTGGCCTCCTTTGCAGCCAAGTCCGCTTCCTCATTGTGCAGGATTCCAGCGTGAGCTTTTACCCAGTGGAAAGTGAAGACTCCCGGATGTTGTTTGAATAACTCGACGATTTCAGTAATCGTATCTGATTTTGGTCCAAACCCTTTCAGTGATGAGAGCACCGACATCGAGTCAGAGTGAATGTGGCACTGAGGAATATCACTGGAAACAATGTAGGACATGGTCTGAAGTATGGCCACAGCTTCTGCTTCGAATACCGACGCGGTGTCATTGAGCCGGATGAAGAAGGTCTTCATTAATTGATGATCTTGGAATAGTAGAGAAGCACATCCTACTCTCCCATCGAGCTTTGAGCCATCTGTGTAGGCGAACCGTCCTACGTGGTTGGAGTCTGTGGTCCAGTCAATCCTGCACTTATTTCACGGCATCACTAGGCTAGGGGTCTTGGTCCAAGCATTGAGTTGGTTCCAGTTGTCTTCCTCTACTTTTGTGGGCTTCTTGAGATTCCAAAGTTCATAGCGTCTCTTTAGGGCTCTTGCTTTGAGATGGATTGGATCGCATCCAGCCAGTATTTGCAGCGCTTCTGTGGAAGTCGTCCTATAGCACTTTGTCACCTTTAAAAGTGCTATTCTCTGTATCTGGAGAAGTTTGCAGTTGATCTTTGCTCTATCACTATACCAGGCTTGACAGGCATAGAGGGCAATAGGCTCCACCACACTAAGATAAATTGTCTTCAGAATCGAAGGCTTAACTCCCCAGGTGGCTCTTGAAATCCTGGAGATCTTGTTTTGTAGGTTCCCAATCTTTTCTTTGACTGCACAAAGGTGAGGCGTCCAAGATAACTTGGTGTCCATGGTGACTCCTAGGTAGGTTAACTCCTCTGTGTAGGTGATTCTTTTCCCGGATATGGAGATACCCGGTCTTCTGGTGATCTGCTTTCCCAGTACAAAGATGGTGTAGTAGCACTTCTGGAGGCTTAGTGACAGTTGGTGCTCTTTGACCCAGTCCTCAATGATTTTCATGGGCCTTATGGCTAACTTCGTGAACTTGAAATAGGAACTGTTGTGGAGTAGGACTGCTATGTCATCGGCGAAGGCTTGGCAGTGGGCGTTAGGGCCGAAGTCTTTGGAGAGGAGCTCGTTGGCGATAACTAACCATAGGAAGGGTCCCAGGCTTGAACCTTGAGGCACTCCAATATTGTAGGAGATGCGCTGTCCGGACTCATCTAGGTACGACCTGTTGGAAAGGAATGAACACACTGCATCAAAGATGTTGGCCGGAGTATGGTGTTTACTAAGGTGCTTGACTAGGCTGGACCACCTTGCTTTGTTAAAGGCACTTTTTATGTCAAGGGAAATGAGGCAGGAGAATTTCTTTTCCTTTTTGTTGGACTGGATTCTGCTGATTAATTCATGAATGGCGTCGCTAGTACTCTTTCCCTTTAAGAACCCGAACTGGTATTGATTTAGGAGGTTATGGTGTTGGAAGAATGAGCAGAGTCTTCTCATGAGGAGTTTGTCGAGGAGTTTTCCCCAAACCGGGAGCAGGCAGATGGGACGATATGAGTCACGGGATTTCGGGTCCTTGCCCTCCTTCGGAATGAGTACTACCTTGGCAACTTTCCAGATTTTTGGGAAGACCTTTTTCTGGAGACAGGAGTTGAGTACCTGAAGAAACCACTCCTTGTTACAGTTGAAAAGCTCCTCGTAGACCTCTAGGCAAATGTTGTTAAAGCCGGGGGCTTTGCTGGGGTCCATGTCATGCAATGCTTCCTCAACTTCAGTGATGGTGAACAGTGGTTCGTCAGGAGAGAGTCCAGACCTGTTGAAGAGGATGGGATCACTCACCTGAGGAAAGTGGTATTTGAGTATCTCATTGATGGATTGAGTGACGTCGTCTGCAGTTTCTCCGTTGTCCAGTTCCACGAGATGAGAGATAGCCGGACGTTTAATCTTTTCCCTGATGACTTTAAAGTGTCCTCCAAACGCATTGACATTCGTGACACTGCTTAGGAAGTTCCGGAATGCCTGTTGTTTGGTATCCAGTAACTTTTTCCTATAGATTGAGGCCTCTTTCTTGAATATTTTCTTCCACTTGGTTCTTTCTTCTGGATCCTGTTCTTTTTGGAACCTCCTTCTGAGAGCCCGTACTTTACTCCTGTTGGAGTTGAGATCTTGCGTCCACCAGTAGTTTCCTTTGGAGTTGAGACTCTTGCCTTTCCTCCTATGTTGTCTGCAGAGGGACTCCAGCTTTGCTTCGATTCTTTCCACTAACTCGTCTACATCAATGTCTGCAGTGATTGGGTTTTCATTTATGAGTTCCGGGATGCTTCGTTTGAAGTTGTCCCAGTCCAGGGATCGGGAGTTCCATCTCCAGGAACTCTTCTTGTGAACTCTTCCTATGTTAATTTCACACGTCATCAAAAGGTGGTCGCTTGCAGAGTAGGAGTCGTGAATCTTCCAGTTGCTGACCTCATCCTCCAGGAGATTCTTGGTGAGGAGGAGGTCGATCCAGCTCTGTCCAATTGTGCTCGAGAAGGTGGGAGGGCTGTTGGGGTTGTTCTCAATGATTAGATCATTCCTGGAACAGAAGTCTAGAAGAATTTCTCCTCTTCTGTCCGTTCTCCTGGGGCTCCAAGCAAGTGATTTGGCGTTGAAATCGCCGAAAATAATCCATTTTTCCGTTCCATATTTGGCAAGAAAGGCTTGCAAAGGGATTAATGATTCTTGTAAGTCCTTGGAAGGGGGACAATAAACAGAGCAAAGAAAAAGAGAGAATTCGTTAAATTTAATTTTAGCAATGACTATGTCTTCTCCCGTGAATATAGAAGTTAGTTTAAAACATTTTTTGACAATTAAAGCGGCTTTTAAGTTAGTGGCACTTAGTATAGCTAAATCAAGAGAGAAACCAGTAATAAATTCGTTGAAAGTAAAGGGATCATTAATTGAGGAAATATCTAGATCTGACTTAAGAAAGTCCTGAGAGTGAAGAAGGTTGGCAGCTCTACAGTGGTTTAAGTTTATATGAGAAAGCTTAATATTTCTAGAATGGGACTTAGTTTCCATAATCAATTTTGGAAATGAGATTATTCAATTCTCTTTTGTACACGTAGCAGGACTTACTACATGCATCATGTTTCGTACTCACCTTTCTCTTTGCTCTTTTATTGTGCTCTGCGCAGTTGAGGCAGCAATCTTGTTTCTCACAATTTTTCCTCAGGTGTTTGTCGCCACATTTGCTGCAAGCTTCCTCATTTTTGCAATCTTTGGCGAAGTGGCCGAACTTTAGGCATTTGAAACATTGTGTCACTTTTAGGTGTTCTCTAAATCTGACACTAGTCCAGCCGACGAAGACTCTTTGAAACTCTTTGAGGCTGCTGTATGCTGTGGAATTGGCTGACAAAACCCAGTTGATTCCCGATCTGCCTTTGAAGTTGAAGATGACTTCGAACTCCGCATCTTCAGGAAGTTTGTTCTGGCTCTTCAGCTTTGACACCAAGTCCTCTCTGGATACCTCTTTATCCACGTCGTATAGAATAATTCGTGGCTTTCTGGCAACCGGCTTCTCTATGTTGACCTCCTTGTTGATCTCATCATTGCTTCTCACTTCCTCGATGAGTCTGTCCAGTTCGTCTGAAGATGGAGTCTCGATCAAGATTCCTCCTTTCTTAACCCCTCTCATCCTCGACACTTTGATACCTAGTGAAGACGGGTCAATGGCCTTACGGATAATGGAACCCGTTTCCTCTGAGCTCCTTTCCTTCGTTGGGTAGATCACTGCAACCTTGTTCTGCCTGTTTCTTGAATGCTCTCTTCTGGTCCTCGGTCTGTTGGCCTCCTTGTGTTTTTTCTGTTGCGGCTGCTGTGGCCTCTCAGGAATGGACGCCGCTACCTCTGCAAAGGATCTCTGTCTGGCTAGGGAGTTTGCATGGACTCTGTTTTCTCCCACCAGTTCGGCGTTTCTCTCGATGGTTCCCATAGCGATTTGCAGGAGTTCACTGATTCCCGCTCTAACTTTCTGCTGCATGGCGTTGCTCATCTTGCTACTCGCCAGAGTAACTATTAGCTCGTGTTCGATTTCTAGAAGTCTCATAGCCTCAGACTTCTTTCCTGTGTCTGTAGTCTCCATATAGGGAATGACTTCCCCGTGGGGGGATTCACTCTCCATAGTAGAAAAGAAAGAAACACTAGAAGTAGAGAAAGAAAGAAAAGTCCCAACCGCCAGCGTTTGCCGCCAACAAGAGTTGACGTTTCCAGGGGGCACCACGTGGAGGTGCTGGCCGGTTTGAAAATAGTACTGTTTGTGATTTGCAAACTCAAAGTAGCGTAGAGAACGCAGAAGACTAGTTCGCCTACCCGAATAGACTCTGGGCCGTTGTTCGGGTTTAAATCACAAGATCGCTTAGGATGACAGTACTTCTATGGGACTGCCCCCCGGATCTGAAGGAGTAGGAAATTTTTTCCAGACCATTGCACCCAAAGTAACAGCTCAATGACCGACTACAGGACTTTCGATTCAACGGATTTAATAAGCATGTATATCGCATATACTCAGTGGGTTCTTTGTGGCATTGGGAATCGAACCGGTTAAAAGGCCGATACCCTAAACACTAAGCTACCATGACATCAGCATGAAGCAATCATCAGAAATAAATGGAATTCATAGCACAAATGATTAAGATTTGAAATCACAAATATTTGTTACTATCTCTAAGCGTTTGAATTAAATGAACAGACTTCCCTTTTATTTAAGCCAACGTTTTTCTATAACAGAAAAAGATGGTTTAAAGAAGAAAAATGAAATTTCTATTCTAATTTTCATTTTGCTACAGCTTAGAATTTTTAGGTAAGACATTTTCTGGATAACTTTTCAGAGAATTGAAACTTTGATAGAGATTGAGTACTTTGACAAAGTCGCCACCTGTCGGACGCCCGGTAGTAACGGTTGAAGGCCCTTACAAAACATTTTCTATCCACCGCGCACTTTGTAGGAAGACTTTTCTTTGATAGTGGTTCGCATTTACGTATCGCAAGAGGAGAAATTCAGAACACTCCCACGCATTCACTCCGACAAACGTGCATCCAAAAGGCCAATATCGTTCATTTGTCCATCCGTGACTATATAGAGTTCGGGATCTTAAATTCCGCAGACTGCTGTCCTATCACTAGGCTACGATGAGTCCCACAGGTTGAATGTTTATCCATCTTTTCTTACAGGAACAGCTGCTTTTTGTATCACAAATTATCTAAAAATTCAATCTCTATTTTAATACGTTGATTTTGTGTCTAAGCTATGTCATAGACCTCACTTTACAGAGCGGAAGGTCAGGCGTTCAATCTCATCTTCTATTAAATAACGGAAGATGCTTCTGCATTCATGTTTTGATAATATAAGGCTCTTATATTTTGAAAATGCATGCCTAACGACAAAGTTTCTTTGAAAATTAACGGGCTACTCCTTTTAAGATATCATCTGTACTACGTTCAAAAGCTTTGCAATCAACTTACATAGACATGTTTCATAACCTTGCAAGCAGCTCTCCACTGTCAAACAACGTAAAATAAATTATCTTTGAATTTTCATTTTTGTAAATTATAATACCTATATATTTATAAAAAAATAATAGTTTTTATAAAAATAATAGACATTTTCAGCATAAATTCGCAAATAATTTAATATTTCATCAAATAATGATAAATATTAAATATTATATATTAAATATGTAATATTTTCAATAATTAATTAAATATTGAAAATATTACAGAGAAAAGAAAACCTTTCACTACACTATTAAGAACACAAATTGCATTAAAAAAAGATTAAGAAAAATCTTTCTTATATATATATATATATATATATATATATATATATATATATATATATATATATATATATATATGTGTGTGTGTGTGTGTGTGTGTGTGTTCGGTGATCGGGGAATACGGAACTAAAATATTTATAAAAAAATTATTTTAATTATTAAAAATGAATGAGGCATGAAATAAATAGACAAAAGTATGACAACGAATAATTTTTAAATGATAATATTTTAAATGTATTATGAAATAAATTATAAGGATTTATTATAGTAATCATTCATAATACGTAAATTTAAAAAAATATCAAAACTTTTGATATTTAATATTTTTACTTTTTATCCTCCTAAATTTTCTTAAAAATATTTTCTCTTAATTTAAATAAAATCGTCTGTTTTTACCTGTCTTTTTTAAAAGCGTGTATTTTCTTTTTTTCATTATAATTTTTTAAACAATGATGTGCTTTTTATTTAAACTTTCGATTTTTTGGCGGTAAACATACATTTATAATTTTAACTTTTTATAAATGTATGATAAATGTATCTAAAAATTAAAGTGAATAAAGGGAATAAAGTATTTTGTAAACATTAAGAATAACTTTCGCCAAAAATTTTTCAGAACAAGAAATAATTTCAGATTTCAAGATTTGTGCTTAAATATAGATTATACTATTCAAAGTAGAACTTTCAATGGATTTTAGCGATTCGAAAAATAAAAATTTCTTCTTTTAAGATAATACCGTTTGAAAAACAATGCGAATTCAAGTATTGTAACAAAGTGAATTTGCTCAAAGTTTATGTGTTTATAGTTAGGAAATTATTTTAAACTTATCTATAGTCATTATATTGTGCCATGATTATGCCTTTATAGTACCTAAAACCCAGTTGTTTCATAATTTTTCTGCTTCTTCAATTTAGTTACCTTTCTGCAAAAATATTTAATGATAATTTTATTTATCATTAGTTTCCATTTATGACATATATTTCAGTTTCTGATATTTAAATAAGTTGTTCACCCCAAAGAGGAGGAATTGATCAAAATATGTAATAACATATTGGCTCACCATCATAACACCTTTATTGATAAAAGTTGCTAGAAACGCAACAACTTTACTGATAAAAGCGGCTATAATCTACTTAGAGAATTTCTCATTTAAGAGAAAAAAATTAAAATAACCTTTTTTAAAATTGCGATTACATTTCTAGTTCAATTTCCATTTTCGAAGCACGAAATAATTTAATTAAAATAAAAAACGTTAGCACGAAATAATTTCTTCTACAATTTATAGATATTAGAAAGCATTTTTTGTTGTTGTGAATGATATCTAAATAATATAGCAACAGCGTTCCCAAAAGAGAATTAAGTCTTTTCTCCCTATACACGTGAATTATGGTTAACTCTTCCACCATTTGAGTGTTTGTGACTTAATAAATAGTTATTGCAGCTGAATGCATACCGTTAGTATAATTATCAGCAACATGCAAAATTATTACGTGTTTATTTATAAATAGTCAAATGACCAATAAAACAACAAGCTACAAACCCTTTACCACTCAAGGTCTTTGATTATACAAATTGTCCTCCCATGTTCTTTTTATATTTTTAAGGCAAGAATTCGAGAAGGAAAAAATCTTCCTTTTTGAAATTAACAAATCATAAACGTTATTTTTCTTGGCATAATTTTTATTTCTCGTTGAGATGCTGGGTATGTTCGGATTTTATTGATTTTAGAGTTTAAGTAACATAATAAACAAACAGAAATATTCAAATTCAAATAAATTAAGTAGATGTTAAAATCATTTTTATTCAACTTATTTGACGGAAACTTTGAATATGTATTATACAAATAGATATAATTATTTTGGAAATAGTCTTAGATTTCACCACTAGATGGCCTTGTAGTGTAGTATTAAAAGAAATACAAGTGTAAGTGAAGAAAATGCAATTCTATTTCATGATATATTTGTGAGGTCAATTTTCAGGTCTTAACGTTTAAATATATTGATTCATAAAACGTTTTTATCTTATTATAAATGGTTACTTTGTTGCTTGCAACATATAAATAGAAATGAAATATAGCATATTGCGATGGCTTTCATATTGCTTCGTGAGGTGTACATTTTTAATACATGTTATTTCAGAAGAAACAACATAATAAAAATGTCGCAATTTCCAGATTTATTAATCTACCCAGCCAGAAATTTTTAAAAGAACTTTACAAGACCCTTTAATGAATAAAATAGTTTAAATGATGCTTACATATTAGTCAATATTAGAACCGTTTTACTCCGAAAATGGCTGCCCTAACATTTAGATCGCGGTAAGTCCCTCATCTTCGTTGCAGCCAATCATACATCTTGGAAAAGTAGTTAGGAGTAAACAAAGACTTGATTGAAAACAAAGATATTTTACCCCAAAATTTCACTTCTTATGACATCTTATTTTGCTTAATAGAAATTGATATTTCATTCGTTTATTCAAGAAATGCTTTGTTTAGAGAAGGCTCTACGAACCACAAGATGAATTTTAAAAATTTTAAATCTTGATATCATTATCTATTTCAAATCAATTGTTTAATATATTATAAAAAGCCCTTAAATAGTTATTTTTTAAAAACCCAAATTCTGTTATTAAAAGCTTAACAATGATTTTTGGAATAAATAATCAACAATTAGCATAAATAAATAAATGAATGAACTTAAAAAGATGTTGGAGGCATTTTCTGCTATACACTTGGAAGCATTTTCTGTTATATCTGCTATTTCTGCGAACATTGTATTCTAACAATACAATGTTCGGAATATAATAGTTCTTTTCTAAATAAATAGTATTTGGAAAAGAAGCTTTTTATTCACTAACATTCAGTTAGAGCTTACAATTTGCACTAAATGTATTTATTGAAATAGTTGTAATTATTGATTAATGTATACAAAATAATAACTATTCTACACATCGGAATTGTATCTATGTATGAATTATAAATATAAAATCATTTAAGTGAAATAACAGCCAAAGAAACAGCAGTTTATTCTTTGCACTTGCTTTTAGCAACTGAATGATATTATTTTTTAGTGTTGTTGTTCTCGTGTGCCAGCTAGACTGGCAAATTGGGGTGCGCTGCTAAACTTTTCCAACTGAATGTTATTTGGTGTGGAGTTCGACTTCTTCAGTACACACACATGCCATAGGGACCCGTTTATACCGTAGGCAACCATTCACACACAAGGAAAGGACAAAGACAGGATAGGGAGAAAGTACATCCATGCCTGAACCGGGATTCGAATCCAGGACCTCCCTATCCGTAGCCAATTATTTTCTGTTGAATTTCCCATTTAAAATTGGAAACATACTTCAATAATGTTTATAATGTTTTCCAATTGTTTCGAATTCTGTAAGTATTGTGCATATTTTTATGTGTTAATTTATTCTTATGCAGCATTTTAGAATGTAAAATTTATAGTTTGGTGCAAATAGCATGATTAGATGAATTTGTATAGCGCTGTCTAGTAACATAAATTAGCTGCTCTTTACTTTAAAAATACATTAGTTCTATGGAAAACTCGCCAAATTGGCAAGATAGAGCCAAATTTGGTGCCAAAACTAAGTCACCAGATTGCGTTGCGAATTGTGTAGTAGTGGAAAATACGATATTTTTGTAGAATTTTGTTCTTAAATCAAATTTAATTTTGTTAAATAAAGTTGTTCTTGATCTACGAATCCCCAGTACACAACAATATATACCTGTAAGAAAATAATAAAGTTTCTTAGTCTTTAAAACTATTTATTCTAGTACTGCGCTATTAAGTATTTAATTGTTTTTAAAAATGTATTTAAAGATCTAAAAACTATTTTAGAATACAATAAAAATTACCATCAAATTTTTCATTGATTTTCATTTCATTTATGTTTAAATAAAGATGACTAAAACCTCATAACTATGAAATTATGCTTTGCTTAAAATTATATTTCCCTAACAAAACTATTTTGTACAATATGTTGAGTTGTTCAAAATTAGTTTTTGTATTGCAGTTTAAATAATGTCTTTCACGGCACATAATAAAATTTGAAAAGTTTGGGAAAATGGCAAATTCTTAAGTAGAATCTAAAAATTCAAATAACTTTACTGATGCTTCAATTGATGAAATGGATTATTTCTTATACAAATTGAAGTACATAGAAGTCTCGTTATCGCACATGAATTCACCGGTATTCACCGTGAGAAGTGAGCTTCATTATTTCCGATGAATTCGAAATTCGTACCTAAGAGATAAGGAAGGTCCCTAGAAAGTATGTAGTTCCCATTTCTGCCTTTTTTTTTTTATTTGATAGCAGGTCACATTTTCTGCCCGAAATTGTTACATAACATTTTACGATTACTATTCCGTAATGTGCGCGCTCTTGTAATTTTAAGCTGGCAAACTATTTCATTGTAGAAATAGTGCTATTTTTATATAAATAGATTTGGCTAGGATATTATTTGAAAATCACTCATTCAGGCACGAAAACTAAAAAAGAAGTCTATTTAGTACGACGTCATTTTTTTCCCTAAAAGATGTTACAAATTCAGGATTTTTTTAATTTAAAGAATCAAATAGATTTTTTTTCTAAATTCTTTAATTTTAAATTATAAGTACCCACATATATTGTTATATATATATATATATATATATATATAGTCTATATTATATATATATATATATATATAGATATATATATATATATATATATATATATATATATATATATATATATATATATATATATATATATATATATATATATAATTTTTGGTAAATTTTTTATTTTTCGTGTATTTGTATTTTTATTCTAATTTATAAATTTCTTATTATATTATCTGGCATCAAAAAAAATTTTAATATTTTTAAATTAAAATCTCATAATATGCTATGTACACTCTACCATGTTTTTTCATATTTTGTGGTATACAGATGGTGGATTGATTAGTTCTCTGGCTTTCGGTTCAACAATTCATGGATTCAAATTTCACTTTAGGTTTGGGTTTTTGTAGTTGCTTGGAATCCACTTTAAACTTCAAGTCCCAATCTAATTATCCTTCGCGTGTGAAAAATAAGTGTTGCACGGTAAACAAACCTATATAATCGATTGCATTTCGCTCAGAAACATGCTTACCCAAAATAATATATTAGATGAATTTGCGATTCTAATCTTAGTCTGTCCAATAATAGTCTAAATAGTATTACTGTATTCATTCATGTGAATATCTTATTAGTTATATAATAATGCACCTGATATTATTTATAGAAAATTGCTTTTTTATTTATACAATATTATGCATAAACACCATTTAAAGAGCACATATCATGTTCATAATGACATTAAAATAGGAAAAAAATAAGAATGCATTGATGTAAAAATAATCTATCAACTCAGTATTGTAGATATCTTTTGCGAAAATATGAATATTTTAAACACGCTTTTTCTACTATTACTCCTCCAATACCAGGGAAATGTAAAAAGGGTTTTTCTTTTCTTCAAATCTTATGGTTGTTTTTCGTCATAATGTCAATGTTATCTACTAGTTTCTTTCCAAATGTCTGAAGTTGACAGAAAAACTCACTTTTACTTTGATTAAATTTATTGAGGCAAAACGAAGATCAAAAGAATTATTAAAATCAAATAAACTTCCGCACGGAGCAGTTTCAAATAGGATTAATCCAATCTGTTTTAATTTGTTAATAAAATTATTTTAAAAGTATAAGTTAATTTTTTAAAAATTTTAAATAAAATAAAGAAAATTATAAAAGAAATTCACATTTTTTAACCTGGCAGAAGAAGAGCGCATGACATTGTCATTGGAGATTACATGGAGCGATTGGTTTATTCCAATCAGTTTTAATAAAAAATGAACTTTAAATTTGGAAAAAAAAAATTATGAACAATGATTACTCTATAAAATTGTGAAACTATAATTTAATTCGTGAGAAAATGTTTTTAACATTTAAGAGGATATAACATTTATAAATCATAAAAGCAGAAATGTACTCGTATTAAAGGATTCTGAATGAACATACTTTTCTGGCAAAATTAAGAAAAAATATTTTTGCAAGTAAATTATTGTACTTTGTGTAAGAAAATTTTGTTTTATTATGTTTGTGTGGATAACACATCGACCTTTACGCCATTTTTTAGGATTGAATCTCTTCTGCTTCACTGTAATTAGCTTCATTGATTTTTGGCAGAATTCTGACGAAAGCGCTTGCACTGTGCTTGCCATGAACAGGGCTCTAAAGGAGATAATGGTTAGTTTTTAAGGAATTTTTTTTATCTTCATATTGCACAGGAAGCTTCTTTGTTGGCCCTAGAATGAACTCTGGTATTTATTTCTTTGACGTTCAATGTGCAATCGAGACAACCATCGGCCATTTGTCGGTTTTCTGAGCTGTTGAATATGATACAGGCATTTCATCTACTTTATCTGAACACCCTTTTGTTGCGTTATAAAAGTAAATAAATTTAGAGATTTTTTTTTATTAGTTTCCTTAATAAACAAATTTTGAAAATTTGCTATGCTTATTGATTTGGTTTTTCTTTATTCGAAGTTGCTTTTTACTTACAAAAATGTTTTATCACAATTAAAATTTCTTCGATATTTGCCTAGCCCTGCTCATTTTTACTATCACATTGTTCGTGGGTTCGAATCCCACCTTGGGCATGGATGTTTGTAGTGGTTCGGAATCCACTTTAAGCCGTAGGTCCCGGTCTAATTAGCCCTCGTGTGCAAAAAATGACCGTTGAGCGACAAACAAACAAACATTTACTATCACATTCGAGAACTGTATATTTCTTCATAAGATTTATTCTGATTGACGTAATCAGTATATCTTCAAGAATAGATCAAATTTCATCTAATAACAGTTCTGAAATCTTCAATTTGTTTTTCATATTTTGTTATTGCTAAGTTAGCGCAAGTTAATTTACATTTTTCCACTTTCACTTAGAAACAATTTGACATACAAAACTATGAAAACATTCCTCAACTCAAAATTAAGTTGCTTATAGATGAAATTTTGAAGCAATTCTGGTCGTATGAGGCACCGAGTCACTGGCATTCCCTATGAATTGCAAGAAAATGTTGCTTCACACGAAGGAAAGGGATTCAGGCGAAAAATGGCAGCGCCCATTCCAAGGGGAGTGGCAGAGAGAACGGTAATAAAAGGATGATTGATTACAGATAAACAGCTTTCCAACATTTGTTGATTTTTGAAACACTGAGCATCACGCCCTCCAACGGATAAAATTTATCTTTTAATTTTCATCTTAAAAATAAGAGAAATATGAATAATTATTAAAAAGTGAACAGGAAAAATTAGTAATGAAAATATTTCTTTAAAAAATATAAATTCAAGGAAGCAATTACTTATAAAAATTAGAATTAAAAATTACTTTGCAAAACCATAGAGTCCATATTAAAAAAGACAACTCAAAATTATTTATAATTATATGAAACTTTGATCTCTAAAATAACAAATGTGAAAATATTTGTAACTCACTCACAAAAGCAGTAAGATTAACTTCACAATTAGTTCGAACTCTTTTCAAAATATAAATTCCATCACAGTTATTTTCCATGATTTTCCAGGAAGATGAATGTATTATCTTTCTAGATCCAACTGTGTCCATGTTTTAGGTTCATTAAACTGCTTCATACCAAAATTAAAAACTTTGAAAAAATTATTTTATTCTTCATTTTAACTTCACCAAAATATTTAAAAATAAATATACTGAACTCAATTTAATGTAGTAATGGCATTTTCAGATATTATGAAAATTAATAAATAATCAAAGCAAGTGAATCTAAGAAAACTATTGATGTTTATTGAGTTCATAAAATCTAACGTAGAGGCAATTTTATTCGCATCAATTATCGTAAATGCGAGATAAATCGAATATATTTAGAATGGATGTGTCTTAAATGTGTTAATTAGTGAATATCAACTGCACATGTTCAAAATAATAATCAGATTTTAAAATAATATAATTATTTTCTCAACAAAGAAATCTATTATTTTAAAACGGAGAATAGAGATAAATTTCAAAGTAAAGTTTTTTATATGTTGTTAGAAGTTTATCTGAACTGTAAAAGATTTATTTTATTTATCGATTTTTTACTTTTGAAAATTGAAATAAAATGTTTTTGTCTGTAGAAGAATATATCAAAATTCTAAAAGAAATATTCTTTTAATTATATTTTTAATCTGACAAAATATAATTCATTTATTTCGTGGAAAAGAGAAATTCTCTAAAATAATATTTTAGAGTTTGGACTCATGCTAATAGTAATAAAGTAACGTAAGGAATATAAATCACTTAGTATTATAACAGTTCAAACTCAGAACTAGATATCTAATATTGGAAATATTACTAAATACTTTCCACTTCAAGAAATCATGATTGTTTGGAGTTTCTTCTGCTACATTTTTTAAAAACTAATCAAATTCATTATTAGGGTAATTTATGTAACATAAATACTTTAAAAAAGTGTAGCATTAGATATTTTTCTATTTCTCATAAGGAGCAACAATTAGTGCTGATGAATTATGTGGAAAAGCAAATAATGTCAGCGAAACTTCCCTTCAATATCGAGGTCGAGATGAATTTCCTCCTAAAATTATCCGTAATAATTTTATAAATTTAATGATAAATACATCTAAAAAATTTTACTGTAAATTTCCTATGAAATTTCAATTTTAGTGCATTAACATTTTTAATAATAATTTACTTTTTTTATAGTTGACTAGACTGAAATAAATAAGTATTACTTAATATTAAATTGCAATGCAAAACTTATATTTATATATTTTATCAAAATTATATATATATATATATATATATATATAGTTTACATTTAATTTTAAAATAACTTGGATTAATTTTCTAATTTATTTTAATTGCCAATAGATTGTACAAAAATCAGTACTATATGCAATAATGAATATAATTCCTTTCACATTTGTATTTTGAAAGCTTGTGCTTTTATTTTCAGATTAAACAACAATGGAGGCAGACTTGATTTTCACTGGATAATATTCTTTAATAAAAATGTATTTTTATTACTGTTAAATAGAACTTAATAACTTTCCTTTCCTCAGATTATTCCTATTATTATTTCATTCTTTGAATCTTTAATTCAAATTTATAAATTGATTGTTTTAGCTTTCTTTAATGTATGGAAAAAACTGTTTTTCCAAAGAGTAAAAAATTATTTATTTTTATTTTATTTCTTTTATTATATAAATCCCAGGAGAACTAACATTTTAATTTATTGTATCTTGTGTTATTCTTGATTACTTCAGAATAAAATAATATTCTGTAAATTCATAAAATAAGAATATTGAAATTTAAATAATTAATGATTACGTACATATATAAATATCTTTTGCACTTGTCAACTACAAGTGCAAAAGATATTTATTGAAATTGCTATTAATTATAGAAATTATAATTATTTATATTATAATTTTATTAAATATTAAATTTATAATTATATATTATTATTATATTATTATTATTATATAATTTAATTATTATAATATAATTTTATTAAATATTATTTAAATTATAGTTATTTATAGAAATTGCTGCATTTAATATAATGTTCTGAGCATAAGTTTTGTATTTGACAGCAATTTGTCGTTGGCATTCCGTAAGTGTATTCCTTGTTGTAGGAGGAAAAGCATAAAGATGATAGCTGATTTCATTTCATATATACAAGTAAACTCCAAGAATTTTGGCTTAAGTTAAGATTTTAAATTGCAATTGTCTGACCCTTTCCTTTTGTAAGAAATGCTTACCGAAGGGAATACCGTATTTTAAAAATCTTATTAAATAATGCAGCTTTCGCAACCTAAATTTGATATATTTCACATTCATTTAAGAATAAAATTCAGTTATATTTTACTTTAATAAACAATATAGAATAGTTTACTTACTTTCTTCTTATAATACTATTATAATATGCTGATCTATATACTATATACTGATCTAATAAGGCACAATTTTAAAAAAATTTCTTAACATTTTGAGTTTTCTTTAATTTTTTAGGTGCAAAAATAATGACTGCATTTAATTCATTACAAATTTTACATATAGTTAATGAATTCTTGTAGTTTCAAATATTAAATTATTTTTGATCTGGAAAAATTTATTGCGATGAAAATTTTCTTATAAAATTACTGATGTGATTAATAAATGTTTTCTTAATTTAATAAAATTATCCCAAAAGTATATATTGCAGGTGAAAGAAATAATTTCACAGGAAATTCCTCATTATAATAAATGATGTTTAAATAAACTATCTTTTTCCTATCCTCCATATGAAATGATATCATCTGATGTGACAGACTGAATCTGAAGACTTCTGCTTGGTCTTTTCTTCTAAATTACAAAGACCCACTTTCAGGGTCATGATGGCACACCCACTGGTTTCCCTGGAAGTGCGCAGCAATATCGATGATTCTCAGGAGGGACAATACAAGTGGTTTAATTCTGGTGTTTAATTTTTCAATGAATCTCCTGAATTGTGAGAGGTGCCGACCGCACATATCTTTGGCCAAAGTGTCCGCAGTCTCATTCCCCTCGAGATTCACATGGGAAGGAATGCATTGTAGGTAAATACGATGCGATACGGACATCCGTTTTAACATTTGAAGTATTGAAACCCCAGTCTTGTCTCTTACTTGTTGTCATCTGGCCAAATGCTGTATTGCACTTTTATCAGACAAAATCCAAATCTCAGCTCCACGTGGAAGAAAATTCAGGGAGTTCAGGGCTACCTCTATGGCAATAAGCTCACTACGGAACACCGAGCAATAATCGGGATTTCTCCTTTCCAGCCTTAGGACACTGTTTTGCTGTTTCATGTAAATTCCGCTGCCAGTACGATTGAATTCATCTTTGCCATCCGTATACATGTGTATGACATCTCTCTGTATTTCTCCAATTCTCTCAACGGCCACCTGCCTCAGATAATCGGGAATATCAGATCGTTTATTTACATGATCTGGCAAATCCGGATGGAAAGTAAAACCATCTAGATCCTCCAATGGGTTAATACATAGCTTCAGGTGAGATTTAAATCTTGTTTGTGGAGTTCAATGAGATTGTTTCAATAAATTAAGTTCTACTGTTTTTTGTGCATCAATCTCTTCTTATTTACATGTAGAGTTCTTAATTTTAAATAACTTTCAAAAGTAAATGAGAATCCCTTTTAACTGTAAATGTAATCATAATAATGGTTTTAGTGTTTTTCATGTAGTTTATTATTCTTTGTTTAAAAATAATTTTGCTCGATAGTTTGCTCAAAAATTATTTTTAATATAATTAATTTTTTGTTTTTTATTGCTATTGTTGAATTGCAATTCTGTATTTGCGAGAGATTACTAATGACATGTAGGAATAAGGTACAATAAAAATAAATTTTGCAGAAAAACAAAGTGTTACTGAAACTGTGCAATAATTTTTGCTGGAAGATAATACTTTCAAATGATAACTAAGAGCAAAACAATATTCAAGTAGAAAATATAAATTCATCTGCGTAAACGTAGGATATTATTATTTGTAAGCAGTAATGACGTATATTTATTTGTGCAAAGAAATTAAAAAATTCCGTTTGAAATAAAATTTCTTTAAAATATATTTTTTACGATCAATCCTTATTCTTTAAAAACTCCTTTTCATATAAGGAAAAGAAATTTCCTTGTGATATATGGGTGTGTATGAATATATGTATGTATTATTTTTATGGGGAAAAGATAAAATAAATAAGAGAATTGCAGACTTAGTGATCTATCATTCTATTTTTGTGGTCATCTAACTGTTAAAATGGCCTTAATTTTTTTAAAGAAAATTATTAATAAAATAAATTGTATTCATTGCAACAGTAAATATAACATATTTTACTGTAACATTTTATCATACTTTTAAATATATTAGTGCACGTAATTTGTTATATAATGTTTGCTCATTTAATTATTAATTATTTCCACTTTATCTGGTCATAACATTTAGATATAGATATGTATATAATCCACACAAATGTAGAATATAAAAGAAACCTTTCTCAAATGACATTTCCAAATAGAAAAGTGATAAAGAACTAATTTTTCTTCTAGATTCAATTTGACATGCATAATCCGGAAAAATATGCCTGTATTTCACCCTAAACTCATGGCACGTTGAGTCAGTTGAGAGAAATATATTTATGCCAACTCGAGTTTATTTTCAGCCTTTGAATCCCCAGGTAGAAAAAAAGACCGGATTCAAACGGAATTTCACTTACTTTATAACATAAATTATTTCCAGTCCTTCGATACCATGAAGAGAATAAATCAACCATAAAACTAGGAAAGTTTGAATAAAAGCAAATAAATATTTCGCGTAGATCAAGCCACGTTTGACATTTAAATTTCTACTACCACTTCTTCTATCTTTTCCAGATGTTCTGTGAAACTAACTTTTCGTCAATAGATTGAATATTTTTTTTTAGATACATTGATAACAGAAAATAAACCTAAATGGTTTTAGGAAGCTTTAGAATAAATACTTTAAAAATTTTTTTGTATCTAAGTTATCAATTTCAAAGATTTGTCATTTATTCTGAGAAAAATAACAATTTCTGATGTGGCACACTTATTTAATATTGAGTTACACACACACACACGCACACGCACACACACACACACACACACACACACACACACACACACACACACACACACACACACACACACACACACACACACACACACACACACACACACACACACACACACACACATCTGAATATACGAATATACACATATATACATGTGTGTCCGGAAATAACAGCAAAACTTTCGCAAAATTAAACTTCACCCTTTCTAAACAATGCACGTTAAAAATTTTAGTCTTATGACTTCCAATAGCAAATTTTTCATTCCGGAAAGATATTGTGAATAGTTTGAATAACAACAATTAAGATAAATATCATTTCACAAAAAAGGTACACATTTATGGATCACAAAAGAGAAAACCAGGAAACGTCACGTGTCCCATGCTCAAAATATCAGAATGAAACTAATGAAAATCCAACAGCCGTTTCATCAAAATCTTCAGAAGATTATATATATATATATATTTTATCTAAAACAGTTTCCCAATTCCTTTTTAGCACAAGAGCATTGGCTTTAATAGTTTTACTAACATACTAATTTTCAGAGAACTAAAGTTCTCAAAAACAGGCACTTATCTTCAGAAACTCTCGGAGACAACATAAAAGAAACCATAAACTCCATTTGTCAAAATATCACACAAATATTCCAGTCTCTTGACAGTCCCTAAATGAAAGCTGATCATGAATTTTAAAAGATGTTCTGCTTACAGCTAAAACTTACGTACCAAATGATCCCTATCGCAAAAGGTTGTCTTTTGAAAACAAGCTCCATTTCTTGCCGATGAAAACCAATGGAATCTCACAAAACATACCGAATGTAAAGCTCTTATATCCAAGTGCAGAACGCTTATCAAAAAATAATGTGGCAAAAAATCTAAACTGTGAAAAAAGATCTGCATAATATATTCTTAATTTCTCATTGGTATTCCTAACTCTCATTGACAGTGGTATTCATTTGAAATCATTTTGTGTCTAACTAAAGAATCAAATCAATTGTAAAATGACATAGCTACCCAAATTTCTTTACTTTATTTATTTTTTGTTTTTTGTACTTGGGAAATAATGTACTAAAATTCCATTTCTTTAGTGAAATCTTCAACTAAATCAAGTAGAATCACTCTCTTTCCTATGTGCCGGCATTGACAAGTACATCAGTGATAGAAACACAATGCTAAAAATAAAAAAAAGTCACCTTTCCCCCAAGAACACCAGCATCTCAGAAAAAGAAGTCTCAAGCCCTAGATCTGATTAAAAATACTCTACCCAAAATAGACAGCGTAAAATTGTTTTTTAAAGAATTACCTCATCCTATAATCAACACTATCTAATTAACGGTTTCCTGGACAGCTGTTGGAAGATTCCTCCATAGCAAATAGATGTCTCCTTGCCTTGATCGAGGAAGAATTTCGATAATCTATTTTTAACACTCGAGCAAAAGTTTTCAAAATCTTTCGTTACAGCACCTTGGGTTTATAGCCATCTTTCTCAAACTGAAGAAAAAATGTGGTTTAAAAAGTTGCTTCAACTGCCAACGTTTTGGACATAAGCTGGACACCTGCTCACATTAAAAATTTTGCAGTTTCTGCAGTGAGGCACATCACTCTAGCTTTTGCCATGCCTCCAATCAATGTTGCATTAATTGCAAAACAATTAACAAAACAACAGGCAGTATTTTTGAGGAATTACAACTAGCTTTAAATCCATCATATCCCATTACAAGACTCTTGACAGTGAGGCTAATAAATCAACAATTTACCAGAGATGGACATACATATCCTTCTGTAACACAAAGAAACTTATGCATGACCTTTAATAACAATGATCACTTCACAACTTCATCATCACTATAGCAACTATCTTAGCAGCAGGAGCAAAACACTTAGTCTCAGGTCTTAGATTTTCAAAGCTTAAATAATTTACTTCAAAAAAATTGGCTACAACTAGGACATTGCTACTGGAATGATAGTCAGCTAACACGTTCTCTATTATGTTACTTATTCCAACTCTTTTTTTAAGCAGATATGTAAGGATATAAAATAATCTCATAACATATTTTTCACTTTACTTTTTAATAAAATTAAAATTAAATTTATATTTAAGCATTGTAAGAAATCTCATGTACACAAGACAATCGTCATACCGCATGTTAAATTTTTTTATTCTATATATATATATATATATATATATATATATATATATATATATATATATATATAGTAAAATAGTAAAACACAGTAACAGTTAAAAATATACAATAAGAATTTTTATAGTTAAGCAGATGAAAATATAAAATACCTAAAAATAAAATTTAATTTACAAAAATTTTAAAAAAAATGGTATTTTAAGAAATACAAAAATTATTTTAAGTTATTAAACAAAGGAATGATTTTATTTAAAATATTAATAAAATTATTATTTTAAGTATTATTTTATTTATTTACATTATTTTGTAACTATAACTTGGTATCACATGCAATTTATTTACAGTTTGAATAGTGTCACCATCTGTCAATATGGGCCCCGCAAATTCAAATCTCTTAGATGACCATTGACTAAAAAAGAGTCAAACACAATCAGATTGGTGGGCATCACGTTTGATTAGAAATTACATTGTAAGGTTTACATCATAACACAGGGAAATAAGGTCATTCAACATTATGGAAAACATAAAAAAAATGCCAGTATCTGGTGGGGATACACAAAGAAATGTCGAAAAGTACTATATAAAACTGTAATGGAAATAATGTTTTTAAATGGAACAGCTATTTGTGGAACCCTTCTTTTTCCCAGTTATAAATTCAATGCAGTAAATATCTCCTGAGCTTAACAGCAGCATTTCCTACATCTCCAACATCAGCACTTGAAGTTATAACGTGGATCTCACCACTTAGCTTTACGATAGAAGCAAATTTTATTCACTTTATACGGAACCAAATTCCCTGCCTTGATCCTTATCTCCCACCACTGTCAGATATTGAGGTTGAGATGAAAGCAAGTTCGATCCATCCAAGAATTTTTCATGCAGAACAACAGACCTTAATTGAGGAGAAAACTAACAATACAGCCTTTGAAGAGAGCAAGCTCACCATCTTCTCCGATGGATCGAAAACCGGAAACCACAAAGGAGCAGCAGTGGTTCCCTTCGGCAGAGACGGTTACATATCAGCAGGCCCAGAGGCAGAAATTCAGTTCAAGAAGCAGAAACTGCAGCTTCATATGAGTCCGTTAAGTAAGTTAAGTTGCATCCATCTCCCTTCACTATTTGATTTGAGACCCGGGCTTGTATTAAATCAACTCTGAAACCTACCAGCAAATGCCCTGTAATAAGATCTATCCAAAATTATCTTCTCTTTTTTTCTTGCATCATAATTAGCTGAATCAAACCCATGTGGGTACAGAAAAAAAAATAAAGAGCAGACCAAGTGCTCAGAACCGCAGTCTCAGACGACAAAACTAAAACCATATCCCTCCCCCGATGCTCAATAAAAGTCAATGAAATTGGGCAATGAAAAAGTGGCATAAAAACTGGATCAATGATAATAAATTAAGTTGTTTCAACTCTTTGATTTAGATTTTAATGTTTCTATGCGTCCCTTGCACTGGTCCAGAAATGATACTTTTCCTCACTGGCCATAGGCTTTTTCCTGTTTATTTTAAAGGCTTCAATATATAGCTTCAACCTAAATAGCATATGTGGGGATGAGAGGAATCCCACTTCGCTATCCTACAACTTGCCTACTTACAACATTGGGCATTTGGCAGTTTTATAGCTCAATGGGGAAACAATTTGGAAGAAGAAAATTATGGAATATGGATACTCCATATAAAAGTGTAATAGGTTAGTAGGCTTTCTAATTGACCTTGAGCAACTATTCTCTTGGTTGAAACAATAGAAATTTAGGCGGCAAAGAAAGATCTAGACCTTACCTTCAAAGAGATTGTCTGAAAATCATACAAATGACTTATCACACACTTAAAGCCATACAATACATTACAAATCCTATCCACCTCAGTTTTTTTGATTCTCTTTTGTAAACCTAATATTTTTGTTCATCTAGAAGGGAATTGCAATTTTTCAGACGGAATATCTGTTACTTTTATTCTTCATAGTTCATATAAATATTATAATTTGTTTTGTTTATTTTAAGAGCTCCTTTAGGTAATTTAAAAAAGAACTGCCGAATAAATTCCACAGCGACATCTGAAACGGTAAGGTTTTTTCTCGACATAGGCATAGTGAGTTCTGCTGGCGCAAAATATTAAACACCTCTTCCAGCCTTCAGTAGAGATACTCTGTGAAACTCTATCATTAGACAATGTACTCCTTCCTACCACAATAAAATCAAGAGTTTTTTCCACATATAATAAAAGTTTATTGTACTTCTGTTACATACTGCATTACGAAATGTATTTTAATCAATAGTAAGCACTATTTACATTTCTATATAAGGAAAAACCTTAAAAATCTTAAGCTTATCGGAAGGTAGTAAATTCGAATCTTGACTTAACCGAATATCTGTCGTATTTACTAATGGCTACTAGGGCACATTGAAACCAGGCGTGATCACAATGTCCTCCAAGTGAAATATTAGTTCTGGAGGTGGTAGGCCAAGTATTGGGGGTCTTCTGCTTGGCCCCTGTTTCAAAATCACGAAGACTTCACCCGGCTGCTTCTGTCTAACTGATACAGACCAATTCAGTCTAGGTTCAGGGAAGCATGCTAGTGCAACAACAACAACTTCGAGAGATACACCATAAAAAATGCAATGCCAATTTTCCATTGTTAAATAGGTAGAGGTAATGAATTTTTCATGTCGAAGAGCCTGAAGTTTTACTCGTTGTAGAATATTATTAGGACAGCACTCTTCACATGGAAAGTTTCAGGGTTCACTCCGAGCTGTTATTAAACAATGAGAGATACATGATTAATTTCTGCCTCCTGCATGCACATTTTTGGGATGGATACTGGATGGAAATTTTCCAGGTTTTCCCTCTTGAAATAAAGGAATGAGGGGCCCATTATGTTTGAAGCGCATTCTCTGAAGATAATTTAGGCCGTAGACCGTAAACAGTAATACAAGAGACAAAGGTTGTCAGGCTATCTACTCCTACTCTAATGTATCGAAGTCTTAATCGTAGGAAAAAGAGTAGAATCATGCGGAATAACAAATCTACATGCAGAAAGAATACATTAATTTTCGTCATTCATGTTAAAATGGATAAATAATTTGCGCTTGCAAATTTAATGCGTATCACATTAGTGCTTAAAAATTATTATTTAATATAATATCTCAAGTCGCAGCGAAACTTAATTCTGAAATTCTATGAATTTAAATTTATTAATAAATTAGCCTTAAAAAGAAAGCAAATTTATGAATGAATGAACAAAAAAGTGAATTTTACATAAACTATAAGGAATTATCTCAAATTTCATTGTTCATCATAATGATTTGAAAGAAATTGTCTTCCAAGATTTGATATAATTTGTTAGTTTAGTGCTTTAGTGATTAATTAATTAATTTATTACAAATACCCATAAATTTAGCTATGACGCCATTATTTCTCTAGACTTGCAATATTCCTGAACTCTTCAGTTAAAGAACGCAAGTGCAGAGCACGAGTCGAGAAGAATAACATGAAACATTTGACGCTGTCTGCATAGAGTACATATGGGAGAGTCACAAGTCCAAACCTATGCAAATATGTGGACGAGCAGTCATGGCCCGTAGTCAGGCAGAAGAGAGCCACAGCTGAGTTTCTAGGGAAAATCAGGAGTTTTATAGATTAGTATTTATAGATTTTATTTTTTAAAATATTCATATTATTTCATGAATATATATGAGAATATTTACGTTAATATACTTTTTGTTACATTTGCTAATATTATACAACTAACCATATTTTCTATAAAATATATTTCAAAAAGCATTAATATATATTTAATAAGCCAAAATTACATTAATTAAAATTCATAACTTTAAGAATTATTTTAATATTCAAACAATTATACTTTACGTAAAATTACATCTTTAATCAAAGATATTTTTATCAAATGCATCAAGAGATTTGTTGTGACAAAATTTATTAAATAATATTTATTTATGTTAAGTTATGGGATATTAAATAAAATTAGAGTAAAAGTACTTGAATATGCATTAATTTATTCATGTTAAGCATTATAACATTATTTGATTTTAACAAATTATAAATTTATAAAAATGCGGTTGTGGGAGATTTGAAAAGAAGGATTTCAAGTTAAAATCCGTCTCCTAAGCAAGTTTTTCAACGTAAATATTTACCAAATTCCAAAGATTAATTTTTTTAGCTCGCAGTAATAAAAAAGCATGGACATTTATAAAATGTGTTCGAAGAAACTTCTGAGTTTTGTAAAATCCAATTTATTGCTGCACGAAATTAGAATTTCTCAGAGTTTAATATTTGAGGTTTACCATTATTTATTTCGGAAAATTTTTATTTTTAGTAACAAAAAACTAAACACCAAGATCAAAAATAACTCATTTGACTTAAGGGAAAAAGATATACGAGTTCGTTTCTTATGAAAAATATCTTTAAGAATGAGAATGCTGAAATTAAATGTTGCAGAAATAGAATCGTAAATATTGAAAATATGTTTATTCTGTGAAAATACTTAATTATTAGTTTAAAATTTAGATCTATATGTATTTTTTTCAATTTAGGAATTTAATATACCATAAAATCAGAGTAATCAAATGCTTGTTAATTGGATACTTTTTCTGAATTTAATAAGCATGATAGGAATATAAATTATAGTAAAAACATGCAGAAATCGGAAATACATCTCTTTCTTAAAAATTTAATCTCAGAGGGGTAAATGTAAAAAACTGGGAAGTGCTTTTTAAATAACATGAAATACCGCAGGACATCATATCAGGTAAGGTATTATAGTATTTTATTACGAAGAGAAAAGCAATAACGTTCTTTCTATTTCACGCATTCGCGCCTAAGATTTCTGCATATTTTCACAAGATTTGAGCAAATTTAGTTTCTGATTAGTCATTGTACTTTAATTTTATAAAAATTATAATGATTGTAACTCATTTTTTCAGTTAAAGTTTTGTTCTTTTTTTTGAGAGAATCTGTACATTGTAAAATTAATTGTTTGCGATCCATGCTTACTTAATTAGTTGTAACATATGCAGCAATCTATCAAGCAAAATAGAAAATTACAAAATATAAAATAATCTTGAATATTTATGTTTTACGATGTTGCTGTTTATATAAAGTGCTTAAAATGAAAACCGAGAGAAAAGTGACATTAAAAGTATTGATATCAATCTTTTTTATTTGCATGCAAAGGTCATAGTGCTTATTTATGAAATGAAATTAACTATCGCAGATTGAAATAATTATAACTTTTTCTCGTAGAAACATTTCCATGCCAGCTTAGAACAATTTGAAGTGTAGAGTTTATTTTAGTGTGGTATTAAGAGTATATCTCAGTGTGTATTTATAAAAATATCATAAAATTAGATTCAATAATTCTGAAGTTATGTTAGTAAAAATTCTCTTTTAACTGTTTACCTCGAAATGTAAAAGTTTATATTCGTTATATGTCACTATACTACAGTATTTCACAAGAAAAAATACACAATATGATTGCAGATGAATTCAATATGTTCTATTAGAGGAATTCCTCAATCAAAAGTTTATGTTGCTTTGGACCTGAAAGTAATGCAGTACAAGCAGACTGAAGTTTCATATGCCGTGCAGCATCCAGTGTCTGCTAACTCATTTCATATATTAATCGTATAGTTTGAGAGTAAGGTCAATATTTCCGAATAAATAATCTTCCATTTTACTGAATATAGTATATGTATCAAGAGAATATTTACGTGCAATTTACTCTCTCTCTCTTTTGCATTACCGTGTATCAAGGGAAATAAAACAGAAACACATTCGTCAAAAATAATTTCAGATATTTTTATCCTCTAATAAGAGAAGTGAATGACTAAATTAGTTTTATTCGACAACTAAATTTTTTAACAATTTTTTTCTTTTTTGGATTTTACTTTTACTCAATATATTTATGACCTGTGGAAAAACTTAACCGCTGAATATATCTTAAAAATTATCAGTAGTTAAAAGAAATACTATGTGTGAATGAGATTTTACGGTCAATTTAAGAAAAATTAGGAATTGATAATATGAAGTTTTCGAAAATAAAATGCAATTTTGATAGTTAGCTCTACAAATGATTTTTTTAATAAGGGTAATCACTGTGACTGTTGCTTCTCTACAACAAGGCAGGAAACTGCGAATCAATTATCATTATTCTGTGGGCCCCTGTAAACCAAGTCTACGAAGCATTACCCACGTCACTGCATCACAAACTCATTTATAGGGTAGGACACATTCATTCAGAAGAAATGACAGAGAAATGCAGAGAAACATCCATGCCCGAACCGGTATTCGAACCTAAGACCAACAGCTAGGCAGTAAGGAACGCTAACCACTCTGCAATTGGCCTTGCTATATATCTTTGTGAAACAAATACAAATAATTCCAAAATTATTTCATTTATTATCTTTGATTCGCTTCTAATGTTTTATTATAACAAAAATGTTTTACTTCAGCCTTAAATGTTTGCCAAAGAAATTCATTTAAAATAAAACAATTTTATGAGAAAGGATATTAATTGTATAAGTTAACAATTAAATGCTTTGAATTTCCTGAGAACTAAGTGACACACATACGTCACATATAATAAAAACTTAATAATATAAAATATTTGAATTAAAAAATATGTGCTTATCTTTAACACAAAAAATGTTTTTTAATAAACTGCTCTGCTTTAAAAATTTATTTAACACAATAATTTTTTTATTTAAAATTTTCTTTTGATTTTCTCAATTTATTGTTACATGTGATACATGGCCGTCTAAGCATTTTACAGAGTTGAAATCAATATTCATTCAATGTTGTTAATAAAGATAATATTTCTAAAAATTTTATTTAATGCATTTGTGAGTCATTCATATAGACCTGTAAGTCATACACATTTTACCGTTATTACAATAATCTCTTTTGCCCCTTAACTACAGTTTAAAAATGCTTTATAGATTCTTAAAGAAAATATGGCTCATAAACTAGGAAAAAGTTTTCGTTTTTGATTTCCTTTTTTTCGTTTTCTTGTCACGATAAATATAGATTCTCCTAATCGCCCTTTTCATTAGAGTCGATATTTTTATGAATATATTTTCATATAAACGCAGATGTTTTATTCATTTCCAGGTAACAAATCCCTTCTTCTGCGCTAAATGGAAATGCAATACTCTATATGTTTAAAAAGGATTTTATTTACATTACTAATCTACCCATTATCTAATTTTTTTGGAATTTTTAAGCATTATGTAAGCAAAAAGAATTTTTACAGTTTATGTTTGATTCAATAACATTTACAGACATTTCTTAGAATAATAGCATATATATGTTCTTCAAGAAGTTATTTTAAGAAAGGAAAAGAAAAAGTTAAATATTATTTTTATTTTATAAATAGTTTTTACTAATATCCTTTAAATTACATATTCATGAATCACAATGTTCCAATAGAGAAACATAATATTGATCCATGAAATACTTCGAAATATACTAGTATTGATTTGCTGTTTCGGTAAAAATTTCGTCATGAATTAAAGTGTGTAAAAATTTATGAAATTTACCAATATTAACAAATGTTTGTCTTGAATTAATCTTTATGATGAATACATTGAATACAACAGTTTATTTTTATTTAGAAAATTAGTATATTTTATATAAACTTAATTTTTATATTTGATCGATCTCAATTTTTATAGTTGATTAAATTTGATCGTATACATTTTTGGAGTTTTCAAACTGCAATTGTTCAAATGCTATATTACACGTTGAAGTAATTTTTATGTGTTTTACATCATTACACAAATGTCTATTATAATAAAAGTACTCCGGGTAGTGTTGGGCCATTGGACGTACCTGAGTTACTGAGTAATTTGAGCTGTTTTCAAATGGTAACAAAAGCTGTTAATGCTTTTTGGATATTCTTACCTATCCAGAAATGGTACCAGGGAAAATTCCTGTTACATGTGTTCACTCAAGAGTTGCAGGCGGGACCATATGACCATCACCAGACTTATCAGTGAGGATTTGAGATTGATGTTCTATTCTTATAGGAAAAGAATTAGAATTGAAGTGTGCTACCAATCAAGCCATTTTTGACCACATTCTAGATTGTCTAGGCTTTTCAGAATTGATTTTTTCGCAAGTCCAATTTTAATGTTAGATTTTTTTAGAGTGAAAATTTCATAGACCTGATTTAGCGTTGCTAAACGCAATAACAACAACAGTAACAAATAATATTGAGTTGTTCAACAATAACAACAAATAAGTGCTAAACTAGTAAATTGATGAGAAGAACTACAGAAATTATTGAGCTAAAAAAACGAGTACATTTAGAGAGTCTTTAAATAATATAATGTTTCAGACAAAATGAGTCATTGTAGATGTATGGAAAAAAGGTGGGATTTTAAGTTTGATTCTTGAAGAACATTTAATATAAGTAGGGTAAAAAATGATGTTGATGAAGCTTAAATTTTAGCAGCTACTTTATAAAAACAAAATTATTATTATGGTGTGTGGATACAGGAAACAATATATTAATCTTCAAGAGAGGAAATGAAAGTTATGTAAACGATGACACATGGGGTTGTGTATTATTTACTAAAGTAAAAATTTAATTAATTACTTTGTGAACAGAACTATTTTATCAAATATTTATTTTAATTAAATTTAATTAAGTATCCTGTGCATTTGTTTTAGGCAATTACATTGCATAAAATTATTTTCTAAATCAAAAAACACTTTAATCTAAATACAAGTAGGCAATTATTTTTTTTAGAAATCAGCGTCATTTTTCTATTTAGTTTTTTTTGTTTAAAATTTAGATTTTTTTTATATCTTAATAATTAATCAAAATAAGGCTCAACAGTAATGGAAAATATTGAAACTTGTTAAAATTTATGTAAAAAAAAAAAAAAAAAAGGCTAAATTACGTATTATGAAGAAAAAAGATTACCAAACTTTGTTTTGTATGCCTTCAGCTAATGATAATAAAAACAGAAATAAATTTTGCACGTAAACATACCATTAAAAACAGATTTTAAAATGAAACATAAAATAATTATCTGCAGCTTAAAAGAAACATAATAATATAAATAAACATTTATTATAGCAGCTGTCAATAATTAAAATGTTACAATATAAGTATCAAAAACATTTTAATATTTATACAGCTATAAAAAATAATACAGATTTTGCTATCATTTTAGGATAATATCACTTATTTTCAAAAAAAGTCAATCAGGATGGCCCATATCTTCCTAAATGAATTAATTATTCATGATGATAGAGGAGTTATCTGTACCATTTTCTGATTTTGTGACACTTTTTCTCTCTGAAAAAGTTTTAATGATAAACTAAAGAAAATATGCAAAACGATTATCCAATGCTTTACACGTTATATAGGATATTTTTGGATAACTCATTTAAAAATCTGTTTGGAAATGATGGTGATTACATTCATTTGTTTTTGAATAAATGTATTTCTCAAAATATTACGTAAAAAGATAATAAACGAAAATCTTTCTGGAAAAATCTATTTCCAAATGTGCTTTTCTTTGAGACTTTTTGAGTTTCCATCCAGTTAGACATCCAGCTTTAATGAGGCAGTCTGAAGTTCGCGATAGACATTCGACCATTCTCCTCTCTGTGTTTATCAGTTCAAGAGAAAATATAGTCTTTATTATCCAAAACGTTATACAAAAACAAAGTGGCATATAAATATTTATTTATCTCAGAAAAAAAAAATTCTAAGATGTAAAGTCGGAAAAAATTTGCGGTCACTTGAAGAATTCAAGGCACAAAATGCTTTCTGTTGATTAAATGTCATTTTGCAACATGCTGTCATCTTTGAAACTGAAGAATCGTAGTGGAACCAGAGGTGACGTAAGAAAAACGTAAAAATATACTCTTTTCAATAGTTATTAGTATTAACGAGTTACTATTATGCATTTGAAACTACAAGGTGTCAATTCCCTTTGATTTATTTGAAACCTTTTTTTATCATAAAATTAATATCGTAAATGAAAGTATACCTTTCCTACAGAAGCAAAGGAATAACAGTAAATAGTGAAAGAAAAAATATATTTAAAGTCTCTCTAACATATGAAATGTAGAAAATTTGAATGGCAAAATGAATCAAGGAGTGTATCAGTCAAAAGCGTAATACCAGATGCTGATGAAAATTTCAACATGTCTTCATGAATATTCTTCTAGAAAAAGGTTTACTTCAATGAGTTATTGAAAAGTTTTGGTTTGTTTGAGCTCCAATAAATAATAGTATTTGACTACGATGATGGTAACAACAAGAAAATGGCTGAGACAGAAAATCTAAATAAGTTTCACTTCTTGATACAATGTTAATACAGATATTGTTTTATTTATTTCCAAAACAGAGTCAGGATTAATAAAAATATTCTTAAAAAAGATTTCGCATAATATTTTTTTCAAAAATTTTACTTAATTTTAGTTTGATACTGTAAGATTGAAAATTTGTCTCAAGCTTTCATCATCATCTTTTTATTTTTCGGGAAAAAATTATGAATAAAATTTATAAGGCAAACAAAAAGTTTTCTCAGTTTTCATTTCGCTACTGAATGAAGTGAAAAAAGTATGGAAATTAGTATATAAGGTGTTGAGACACCGGCCAGTTAAGGTTAGTAATATCAGTTTTTACAGAAGCAAGTCCAACGTGCACATTCATCAATCGTAGTTTTTTTATCTTGTGCCAGCTAGGTTGACAATATGGGGTGCACTGCTCCACTTTTTCACACTGAAACATATTTGGTGTGAAATCCGAATGCTTCAGTACACACATGTCATAGGGATCCGTTTATAGGGTTGCAACCATTCACACCTCATTCATACACAGAAAAGACAAAGATAGGATAGAGAGAGAAAGTACTTCCATGCCTGAACCAGGATTTGAACCCAGGACATCTCTATCCGCAGTCAGGCACTCTGACCACTAGACAGGGTGGTTGGCAATCGTAGCTTGTATCGTAATCGTAACGAAGAGAAATGGATGTATCGAAAGGGCTCGTTTGGTGTTTGATTTACAATGTCATTGCAACAGAAGGAGCCAGCACTGGTTAATAGTAAGAGTGTACCGTCCTGGCCGATAATGCGAGGCCGCATTTCGCATGGGTGGTCAGGTATACCACACAGCGACTTACCACCCCTTCCCTTCCCTTTACAATCATCTTCACAAAAACTGTCTCACCAAGGAAGCTGCCTTGCGCCAAACGCTCGCGAACTTCTTTGCTTCCACAATCCCCGAGTTCTGTCTCACTAGGATTGAACAATTGAAGGCTCGTCAGCAGAAGGTGCTAGGCGTGGATCGGGATTACTTCGAGGACTAACAATTGGTTACATTTTCTGTAGGTCATGTTTTTTTCGGGCCAATAAAAAGGGACAGATCTTTCTTGCTTAAATCATTTAAAACGGATTTTTCTTTGTTATTATTTATAAAATAACTTTATAAAAGTATTTTTCTTTCGATTTCTACTTTTCTTCTTATTCTATTATTCTGGCGATACAATTTTAAATCATTTTTTTCTCAATCAAAATCATTATTTATAAAGTGCCTAGTAGAATAATAATTTTACATAGAATTGTTAAAATAATTTCCATTCATTCATATATAGTAATACATTTTTATATAAAATAGCGTAAATAGGTGCTTTATCAAAAGTTATAAATATTACAATTATAACTAATTTCTATTTTTGATAGCCCCTCAGGGGGTTTACCTTCTTTAGGTAAACACGGGTGTCACAATCCCGAGGTACCCTAGTGATCTTTCCTCTTCTATATTTTCTTCTCTCCTCTACTCTTCTGCTTTTTCTTCCTTTTCTCCCTCGTTGTGGTTTCCTCGAAAGAGGTTGAGGGCTCCCCTTGAGTAGCTTTCGCCGCTCTGTTGCTATTAGCTACTCTTGAGGACTAAATCACCCACGTGTTTGCCGTGCGTGGAGACCCGTGTCCCTGGAAAGGAGGATCCTGGTAATTGAGGCCTCCTGAGACCAACACATTGCTTTGGCCTCTGCTTCAGGTAAACGGGAGGTGTGTTGTGGTCCTCAGCACATCAATCGGCTTTATGGATCAAGCGATCGGTACATCTACTGGGTGACTCGTTAAGGGTGGAGTCCACTTCAGGGATGTACCGTGAGCGTATAGGGACTGACTAGCACTGATACAGCTAAACTGTATCCCCTCGTAGGGCTCCGTGGTGGGTGGTGCCGTCTGGTCCCTGAATTTATATTAATCCTATATGGATAAAAGCACATTCTCTTCACTCCCTCGGGAGCAACAAATGGAAATATGTACTGCAAAATTTTTTGTTATCAAAAGAATAGGAAATACATTTGAATATGTTTCTCCTTTTCTGATTGAAAAAGCTGTAACGTCTTACCTTGGAGAAGTTAAATCCATCAAGAAATTGCGTTCGGGTGTTCTGCTAGTAGAAACTGCATCGGAAAAACAATCAATTCTGAGGAAAAACATGCAAACAATTGGTGACATTGCTGTAAGTGTTGAACCACACAGAAATCTAAATTTTTCACGAGGTGTTATTTCTTCGGAGGACTTGTTTCACACGCCCACCGAGGAAATATTGGAAAATTTGAAATCACAAAAAGTCTGCGCTGTGAAAAGAATAACGATAAAGAGAGATGGCATTGCTCTAAGCACAAAACATCTCATTTTGACATTCTCGACACCAGACTTACCACAAAGCATTAAAGTTGCTTATATGCGATGTCCTGTACGGCCTTTTATCCCTAATCCTCTAAGATGCTTCCACTGTCAACGATTTGGACACTCTAAAATGGCTTGCAGAGGGAAACTCACATGTGCCCGTTGTTCTGACGTTGGCCATGAAAGTACCACTTGCGAAGCCAAAGAAGTGTGTGTCAACTGTAAAGGCGACCACACCTCTTATTCTAGATCTTGTCCCGTTTGGATACAGGAAAAAGAAATTGTTACCATCAAAATGAAGAACAATATTTCCTATTTGGAAGCTCGTCGATTGGTTAATTCCCGTACTCCCATTCCTGGTGTAAGTTATGCAAATATAACTAAAAAGGTAACCCGATCCTGCAGCACCCAAACAGAGACAAATTCTGTTTCTACATTTAGCTTGCTCTCAAAGCAAAAATCAACAGATATTGCTACACCTGTAATCGCAAAATCAGCTTTGGCGAAATCGAAAGCCTTGAAGGCTAGAAAATTAAAAATTGCTAAAGAAGGCGTTCGGAAGCCTTCGTTAACTGCAAGAAAAGCACTTCTGTGTATGGATGCAGACACTGTCAAACTGCATCCTTCAGATGATGATTTCATGTTGGAAGATTCATCTGAGATGACATTGAGCAATAGTGATAATGGTTAGATTATATTCCCTTAATGACTTCCTTTGTTTCATGGAATTGTCGTGGTTTTCGGACTCGAATTGATGATATCAGATCCATTATGTCAGCCTATAACCCCGCATGTATGGCTCTCCAGGAAACATTCCTGACGCCCAATATCATCACCAAAATGCGTGGGTTTCAATGCTACAGAAAGGATAATGGTTAATGGTGGTGATGCTGCTGTGTCTGGTGGCGTTTGTATATTTACATCAAACAATTATCCCAGTACAGCACATCAGTTAAGAACTACACTCCAGGCTGTTGCTGTGAGAATTCACACCGCGTGTCTGATTACAGTTTGTAGCCTCTACTTACCACCGAATGATGTCATCCAAGAGGAGGAACTAAACGACTTACTTGATCAACTCCCAGCTCCATTTTTATTGCTTGGTGATTTTAACGGGCATAGTCCTCTGTGGGGTAGTGATGATACGAACTCTCGCGGCCGTCAGATAGAGCAATTTATTTCTGACAATTGCCTTTGTCTGCTAAATACCGACGAGAAGACTTATTTTCACGAACCATCACGGACATTTCACTCTCTTGACTTAGCTATTTGTTCTCCATCACTCCTGACATTGCTGAATTTTGCTGTTGGAAATGACCTCTATAACAGTGATCATTTCCCTCTAATCGTGACTCAGGCTGGAAGTAATAGTGTGTGTCACAACCCACCTAGTTATGTGTACAGTCGAGCCGATTGGACATTTTTCATGCAATTGGCTGTGATCAGTGAGACAAGAGTTAAGACAGATATGATAGATGATGCCGTTAAATATGTCACCGACACAATAATCCGAGCTGCGGATGTTGCTATCCCTAAAAATTCCATCATTCCACATAAACACAGGAAACCATGGTGGAATGAAACATGCCAACTCTCCTATAAGAAACAAAGGAAGCAATGGAATATATTCCGAAAATACCCTACTACGGAGAATCTTGTTGCTTTTAAAAAAGCCAAAGCTCAAGCTCGAAGAGTTAGACGTCAGAGTCAAAGAGAATCTTGGATTCACTATGTGTCGTCAATCAATTCATCGACAACAAGCAGACAATTATGGAGGAAAGTTAAAGCAGCCAATGGTATTTATCAGGATTATTCCCTTCCTGTATTAAAAACTGGAGCTGCAATACACTCCTCAGCGGTAGATATTGCTAATGTCATCGGTGAAACCTTTGCTAGTGTTTCCAGCTCTGATTCATATAATCCTACTTTTCTAAGGATTAAAGGAATCGCTGAGCGGACACCTCTAAGCTTTCATGATCGATATATTCTACCCTATAATTGTGATTTTGAACTGTCAGAATTGAAGTCTGCTTTAACTAAAGCAAACGACACTAGTCCAGGACCAGATGGAATCTCGTATCAAATGCTCCGTCATTTAAATCACGATTCTTTGTTAAACATACTTTTATTGTTTAATAGAATCTGGACTGAGCATGCTTATCCTACTTCATGGAGGGAAGCGATAGTGATTCCAATTTTGAAACCTGGCAAAGATTCATCTGACCCTCTGAGTTATCGTCCAATAGCTCTCACGAGTTGCTTGTGCAAAACGTTTGAGCGTATGGTCAATGCTAGACTCATTTACATCTTAGAGAAGAATAATTGCATACCCCTTCAACAAAGCGGATTTCGAAGAGGACGATAGACTATTGACAACATAGTTGATCTGGAATCCCAAATTCGAAATGCTTTCGTGAGGAGAAACCATCTTGTTGCAATTTTCTTCGATATTGAGAAAGCATACGATCGTACGTGGCGTTATGGTATTCTCCGTAATATGCATAATCTTGGATTTAAGGGTAATCTTCCAATATTTATACAGAATTTTCTAGCTACTAGGCTATTTAAAGTACGTATTGGAAGTACACTTTCCAATACTTTTACTCAAGCTGAGGGTGTCCCTCAAGGTAGCGTTTTAAGCGTAACCCTTTTTAACCTTTTCATCAATAACATACTTCATCAGTTACCATCTTCAGTTCATAGGAATTTATATGTTGATGACTTACAAATTTCATATCAGGGTTCAAACATGAATATAATTGAGAGACAATTGCAAACAGCTGTAAACAATCTAACTACTTGGTGTGAACAAAATGGTCTTAGTATATCTCCTAGTAAGAGTCACTGTGTCCATTTCTGTAGGAAAACTAGTCTTCATCCCTATCCTGTGCTTCACATAAGGAATAGACCTATTCCTGTGGTCAACGAGATAAAATTCCTCGGGGTAATTTTCGATAAGAAGTTAACTTTCCTTCCGCATACTTTATATCCGCGGAAGAAGTGCGAGCGATTGCTCAATATCCTCAAGGTGTTGTCTAATACACTTTGGGGTGCAGATCGCACTTCATTGCTCCGAATTTATCAATCAATCATTTTATCTCGTATTGACTATGGTTGTGTTGCTTATGGATCGGCTAGGTCTTCCATTTTACGCAGATTGGACACTGTTCACCACACTGCTTTAAGGATTTGCTGTGGAGCATTTCGTACATCACCTGTCCAGAGTCTATATGTAATCTGCCAACAGTTGCCATTAGACCTGCGGCGGATGCAGCTGTATCTTAATTATTATTCAAAAATCATGTCCTCACCTCATCATCCCTTGCGTTCCATGATTCCAAGTGCTGCTCTTAAGAGATTATATAATGCTAGACCATCAAGCATTCAACCTTTTCTCTGTCGTATTAAATCTATTATTTTGCTTTCTGACCTATGTGATGTCCGAATCGAGTCTACCGACCTTTACGCACATTCACCTTGGTATAATCCACACATTATTGTGCTAAATCCCTTTGGAAAAAACAAAAAATCAGACACAAATACTGCTATTCTTAAACAGCTTTATTCATTCCATCGCTGTCAGTATACTATGTACACTCCAGTATTTACGGATGGATCCAAATGTCCAGGATCAGTTGGCTGTGGAGTTTATCTTGATGATACCTCCTACAGTTATAGCCTTCACAAATCCTGCTCCATCTTCACCGCTGAGGCTACGGCTATATACCGAGCACTTCAGCTGCTACAAACTAAAAATGAACGTAAATTCTGTGTGTACACTGACAGTATGAGTGTATTAGAAGCTTTGAGGAATAACAACAATAATTGCCATCCAGTTGTGTCTAAAATATTCAAATTAATTGATTCAGTTACTAACAAGGGATTTGAGATACTGTTTTGTTGGATTCCAAGCCACATAGGAATAGATGGCAATGAGAAAGCTGATGCTGCCGCTAAATCTGCAGCTACTTCCATTTTGCCTTCAATACCATCAACAGACATGAGAAAAGGATTCAAACATTTCATATATTCTCTTTGGCAGGAATCCTGGGACCTGCAAGTCAGCAACAAACTCCATTCCATATTTTCATACATCATTCCATTATCTGTTTTATCTCCACGAAGCGCAGATGTCAGACTGACTCGCCTTCGAATTGGTCACACGCGTTTCACCCACAAACATTTGATCTTAAGTGATCTCCTACCGTGGTGTGAAAAGTGTGATGAACCATTTACAGTATATCACATTTTAATTGTGTGTCCAGATTTTAACCATCAGCGTTTTAGATATTTTAATAGTAATATTTTAGCATTAGAAGATTTGCTTGGGGAACCACCCCATCGCAATTTATTTGCGTTTTTAAAAGACTTAGGATTTATGAATTTTATCTGATTTAGAAATATTTTATTTAAATATCAAGTTTTTAATTTTATACATGTATATATTGTATGTTTACAGACTTTTAATATATATTTTAACTATATTTCTATTTTATATCTTTAATATACATTTTAACTATATTTCTATTTTATACTTTTAATGTACATTTTAACTATATTACTATTTTATGTTTTTAATTGGTGAAAAAAAACTGTTGTATAATATCTTGTGATTGGCGCAGCTTGTCCTTATCTGGACCTTGCGCCATAAAAACCAACCAACCAACCAACTAACCTATTTTTGATAGTATGAAATTTTGTATCCCTTTCACTCACATTAATTCAATTTCTTTCAGTGCTTTTATGTGTACCAAGATATTACTTTAGTTTATTAATGTACATCTTGCAAGCCGATATCATATAATTAGATTATCAAATATAGAACCAAAAGCATTTGGAAAAAAATTTAAAATATATATGATAGATACAGATAATTTGTGCTAGAAGCATTCCGGATTTGAATTTTTCTAAAGGTTGAATTATACTTACTGAATTTTTAAGAAAGGTATTTTTACATAATTCATTACTCGTTACTTGGATGATGCATAACAGTGTTTGCTATTTTCCGCAAAAAGTAAAACATAATTAGATAATTGTGATACAAGCTCTTAGAAACTTTCGTCTGAAGTACTAATAAAATTTTGTTGAACTAATTACAAGATATTTATTATATGTAAAAATAAGCTATTAACATTAAGAAACACTTTGCATTTGGATTTTATACAAATTAAAATATTTCATTCTAATTGCATTCGTGCGTCAATATCATGATTACGATTTGCGTTTTTTATTTGAGAACATTTTTGTTTCTTGATTATATTGACAAGATTACTAAATATTTTTTATGTTTATTCTTGATATATACATTAACTTGTTTTTACGAAGGTGCTTCCAAATAAGCTATAATATGCACTTATAAGTAATTTTAATATAAAACATTGGATTTAAACTACAGGACAATTTGGAGTATATTTATCGCATATTTAGAACTATATGAGAAATTATGTGATTATTACTTTTTATTGAGATTCAATGAAAATAATTTAAACGAATTTTTTATACCAAATCGCTTTATTAGACACAGAAAAATCTATGTTAACTTCAAAGAAGCTTTTGACTCCTTCTCATATTGCAATGGAACAAATTTTCATTAGGGATTATACGGAAATTATTTATATTTTGAATCACAAACCAGAAATAATTATTTGCGATTGAGTCACATACTATAATATTTATCGAAATCATATTAGTAATCATGCTTTTCTACAAAAGATATTTAAAATAAATTGGACTACAAGAAAGATTTATATATTATTTCTCAATCTCATGTTATCGAATGTTACACAAAAACAATATAAAAAATTTAGATTTGAAATATTTTTTAAATTTATGTAAGCGTTAACAAATAAAATTGTGTTGTTTTTCTAAAATAATAACAAATTATGAAAGGATGTTTAACTTCTGATGTTTACAGAACTTATAATAATTACTTTCTTTCTGTGAATCAATGCCATAAACGATCCTGAATGTAAAGGCCTTATTAAAGAATTCTCTGGGAAATTTGTTTCAGAATAGAAGCTGAAGTCATTAATCATATTTAAACATGAAATTGTAATGTGGGTACTTCAGTGAACATGGCGCCATAACAAATAATTCTATTATTTTGAGTCATTAAAGTAATGACTAGTATTTAATTATCATTATGTACTTCTGTTAAATGATGCAGAAAGAAAGTACGTTTAATAACAAGTAACTTGGTGCAATAAAGAATCTTGTAATTATTTAATTAAGAAATTGAGTTATTGCGTCTGAATTTAAAAATTAGTATATTATTTCAAATATATTATTTAAAAGAAATCTGTGTATCTGAATGTTTATTTAACGAGAAAACACATAGAGAATAATAAAATTTTGACTTCAAAGTAACTTTTTACAAGTTAAATTTTCCATTATCTTTGCATTTTGTTTTTTTAGTTCTTAAAAACGTTCTCACATAGTATGCCTCAGACTTATCATTATTATATCTCAATTCAAAAATATATACTGGATACATTACAAAATGATAAAGTCAAGTGAAATGCTATAGTCTTTAAGCATTTTTCAAAGCAAATAGAAAAAATATATAATGAAAATTGTTTACTTTTTAGCCAAATGGAAAATTTTACAAAGTAATGAATTCTTTAAATGAAATATCTTAAATTCATTAAAAGTAGTAATTAAATCAGTAGTATGTGGTTATGAATTACGTTTATTTATTTTTTTTTTACAGGAAACTTTAACAGGTATTTAAATTTATTCTTCTAAATTGTGTTTAGATTACATGAAAAATGATTACCACGTTACATCATAGCAGAATTTCATCACGCACTAAGAAAATATCTATTCCCACGAAATTCAACTAAATTGAAAATTTTCACGTACCACCAAAATTTTACGTAATGCAAATGATAATCCTGATAATAAATCCAGTTTCCTTAAAAAAGTACCCCTTTTTAATTTTCTGTGTGTAAATAAATGAAAATTGCTCTATTTAAGGCATATAATGTATGCATTAAAACTTTCAAACGAATTGCATACAGGAAACAATACACTCATTAATAATGTGTGATAACAGAATACATCATAATAAATATAGAGAAATGAAATATTTTTCACTTTTCAGGATATTGTCGAATCAATGATCTTGAAGTTCTGCTTAACTATCTATTATTATTTAATAATGGCGAATATTAGCGCCTAAGCCATTAGTTCACGGGCTCTCCAATACTTTTCAGCAATGCCCTCATACTGAGAAAGAAACACACAATTATTTAAATGTTCAAAAGTCATTAGTTGACCAGAGTCACACAAAACACAGTCCGGGGAATCCACCACTCCAATCCTATAGAGATGTTCCCGCAAACAATCATGTCCAGTTAGACCTCTAAAAAGGGCCACTGCAGTCTTTCTTGGAAAAACAGGAACAGCTTTTTCCTCCCCCAAAATCTTCCATCTCTTGTGCGTCGCACGTTGAACCATATCTTGTTTAAGAGTCTTCTTGAGAGTCAGGTTAACAAACAATTTAGTTGAATGAAATAAAAGAGGGCGATTCATGCGTTGATCTATCAAGGCTCCCTTTTTAGCCAGTGAATCAGCCTTTTCATTGCCCAAAATATCAGAATGGGCAGGGATCCACTGGAAAGAAATTCTGTGTGCCAGAGCCTTAAGCAAAGGTCTACATTATAAAATTCTTTTGAAGCTATTTTGATTACTCAAAAGAGTTTGAAGCGCGCTCTTAGAATCTGACAAAATGGCCGCTCTTTTAAAAAAGTGACTGCAAATCGATAGCTGTCGGAGAGTCACTGTAATAGCTTCAATTTCACCATCAAAGGCTGTGGAAAGAGGACCCATTGGTAACTAAAAACTGAAAAGCTCACAATGTATACCTGCTCTTGCACCATGTGTTCTTTCTAACATAGAATCATCAGTGAAAACATAAACCCACTCATTTTCAGTATATCGAACCTCAATAGTCTCTATTGCGAAAGATCTTAGTTGTATATCACTCATTTCTTTTTTAACAACTCTTTGAATAAGATCAAGATTTATATTCGAATTCAGATAATCTATAGGACAAGTAGGAGGAAGTAAAATTAAATAATCTCTACTCAAATTTAAAGCATCGTATTCTCTCTGGGCAGCTTGGATGAAGCCAGTTTGAGTCTTAAGATTTCTAGGGATCTCATTGGTATAGTTCCTCCAGAAAGAGTTGCCAGGTAAACGCCCAAGTTTTTGGTATAGCTGGATCGCCTTTCTTTTAATAAAATGATGAACAAGTTCCAAGTCGGTTAGGAGTTGCGTTGCAAGAACAGGGGTAGTTTTTACAGCTCCAGTAACAATTCGCAATGCTTTGTGTGTGTGTGGTTCTGGAAAACCTCAAGAATATTAACTACTTTCTCTGCGGCTGTGATGAGAATTTCGCAACAATAGCAAATAATTGGCCAGACAAATAATTTTTAAGTAGATAACAATGTCTCTCTGTTGCAGTCCCACCTCAAGCCTGCCAAACGTTTCTAGACAAAAAGTCTTCTAACGGCTTTATTTTTCAAATTTTCTGCATCATTTCTCCAATTTAAACGAGGATCGAGAGTGCAACCTAAGTATTTAGTCGAATAATTATATTGAATATTTACACCTTTATATGTCAAACTCGGGGTAAAAGACTGTCTATTCAGAGTGAAGAACAGAGAAGTGGTTTTACCCCGATTCACCAACAAACCATTTTTTAGGCACCAGTTCTCCAATTCCATCAGGGCATTATTGAGGATCTGATTCAACCCATCCTGGTTCTTTTTTGAAGCATTGCTCCAGAAAACCAAGTCATCAGCAAAAAGGGCAGAATCCACCGATGGTGCTAAAGTATTCAGTAAATCATTGATAAATCATTAAAAAAAATCGGGCTAGTAACCGTTCCCTGAGGAAAGCCAGTCTCAGTCTGTTTAAAACCAGAAATTCCACAACCATATCTAACAGCAGAAAAACGCTGTGCTGGAAAATTCCTAATCCATTCAAACATCCTACAACTAATTCCCAGATTCTGCAATTTCTGAACAGTACGCAGTCGCCATACCTTATCATATGCTGATTCAAAATCCATAAAAGCTGCCAAGATGGAAAATCGTTTATCTAAAGAGTTCTTAATGATTTGACTAACATAAGAGACCTGCTGAGCCGTGGAATGATATTGTCTGTATCCAGCTTGTCTATGGGGCAAAAGATTGTTACTTTCCAAAAACCATGTTATCTTTTCCATAGTCTTCGACAAAACACTAGTCAAAGCAATAGGTCGGTAGTTTTTAATATTATCAGAAGGTTTATTTTTTTTCAAAATAGGAATTATAATGGCTTTTTTCCATATGGTAGGTACATAGGAGTTCCAACTTTGATTAAAAATAGATAAAAGAATCATTTGAGAGTTATATCCTAGATGTTTAATAAACTCTGGGTGTATATTATCCGGGCCTCGGCTTTTCCCTAAATTAAGAAAATTAATTACTTCTCTTATTTCAAGAAGATCAAAGTCTCTGTCAAAAATTTCATGCCTAGTACCCATATTCTCATGGGTATTCTGGATCAAATTCCTCATTTGCCTCTCATCTCTCTTAAGTTCACAGCTCAGACGTTGAATTGAAGCATAAAAAGTCATAAAAGAATTTGAATTATCCTTGTCAAAGTCTTTCCTTTAAAAACAATAAGGCCCCTTGGAGAAAGGGGGACGTCACGTTTCAATTTATTTACAAATTTAAAAACCTTAGTTCCGTCTTTACAGTAGTCAATATTATTTATAAAAATATCAAAACTCTTGCGCTTTGCTAAATAAATTTCTTTAAGGAAGACTGCAATACTTTTTCCCTAGTTCCTAACGTCCTCTGCACCACCTGACTTTTCAGCTTTAATACGGGCCTGAACCGATTGCTATTTTAACACTGTAAGCTCATCATTCCCAAAAGTTTTATATTTGTATTGTTTACCTCTAGGTATCCAAAGTTTGGCCATTGAAAATATCGTTTGACAAAATTGTGACAAAGCGGAGTCCAAATTTTTTTTCTATTAGTAACTGGTCTACAAAAAAGGACCTCCAGTTCATCCTGGTAAGCCTTCCAGTTGGCCCTTTTGAAATTCCAACGATTCTTAAAATGATCATGTTGTTTAGAGGTTTTGTCCCTAATTCGGAAAGACGTAACAATAATGCGATGTCCAGAGCCAGGATCATAAATTATTTCTCTGTTCGCTTCATCTATTAGATCACTTGAGGCTAAAGTAAAATTAGGATTAGTAGTGCTACCGTGATAATGAAGATAAGTGGGAATGTCAGAGTTTTTATAGATTACTTCAAGCATACTGGGATCCAAGAGGTCTTCCATAGAACTTCCTTCTCTATTTGTATTTCCATAATTCCAACGTGAACTATGAGCTTTAAAATCTCCACACAAAATTGATCAATTGGAAAATTGAATGTTATCGAAGTTTAAACGGGAGTTGCCAGGTGGGCTGTAACAGTGATACATTTCAAAATGATTCTGATGAATCCAAACATCAACTCTGACCATCTCCGCTCCGTTATTGGACGAAAGGTCACTAATTATTTCGAACGTAGATGCCAGAATATTTTTATAATTCCAATCAAAATACCACTAGCATTACGCCTAGATTTAGGCAATAGTTGTAAGTCATAACCTGGGAAGTTATATTTGACTAAGTCATTGTAGACAAGGTTTGCTTCAACTATCATAAAAACATCAATATCATGTGACATCAAGGTAGTTTGGTGTTGAGTTCGCTTTTCATGAAAAATTCCATCTGCATTCCATTAAAGAATATTTAGTCGTCTATTGTCCTTAGAAGGACAGTTTGTAATATTTTTCAAGATCATCATCAAAAAGAATTTAGAAGAGCGCAGCAAATCTGTAGCAGATTAGCATTACCCAAGGTGCACCACGAGGAGGTCTGCTTTTTTACACCCCGCTTAACTATCTATGAGAGGAGCCTAAAATGTCTTTGCAATATTTTGATATCTGTAGACATAAATTAGGAATAAAATTTGGGTATTTAAAACAACTTGAGCAAGGCCACTCATAGAGCCACAAATTTAAAAAAAATTCCTGTTATTATTATAAGGTACATTCAGTTAAAAAAATCTATATTTCTTCGTTTGTAAAATTATTATAACATAAATCGCTAAAATATGCACTATGTACATTTTCAGAAAACTTGTACGTAAGAAATTCAGTATTTATGAGATTTATAAAATGCATCAGAAAAAGCCATTTCTATGACTTTTATAACTTATTCTAATATGCCGTAAAACATTTTCATGTATGCGCGTGTATGAGCAATACACATCATTCGACAGAGTAAACATTTCCCAGCATTTGAAAAAAATACATGAAGCTTCAATTTCTTTCTTTCCTTAACGAAATAACATTTGGAGTGAAAAGCAAACTCATCAAAGAAGAGAAATTGTAGAAGAAAGCCGCCCCACTTACTAGCCTTTGATGATTTAGAAATGTTGTGATTGCACTTCGCGAAGGAAACCGAGAATTACTTTCTTTTTTATCATAAAATACTTAAGTTTTTTATTCGTTTCTTTTTTGAAGTTATTCTTGTTTTTTGTATTAGGCCAAGTAATACTTTTTCTTGTACTTCTGTTTCTTACTCCTGTTTTGAAGATCTCAATGAATTCTTTCATTATTGTTATATATATATATATATATATATGCACAAATATATGTATATATAACGTGCAAAAGATTCATCATCCGATCAGTAAAATAATGAGGAAAAACAGTATACAAAAATTTATCTCAGTATGTGAAATACTTATTGCAAAATATACGTAAGAAGCATATTAAATTGAGAAGGTCAGTAAAATCTTGAACACTGGAAACATTTGTAAGACATTTTTAATAACACGAGCATTTTGTTCTGTGGGAATTACTTGTATATATATATATATATATATATATATATATATATATATATATATATATATATATCTATATATATATATATATATATATATAATTAGAAATATGGAAGATATATCTTTATATTTCAATTTATGTTTTTATATTCCTAATTATCTTATTTTTTTGATTTACTTTCCTGTAGCTGCTTTTGCGCTGGATAGGTGGTTAAGTAGTTAAATATATTTCTGATTTTTTGTAGTTATATTCTTTATTGCTTCTAAATTGACTTATATTTATTTTGTCATATATATATATATGTATATATATATATATATATATACATATATATATGTATAATATATATATATATATGTATAATATATATATATATATATATATATATATATATGATAAATATTAATTTACTAGAAATTGGATTATTACAAAGGAAGCTCTATAATAATGTTAAAATGAAATAAATCCCCGCTTGAAGACTGCAGTATATAATATTTTATTCAGGAAGTGAAAATAATCAAATGCTAGGAAAATAAAGCACAAATCTTCTAAAATCTATCGAAACACTCTCATTCTATTGTATATTTTAGTTCACTTTGAATGAATTTTTTTTAAGGTTTGTTTATAAAATTTTTGTCAAAAATGAATCATTTTCTATTTTATGAATAAATTAAACCAGTGTACTTTTATGTTAACTTGACTACCTGCATGTATTTCAAAGTAACATTAAGCGTATAAATTTAAAACAGCTTTATTTTTATTCATGTTGCATTAATCGTCTTTAAAAGTGAATTTCATTTATTGTTAGAAGTAATGGTTTTTATTCAATTACCTTCTCATATCCTTTTTTAAAAACTTTCTCAGGTGGTTATGTTTACCAGCATAAACTTCAATGAATATAGATAATTAAGGCTCTATTGCACAATTTTTCTGAGCTGTGGTGGATCGGCAGCCTAGTGCCATTTCCTTTTTGATCTGCAGAATGAACCATCCTCGGTGTTACTTGGAGGGTGATCCCATCTCCATCATTCGGTTGATCAATCTCTTAGAATGGGGACGCATTTTCGTTAATTTGTGACGTTCGAAGTCCTTCTGCTGTTCAGATGTCAATTTCGTTACCAAAGCGTGGCTGATAACTACGAAACTTTTGTTGATAGGCTTGTATTCTACCCCTGTTAATATTAAGTGCAGTCTAGGGATTGCTTACATTCCTTAAGTATGTTTATATATGCATGAATGCATTTGTTTTATGTTCATAATAGCGATTAAATATTGTTTGCTTTCAAAATCTGATTAAATGAACAATTCTATTTTCATGAAATCAATGAATTTTGCTTTTTATTTATATTATCTGATTTTAAGTTTGTAAATAAATATGCTTTATGCTTTTAGAACAAAACATATTAATTCCCTTACTTTAATCTGGCAAAAGAAAAATGTTTAAGTTATTTATGCTTACATATGAGAGAAAAAGTTTTCTTTGGATATTCTTCTTTGTTTGCGTGTCCTTCTTTATTAATATCTATTGAATACAATATTTTTTTGCTAACATCAGGAAAATAATGTCCTGGGTGACTGCATTTCTCGCCTTTAAAGGAACAGTAAAATATTTTCTTTTACACAAATAAATATAACCATTGCCGTAAACATTCACTAAGTAGCTCATTAATAATGAATGTCATATTCTTTCTACTTTGCATTAATGAGTTAGATAATTTGTACTTAAATATTTATTTACATGTCTTAAATAGATATTTCAACCTGTGTTAAAAATGCATGATATGTTGAATTCTGTTGTTTAATTAAGAAAATTTATCACAAAGTTAAATAACATGTGCATTGAAAATAAAGTAGTAATAGTTTAATTATAAAAACATTGATAATCGAAATAACATACATTAAAAATAATTGCATAAAATAGATATAAAATCATAATTGTACTTGTTTGTGTAAATAATAAAAATAAAATAACCCATTTATATTTATGTTGAATATTTTAAAATTTTTGAATAACTTTTAGTTACAAAAGTTTGTACGGCATATTATAATTAATTCAAAGAATAAATTGAATTCTGTTTTATATTAAGAAAAGTTAAAGGCCATTGATTAAACAGAAGTGAGTTATTTATATTTCTTATAAATGAAATTCTTATACATTATGCAAAATGTAGATATGTAGAGTAGTTACATTATGCAGTTACATTATGCAAAATGCAGAGTTCCGATAAACCGAAAAAATGTGCTTCAATTAAACAAAATTAATATTTATTAAAAATGACAAATTTAAGTCCTGATCTTTTATTTAAAATACACCCGATAATCTGTAACCTAGTTCCAACAACGTTTTTTTGTTTATTTCTAAATTAATCAAGTTTTATTTGGTTTTCAACGACATTAAATAAATTTTAAATTATTCTCTTAAAAGATTCCCAAACACATATATATTTTTATTATAATCTTGATCTTTTCTTTTACATTTCTCCATTTTAATCTTTTCTGTAATCATCCTGAGATTTTTTTCCAGAATTGAGTCTTAAGACTAGTAAATTTCAGTTTCTATTATAATCTTGATATGTTTTCCGATATTTCTTTGTTTTATCCTTTAGTTACTTTGAGATTTTCTTCTGAAATTGTATCTTAAGACTCATAAATTTCAATTTTAATTATTATCTTGATATTTTTCTCTGAATTTCTTTGTTTTAATCTCTCCTTTATTCTTATAGTTACTTTAAGATTCGAATCAAAAATTATGATTTAGATGCTGTTGAAATTATTATAAAATGAAGTGAATAGTAGCGTAGGGACGTAAGAAAAATATGGAAATTAGAATATAACAAAACAAAACATTTATTACGATATTACACACGATGAAAGAAAATACTTAATAATAATAAACAAGGTTATATATTACCAGTACGGTACAAAAAATAAACAAAGTTATTTATTTATAAACCGCATGGTTCACTTTCCATTCTTCACGCCTATCTTCTATCGTTTCTATCTCTATTTATTTTCTTATATTGGATATTGAATATTTTGTAATTAACTGTATTGGGCAGTAGCCATCTCTTGTCAGTAGAATTAATACAGATCTGTTACAACAGCGATATTTATAAAAAGTATATTATGTACATTATCAGGAAAAATTTTAATGCATTAAATTCCAGAAAGAAATACACTACAGGACATTAAAATTGCTACACAAAGAAAGCGACATGCTACAGATGTGAAATTAATACGAAAGGAAGAAGGTGCTGTGATATGCAAATGATTAGCTTTTCAGCGCATTCAGACAAAGCAGACGCTAGTAGTGACACCAACATTGTGTTTAAATGAGGAAATTGTTCAGCCGGTTCCTCATACACAAATTGCATTTGAACGTTGTTGCCTGTTGAAAAGTTGTTGTGATGCCTCGTGTAAGAAGGAGAAATGCGTACCAGCACGTTTCTGACTTTGATAAAGGTCGAATTGAAGCGTACCGGGATTGTGGTTTATCTTATCGCAGTATTGCTGCTCGCGTCGGTCGAGATCCAATGACTGTTAGCAGAATATAAAATCGATGGGTTCAGAACGGTAATACGGAACGCCATGCGGGATCTCAACGGCCACCTATCACTAGCAGCCGAAAAGACAGGCATATTTTCCGCATGGCCGTAATGGATCCTGCAACCACGTCACGAGCCGTAAGTCAAGAAACGGGGTCGTTTGGAAGAAAACAAGTGTCTGCACGAACTGTTCGACGGCGTTTGCAGCAGCATGGATTCTCAGCTCGGAGACCATGGCTGCGGCTTCCCTTGACGCTGCGTCATAGACAAGAGCGCTTTCAATGGTGTGATCAACGACGAACCTGGGCGCACGAATGGCGAGAAGTCATATTTTTAGATGAATCCAGGTTCTGTGTACAGCATCATGATGGTCTCATGTGTGTTTGGCGGCATCGTGGTGAACAAACACTGGTAGCGGGCATTCATCATCGTCATACTGGCCCATCACCTGGCGTGATGGTATGGGGTGCCATTGGATACACGTTTCGGTCACCTCTTGTTCGCATTGACGGTGCTTTTAACAGTGCACGTTACATTTCTGGTGTGTTACGACCCGTGGCTCTACCCTTTATTCGAGCCCTGCGAAACCCTACGTTTCAACAGGATAATTCCCGACCGCATGTTGCCGGTATTGTACGTACCATCCTTGATACGGAACATGTTCGACTGTTGCCCTGGCCAGCACGTTTTCTAGATCTTTCACCAATAGAAAACGTCTGGTCAATGGTTGCCGAGCGACTGGCTCGTCACCAAACGCCAGTCCTACGATTGATGAACTGTGGCATCGTGTTGAAGCTGCATGGGCATCTGTACCTGAACATGCAATCCAATCTCTGTTTGACTCAATGCTTAGGCGTATAACTGCTGTTATTACTGCCAGAGATGGTTGTTCTGGGTACTGATTTCTCAAGATCTATCCAGCCAAATTTTTTGAAAATTTAATCATTTGTTATTTTAGTATAGTATATTTGCCCAATAAATATCATTTTGTTATCTGTATTTCTTTCTGGTGTAGCAATTGTAATGGCCAGTACTGTATATATTGGATTAATCTTTTCATGAGTCACACATTTAACTCAGATATTAATGATTCAAGTACCTAAATGATTAACTCTATCTCAAGACAGTGAAGTCCATACAACAAAGTATTTGCTTGCTATAATTTGCTGTCTAGTCCAGTGAAATATATTACTTAAAATATTTTTACGATATTAGTGTCTTCGTATGGGAAGATTTCCTTTTCCCAATAATATACATTTTCGTTTATCTAATCATAATTATATTTTTGACAAATATAACATTATATTACGTGAAAGTTTCAACCTTTTTCGTTAAAATAAAATAAAACTACTTTACTACATGATATAAAATATGGATTCTCTCACACATGAAATGAGACTTCAGGAAAATTCCAAGTAATTAAAAACTTTTATGTTATGTAAAGATGTAAAACAATACAATGAAATTCACTTGATATTTCCTATAAGTTTAATAGGCTATTAAATATTATTTTTTACAATCTAAAAATTTAAATATGATACTTGTGTAGGTTTTTATTTTAAACTAAATTTGTTCTGTAATTTTTCTGTGTTATCAGAATGATTTATTTGTTTACTATAATTACTTTGCTTCGAATGAACTTTTCAATCAATAATAATAAAAGGTAATTTATTAATTAATTGGTTAGTTTTAATGTAAAAGATAAATTTTTATTCTAATTGTTATTAATTTATATTCAGTAAAATTTCATCTGAAGGTATTTTGCCTAAAGTAATGGAACCATTTTTTAACATACCTTTAACTATTCCCAAGTAGATACATTTCATCCCCAATAAAAAAATATACGTCAGAAATTTGAAATCATTTTTTTCAATCTAAAATAAACTTTAAAAAGAAAATTGCTTCTACGAAACAAAACTCTAAGCATTGATGGCAAGAAACAAAATCGAGAGAGTATATGAGATGATCGTTGGTATTTCTTGTTTTCTTGCTACAAATAGAAAGAATCGGTTTCCGGATTTTGATAAAAACCAATTGATACAAATCTCGTATTTATTTTTTCAATAAATTGAATTTATCATCTTAGAAAAGGAATTTTCTTCTGGTAAAGAATTTATTTTTATATAAAATAAGTTCACATGATATTTTAGTTTATTTTCATTTTAACATTCATTAAAATTGCTGAAGAAAATGTTTTACTCATTGATTCTAAAAAAATAGTTTTTAAAATTGTATATTTTAGATCTAAAATGTTTTATAATTTAAATAAAGTTTTAATTAAGTCTTCTCTTTTTTTATTTCCCATTAAAAGTGAATATTTTAACTTAATTAATTGCTTAGAAAATAAAGCTTGTTGGATAGTCTGATTACTCCCCTTTGAGTAATTAGCATATATTAAAGTATGAAACGAAAGTCTTTCCATTGAGACTCAAATTTCAATCCATATTTTTGAATAAAAGAAGATATAGCAGCTCTGATATAAAATATATTATTTTCCTCTTTTTTTATATTCCAGAATATCCAAACATCTTAATTGAAATGAAGTATAAATTCAATAGTAAAGTATGTGTTACCAATTCAGATTAATCTTTTCATATGGTATATTGGCAAGAAAACTTTTTATTTTAAAACATATTCTTGAAAATATGAACCCAGATGTAATCAATAAGACAAACGTAATGCTATTTCGTGTTATCATAGAATCCTCATCCATATATAATTAACCAGAGAAGAATAGCAAAGTTCTCAAAGTAAAGATTATTAAATAGAGAAGGTGCTCGTTGAAATGAGTATATACACATACACAAGTTCCGTTTGCAGTAATAACCTGTTGGCACTGCTCTTTTTAAATGAATTTAAAGATAAATCTGATTTAACTTAAACACCATGCTGAAAACAGTGTTCGCACTGCCAAAACTGATTTAAGAAACATTGGTTTTAGTTCAAAGCCATATTTATCGCTTATTATTACAAATAATATGATATTTTCGAATTTTTTTTACAGTTGATCCCGTTTATCAAATAATTACAAACCAAAATGGTATTAATTAAGATTATGATATTTCAAATGAGGAATACGAAACCAAAGAATGTCGTTGACAACCTTATTTTTTCTCGAACTTAATATAAATTTTAGAAATTTATTTAATACTTATATATGTAAATACTTCCGTGTTATTATTTTTTAAATTTTGCTTCTCTTGCATTTATTTTGATCGTTTTCAGAGATATTTCAACAAACACTGACAACAAGATAGCAGAAAACAAGATGGCGCTAAATCAGCTGAAACGTATTTAAGTCAGTTTACCAAATTGATTTAAATCAATTCGAACTCACATAAATCATAAGTTGCCACCACCACCGAGACTTAAACGTGTTTAAGAGTGCAGTGCAAAAGGAGTATAAGAGGAATGTTGCATCATTCCTCTTGCAGAAACTGCTCCACGCCTAGAGAGAAAGCGCAGGAAGATAACGAAGAAATCTCACTCTTTCTTTCAAAACAGAACACAGAATCTCTATGATGCATCCAATGATTGAGCCATCTACAGAACGGCAGCGCAACTGGTTTCTAATGTTCCAGAAACCAGTATTGAATAGTTTAATGGCAGAGAACTAAAGAACGATCATCTTGATTGGTGCACTCTTCAAATGGCAACAATGCCTGTGCCCCTGTAATGCACTTGATTGACCCAAAGGGGAATAGTTCGTATAATGTGACAAGCGGACATACTCCAGACAGCGAGAGGAGACAGCAAAGAATTATGGATCTGGTCTCTGGTGTTTCTTTACTTCAGCAGTCCTTCACAATGAGTTCGCTTCCACGATTCTGTCTCACAGACATGATTTAACCGCGATAGTTTCACATTGCCTTGACTTTCAAACGTTGCTTATTTATATCCCAAGAACTGTGTCACTATGGTTACCGATGCACTGATGAGATGATATTAGTTTTCATCCTTTCCTTTGATATGTCTCCCATTTTATCTTCGCTTGAAACGAAACTATAAGTAAACTAAACAACTCACCCACACTCTTGAGACTATCACATACTATGCAGGAAAGAAAAAAATTGGAGTTACGTATTCAGTTTAGTCCTGTGCTATCATATATGGAAGTGAGTCAGTTAAATTAAAGACAGAAAATATTATTTTCATACTTTTTTCGAATATTATTTTTGGGAAGAACCACTGTGAAAAAAGGAAATGTAAATTTAAGTAAGAATTTTTCCTTTATAATCAACATTTATCATTTAAAAATTACAATAGAATATTTTAATAAATTCATAACATAATTTTTAAATATTTTCAAGAATTACTTTTTTGTAATAGTTTTTCACTGCATCATTATAAAACTCTTATAATGCTTTCATTTATTCTCTATAAGTTCAAAAGTATTTGGCCATTTTTGTCCCCGGAAGAGTTGCATTTTCTTACAGTGTAAATAATTTATTGTGTTCAAGATACTTAATTAATATAATGCAGATTTTCTAATACTGAATTACACTATAGCAAGGGTCTTATGAAAATATAATAGGACTTTTATGAACCTTGTTTTGGGTCATAATCTTAAATCTGTTAATAATTGCTAATTATTTTAAGAAACAAACAATTTTAAAATATAGTCTAATTTTCCTCAAATTTAGTTATGCATCACTGTCAATATTTCGTAATTATTTCATTATTGAATCATTCCATATTATTTTACATAAGTTTGAACCATTGGTAATAACAATTTCTACAAATGCAAGATATTTAGTGCAGTAAAAAAGTAAACAAGAATATAAATATTAATTCTTATATAACCAAGATTATTGCATGCTTTGTTGCATGCATGCTTAGCAATTTAATTTAAGATATTACAATTTGACTCAAAAGAAATAAAACAGAATAAAATTTCTTTTTAAGTTCCTAAACGAACAATAAGAAGAAAAAAGAGACTGAGAGAAATAGTGAACGATGAGTGTTAGAAATGTGTGTTTATTAAACAATAATTGACTTACGAGGCATCCTATAGTAAAGTATTGTACATAGTAAGACATAAAATTTATTCAGTTTACTATATTATTACTATATATATATATATATATATATATATATATATATATATATTGTTTATTTTCAGGGATTTTGTAAATTGAAATGTGTCAAAATAATACATCGTTCAAGACTAATTTAAAATAAGACAATGATCTGTTAAGATAAATTAATAATATCAATCACGTATTGTATTTAATCAGTAATTTTCACGTGTTACTTAATACAGTTAAATTGTAAACAGAAACAACGATTGTATATACGCCTGTGTGAGAAGTTTTGATAGGTACATGTCTCCTTTCTAGATCTCATTGTGAAATATCAAGCAGAGAAAATACTTGGGTAAAAGACGACAGACCCGTACAGGATTGGCGCGATTTCAAATTTTCGCGCCAAGCACTCTACAGCTCTGTCGCCAACCTAAATTACGTCACTTCACGTAATAGCCGTCAACGAATAACGATCGCGTTCGAACTTCAGCTTTGAAATCGCGCGTTTTTCTGAATTCCAAATATTAAAAATGTGAATATTTCATTATAATTAAATACTGTAGAAATTTTAAAATTCTAATAAATAAAAACAAAATTTTTAAAACTTGATTTTTAATATACCAAGCAATGGTGCCCACCTTAAAGTAGCGCTACCTACCACAGTGTCAACCGAGAAATAAAGCTAAATTTCAAACGTTAACAAATTTCATTTTTGTTTAAACTCGAATTTTAATATAACGTGCAGTTATGCCCACATTAAAGAAATTTTTAAGTACGCGGCACATTCTAACATTAACGTGAAAACGCAATACACACAACTTTTAAACATTCATTTACTTATGGAAACATTCATTTTTATAAAAACTCAAATTTCTAAATATGAATAAAATTTTAATGAAAATTAAAAAATAACCCACCTAATCTTCATCGCTCTCCGAATCGTTACTTTTCGGCGAATATACCGTTTCTATCGCTTCTAAAAATCTTCAGTTAGGTTTTCCGGATGATTCTTTCTCCATACGTACTCCACGAAAACGTAAAGTCAATATATCTTCATCCATACTTATTAATTTTCGCAAGCAACACAAAAACTCCAAAAATCGAATATTGAAACTCAATGCTTCAATATTATTCTGCAATAGTTTCAAGGGTTACATACAAAACGCACATGTAAAACGTAAAGCTCGTCATACACACGTAATCCGAACCGGTAAACAAATCTGGCGCACTTTATCGCATGCTTGGCGCATTTTACCTTCTATACGCTTCTCTGCTATTTAGCGAATACTTGATATTATTTCATCTTTACCATATTAATAGAAAATATTAATGTTGATAAGGAATAATTATTTAATTAACGATAAAATATTTTATTCAAATGTGTTGTTGTTGCACCATTGTGCATCCCTGTATCTAACTCTGAGTTGGGTTCCATTAGTTAAATAGAAGAAGCCGGGTGAAGTTTTAGGGATTTTGTTGCAAAGACTAGGTAATAGGCTCCAATACTTGGTCTGCCATATCCAGAAGTATCATTTAACTTGGAGGACATTGCGGCTACACAAAATTTTAACAGGCGCCCAGGCGCCTATATTGAATATGACGAATCTTCAATAAAGCCGGGATTCGAATTCGCCACATTCCAATAATGAGAATGACGTTCTAACCAACCAAGCCACCGCGGCCCTTCTTTAAATGTGTGTGTCACATTTCAAAATTATCACCACTTTGGAACCTCCTTATTTGAGGAGCATTTATTTCAGCCAATAATATAACTGAGTTTATGCATATGCTTGACATATTTATGATGACAAATCTATTTAAAATGGTAAATCTACGAATGCCATGTTCACAATATAAATTTCCTTTACGTTTATATTTATTTTACGACTCTATAAGCAAAATATTTAATGGTTGAAAAAACACAAACATATTTTTACGGTAATAAACCTATATATTCTAACTGTATTTTTTGAAAAGATGAAAATATTGTTTTAAACTATGAAAAAGATAATCATTAAACATTTGCATTTTTAATAAAAACTAATTATTTTTATATTTTCATAAACTAATGGCATTTGGCAGATGGTTTTAATGCTTTTGAATATTTATTTATTGCTTAACTAATTTTGTTTCATATTATATTCAATTAAAAGAAATTATTCTTTTTAAATTTCTATAAAAATTGTGGTTTTATTAGAAAAGTATGACATTACAAGCAGAGTTTATATATATGACTTATTTAATGACAAAATACGAATTGAAAAAAACACACAAATGAAATTTAATTTTTTGCGATTCCGTAGAAATAATTAGAATGCCACTTAATACGATGGATGAGTAATGACTAATAATAAGAGAGTTACTTCGTTTGCATGTAAAAAATATAATTAAAATCAACTTCTTAGTTTTATAAAGTATTTTAATTAAGTTTAATATTTGAAATTGTAAAAAAATTTGCATTGCTTAAAATGAAAGAGTCCCATATTTAAATAAAAAGTAAACAAAGGCATCAAGTGCTTTGCATTTTTATTCTAAATAATTATTTAAATTTATTTACTATAGACTTATTCAACGTGTTTTTACTTTTACTGATTGATTTTTACTAAAATATTTTTAAACAACAAAGAAATATAAGAAGATTTAATTTGAATTTGTTTTTCAGAATGTTTTTCCTTAAAACATAAGTTACTGCAATTATGTTTAATTCAAACTTTCCATTTTCAACAACTAAATCCATTTTCTATTGTATTTATAAACAGAGATGTTTCCGTAATGTGAAGAGAAGAATAAACAGAAAAATACTTTACCAATACAAAATTCGGCTTACTAATTCAAAAAAAAAAAAAAAAAAAAAAAAAAAAAACAATGTAAATTTTTAAAATTTTGTTCTATTTACTTTTCATGCAAGATGTAGAAAGTAACTGACTGTCTGTAATCTGATTAAACAGTGAATACAAATATTGGTTTTAACAACTGAATTTTTCATTTCACTCACAATCAAAGTTTAACAACATAGTATTTATTTTCAAAATATGATATTACGAGTATACATTTAAAAAAATTTTATTCATGAATTTTATGTTTTATTATTGTTTTTCAATCATGATGCATTTTAAATTTTAAAATTTAGCAACTTGTTTTATAGTAGATTCCCTATTTACTTTTACTATTATTTTTAATACTTGGATATGCATGTGTGTGTTTACACTCATGCATCTAAAATATATAGAAGTCAAACATCTCTTTATGACTAATTCAAAAATTTTTATATCCTCTCTTGCTAAATAAAAACAAAAATCAATTTCATTTAAAATTTACATTTTTCATGAAAGTAACTGTTGTTGAAATGTAAAATAGAATCAATTTTTTTCCAATTGAATTTCAATCAATTTAGCAATTTGGTGTGTTGCAACTATCTCTATAGTTAATTATTATTTTTAAAATACATGAATCAATACCGCAACGAAATTACTATTATAATAATTTAATACATAAATTTATTAATGCTGATTTCATTTTTCTCTGGTCATTGAATTTTTTTATTATGGTTTTAGTGAAGAAATGTTCAAATTAAATCATGTATGTATGCTTTTAAAAACAATAATACATACATACATACATACATACATATATAAATATATATATATATATATATATATATATATATATATATATATATATATATATGGTACGCATCCATACATGCAATCACTTAGGAACTTTGGGTTGGGTCGCATTCCACTCTGCGAAGCAGAAAAGAATTCCCACCTGAAATTACAACAGTTTTGGGTAAACGAATGAATAAGACCAAAAATTTAAATTTATTTTATTGTTTATTGTAAAAATCTCACAGCAAATGTTTAAAATGCCACCCATGCGTGTCGTTGCACAGTTGACATCGGCGATGGAACGATTGGCTAATCCTCTCGAAGATTCCTAGGACCGTATTAATTTTGTCTCCGGTAACAACGATTCTGCCCACGAGATCTCCTGTTAAATCCATAGGCGTAGTGAGAAAATCCAGTGGTTTGTGGTTTGGTGAGCGAGGAGGCCGAATCACTAGAATACCACTTAATACGATGGATGAGTAATGACTAATTATAAGAGAGTTACTTCGTTTGCATGTAAAAAATATAATTAAAATCAACTTCTTAGTTTTATAAAGTATTTTAATGAAGTTTAATATTTGAAATTGTAAAAAAAATTACATTGCTTAAAATGAAAGAGTCCCATATTTAAATAAAAAGTCTGTCCCATTTTTAAATAATAACTGACCGCTATGCCCAATCCAACGTGCAGGATATGCGGCATTCAAAAAGTGCAGACCATGATGGACAAATGTGCTGGATCTTCATCGTGCATAAACCACATGTCTCTCAGGATGGGGAGTGGAACAGCCTGCAATAAGCTGGGAAGCACTTGTTCCAAGAAGAATACGGTATGCTGCGCTGGACAAATGCTCTGGCATGATAAAAGGGCCTACCAGGTAATTACCAAGGATGCATACCGAGATGTTCACGGAAAGTTTCTGCTGTTGTCTACGAGGGGTTGTGGAATGGGCATTCTTGTCAGAACAAACGTGTTGATTGCGTTTTTAAAGGGCAACGTCAGCTCTAATTGGCTCTCTCCGATAACCAATAAAAGCAAAATGTTGCTTCTGCTCTGATCGAATTCGGTGACGGTAAATTCCCGATCGAATCTTGATTCGTTTCTACTTTTCTCTTTCCTGCCTCTCAGAGCGGACCCTATGTTCCTATTTTATTAAGGCAAAAGATTTTTTCAATTGATAAAGACATCCAAAAGAAATTCATTTATACAGATTAACAATTTATTATTAAAATATATAGTTGTCGTTCCGATTATTGAGAGAATATTTTTTGAAAATATAAAAATTTGTTTTTTGCATCAAATACTGGAGCTGCATTATGATTTTATTTCATACTTTATAGTAAATATTATATTTTATTTCCTTTAAAAGATTACAAAAGCATTTTCTTTCCCTTCTTTTTTGAGACAAATAAGTAAAATGCAGACTTAATATCCAAAGTGATAGGTTTAAGTGATTTGAACAAGCAATTACGTTATTTTGCTTTCTCTTGAAGCACCACAGTCATGCTTTTAATATTTGAAAAGAATCCAATTTTTAAAGTACTCAAGAAGCTATTTGTGTGGATTTCTTTCTTTCTTACTCATTCAAACAATAAAGCTCTTCTAAAAATTCAGATAATCGGATGAATAAAGTAACGCTTAGTCAGAAAATGCTTGTTTAATTTTTATTCATTTTAGAGTCTTTTTCATTATTAATACTTCAACATTATTCTAAGGCTTCTATGTTTGCAATTATGAAACATTTACATGCATAATATAATGAAAGCTTTATGTATATGTAAGGCACATTAAAATTTTAGGACGAATCTAAATTTATTTTTTAGCTTCTCATTCAATTAAATTTAGGTTTTAAACCTTAGAAAGTCCTAAAATTCGGTAAAAAACCCACAGTGAGAATATATTACTTTTCAAATTCATTCTTTAGCATTATTTATTCTCTAGAATTTAAGTTTAGAAATAATTTAATTCTATGTTCAGGTTTCGTTCAAAGATGTCAAACGAATTTGATGGATTTTTTTCGTAATTACTTAAAATTTTGTACGTAGCCGTTTAAAAGATTGGAAATAAAATTTTAAAATATCCACCACATTATTTTTATAAATATGAGAAAATATGTTTCTGTTTAAATACTTATAAATTTTGTGACAATTTTAGGACATTTATTTATGAAAAGAGAAAAACATTTAATATCCTTATAATTTTTTATCATTTACATTTCTAAGAGTAGAAAAAATTTAAGGAAAGTAACTGGATTTGTTTTGTAGATTTTTAATAAGAGAAGTCTAATGTTTCATTGGAAGTTTTATGTCAGAAATATACAGTTGAAAATATCACAATAAAATCAAAGATCTCGAGTGAAGAGATTACATTCTATAAAAAATATATATTATATAAGCAAAGAAAGTACGCTTGCATCTTTTGCTTACCTACTTTTATTTTTCTTTTATGTATTTGAGAATTTATTTGAAAGATACAATATGTTTATTTGGTACATCCATTTTATCCCTTTGGTAATTTACGTGAATGAAATATATTGCCAATATTGTGTTTTAACGCCAGATGTTACAGTTTAGTGATCGAATTGTCTGATCAAATTAGAAAACGCACGTTTACATTTTTTAAATTTTAGTTCAAGCAAGTTTTAGTGTTATTATTCATTTCCTGTAACTGTGTCAGCGTAATCATTAGAATATAAGTTAAAAATGACTTTCAAATATTTGTTTCAACAAAGGTGCAGCAACGTAAATGGTCTCTTTTCCTTCACATTAGAAAAAAAATTATTAAAATGTAAGTATTCATCGGGGTTGCATAAAAGGAGCTGAGGATTTTTGGCATTAAGTCACAACATTCGGCTGCATATTGTTTTTCGTAGGAATTGCAAACGGGATAATACTTAAATACCATTTATTTAATATGCGCTACCAGCTCATAATTCATTACTATCATGGTAAAATGCAAAAATTTCCATTTATTTTTTCACAAATTTGTCACAACAAAACATTTAAAATAGATTAGGTAGTATGTAATAATTTTCTATTTTGGCATCAAATGCTTCACTAAAATCCCCAAGATATTAGAAAAAAGTCGTTGTTTTAATATACTAAGTCAGTTATTGCAATATTAATTACACTTAAATGATTATCACAAAAATAACTAAAACCAAACTAATTTAAACTTTTCCGTGTTAATCTCAAATATAGTTTCATCAATTCAAGTACTGATTGTCAAAAGTAAAGTACCGGAAAATTATGAAAAGAACTTCCAATTAGCAATAAAATGCCCTTTTCTCTAATCAATAAGATAAAATGAATTTAAGCGACATGTGTTGGTTTCCTTAGTGATTAATCTTTGTAAACATATCAACTGGTATTTACTTCATATTTTGATTTCCTTTAATGGACACTAACAATCAAATTTGTTGAAAGGTATGCTTGTATTCTGCAGGTTGTTTCTTAAGAAATCTTTACCTAGACAGTGAAAGGTATTGACGTCGCAAGCAAGGAAGCATGGTAAACCCTCATGAATCCCCTCCGATAGTCATGCATCCAGAAATGGAGCATTCATATTCCGATATTCAAGAGTTGCCGGGATTGAACTCCAGATGTCTCACTGTGAATAGTGGTGTCATGCTTCTATGGTAGTGAATGGAACTGAGGCCAAGATGAGCCCTCAATTTCCTGCTGCCACATAAATTGATGACCACAATTCCATTCTTCGTATTAACACAGTATCTTTAATAACTTCCTTATTTTTATGTTTCGAATTTCCTTTAAATAGTAACGGTGTATTTCAATTTAGTCCCGATAACAGGAAAACAACAAATTTGAATAAGGAAAATATTCTTTTCTTTTTTGCTAAAATATATATTTCTTGTTGCAATTCTACGTGCAAGCACTCTTCATTAAGAATATTTGCAGCTAGATATTTAATTCCTATTTGTTTCGTATTTTGATTATAAAAAATTTGTATTTAGTTTTTACATAAAAATTTTATATTTTTTTCTTAATTCATGGTGAAATTCACTAACTCTAAGGACAACTTTATTTTGATTTTTTTCGAAACACTTTGTGTATTAGTTATTCATTTAAGCACATTACATTTTTATAGTTACTATTATTTATAGGCCATTATTTGGTGTTAATAAAATTAATAGTTTTAATTTATGTACATATTCCAAGTGAACTGATGGAAAATATTCCCAAAATCGGATAACTTATCTTTAAATAATTTTGAATATGGTTGTATATTTTCATTTTGAAACAGTTATGTTTTTATTCAAATATTTTATTAAGAAATTGAAATTTGTTAAAAATCAAAATAGTTTTATTACTTTGAACTATTTTTATTTATTTATTAATTACTTATTAAAAGCTAAGTTTTAATTAACAACGTTTTAAATCACGTTACTAGCTAAGACATAGCTTTTCAAAGCTTCTAGGCTTAGCTAAAGTTATGAGTCATTATTTCTTGTTCATAAAATGAATTATTCTATTTATGGGTTACATATAAATTGAGACAAAATAATTTCACAAAATAAAGATTTTTCTTATTTATTAAATAGCACAAACCATTGTTAATATATCTTTTTACTAAAAGCCACATTATTATTTATCCATTAAGCCAATTATTTAAATGTGTAAAATTGTATGAAAAACAATTGTATAATCGTTAATTTTGAAAAGATTTTACTAATTCATGCATAGTTAATTATTGTAAATAATAAGCATGTTTGTTTTCTGTAAAATAGTATTACAACCATAATATTTAAATTTTCTTTGCATTTTTGATTGCTATTTTAAATGTATTCCAGACTCATATTTATATTCATAACTTTTTCATTTTAAATCCTATTTCCTATCAAAAACAAAATGTTTGTTAATAAATTTATAGATCTGTGGAAAAGTCCAATGTTATTTCTCTACCTTTTTACGTTAATTTGCTCGTTGATTTATTGCTTGATTTTCATCATTAGTGTAATAAATCTAATTTGAGGAAAAACAATAAACTATTGTAAAATTTAAATTCATGGTTTTTATCAAATCAAGGTTTTTTTGTGAACATTATTGCAAAAAACCATGAGTTACGGAATCAAAACTTAGTTTGTTACTTTATTAAGTGGCAGTTCATGCAGAAACTGGTTGAGTTTCATTTGAATAAGAAAATGTCCTTTAATGAAACTACTAACTTTATTGGAGAGAAGTTCATTTAAAAACAATCTTCTTTTGTAAAATCTATTCCAAACTGAAAGTAAACTGTATTGTTAAATTCATTTTATTAAAAATAATTAAAACTTTTTCGTAGTAGTAATTTATACATTGATTTTTTAATAGTACATTTTCTTTTTTTTATGGGTAAAAGTTTTTCTATTAATAATCATAGAAATCAAACCCTTATTCAAAATGCATATTTCACTCCAATTTCAAATTCTATAAAGAATAATTTTATTAAAAATGTAACATTTTTCAAAACTAAAAGATATTTCTCTTTTAGTGCAATAGTCTTATCTCGACAAATGTTACATCCATTTTCTTTGAACTGAAATACAAAGCAATGAAGAGCATTTTTTTGGGAATTTAATTAATAAAAATTCAGATAAACTAAATAGAGATACATACAGCTGAAACATTAAAGCAAACACATGCAAAGACATTTTCAAATGAAAATAATGGATTGAATGCAATAGTCTATTAATTTTATAATAAAGATATTTTCGTAGGATTTAAGACCCTCTTCTGGCTGTCAGATTTGTTATTTAATGGCTTACATGTACGGCCATAAATAACATGCAATTCTCTTGTGAGCTACGATAAGAGAGATGCCCAATTCTTAATATATAAGTCTATAATCCCAGATTTAGTTCTTGAGTAGAGTCGAAATGACTTCTGAGTTTGTATAAAAGTTCAGAAGAAAATAACGAAGTCAGGAAAATGTAGTATCCGGATTGGAGAGCATAATTATACGGATAATAATTACACCCAGAAGATTATCGTGCCAAGCAAAGTTTATCGCTGCAATAAAAATTTAGTGTTTGCCAACTGATCGCCATATATTTCTGTTAGCCCCCTCATGAGTTATAAATTCACAATACTTATGTATGACAAGCATATTTATTCAGCTTGGCACCATTATCTGAAATCTGTTCTGGTAGGACATGCAGCTATAATTTTTCCATGCAAAATAAACTTCTTAAATTTCTTTTTAAACTGTTTATTTTTTACTTTTGTAATTAGTTTTTCCTTTAACGCAAGAATTTTTGTTATCTTTTTAGTCATGGATAGAATTATTTCATTTATTTCATATTATTTAAGTTTATGCGTCAATTTCGTCGGCCAGAAATAAAAGGTTCCTAACAACGCAATGTTTGCCAACTATAGAAACTATATAAAGAATAGATGATTTTGTTTTGATAAATCATTTATGTTTCTTTAGAAAAGTAAAATTTTTATCATTATCCTCCTGATTTTCACCGAAAATGAACATTTTTATGTTTTTCATTTAAATAGACATTTTTATGTTTTTCATTTAAATAGACATTTTATTGTTGTTAAAGTAATGTATTTAATATATAGTAACAAAATTATATTATTACAAATTAGTTGTACCAGAGACTTTAGTTAAGTATTAACTTCATAATATTTCTAAATTAAATTTTTGTCTTAATTCTAAATGCAATATGTGCTATTTAACAAATGAAAAGATTTTATGTCTATTGGGAGCAGTTTGCGGAAAAGTTTCCTGGTTAATGGGATTTTTCGCATGTATCTATTTATGAAAAATGCTTTCCTTTAATTTTGCTTATTAATGTAGGATGCAACTAAAATGTATGAGGTAGTTTTGCATCATAAAATAATAAACTACTGACTTTAAAGTAAGTAAATTTTAATAATTAAATTTTTAATATTAAGATGCACTCAAAAGTGCTTTAGGAAACTTCTCAACAGGCTTTTTTAAGTGTAATCTTCATGGCAAAAGAAAAAGAAATCCTACACTAGTTTAAATATGCCAGGTAATGAAAACATGCGACTTATGCGTTTATAATCCAGGTTTTAAGGTGGTCAATGATTAACATTTTTCTCTTTAATAAACCCTGACTTTTACATTTCTCAAAAGAAGAGGTCCTGGGATATTAAATCGTGTACCCTGCCAAATGGTATAAGAAATGATATTCAATATAAAATTGAAAATGTTTTCAATTAATCGCACGTGAACACAATATTTACAAATTAAAAGTTACTCTAAAAGAAAAGAAAAAACATCTATGGAAATATTTACGATGTAAAAAAAATATTTGATGAGTCAATGAAATTTGTTTGCTTTTATCTCCGCAATTTCAAGAATTATTAAATATCAAAAGCCATCAGATATTTTATAGACACTATATTTTAGAGATAGAATAAATATACATATTTTTCAATGTAAACTTCTTTCTTCTTTTGCAAACTTTGTGAACTGAGATATGCATTCAGGTTATTTTTTCTGAATTAAAAAGAGGTTTTAATGCTGCTTCTAGCAAAACTAAATTTAATTTAGGTTTTCCTGACAAGTCACTAAATTGACATTAAAATCTCGGATAGGAACTACACATTTTTCTTAATTTTGTACCATCTAATTAAAATTTTGTACCTTCAATATTATGATAGTTTCTAATTTATCTAAAGAAAATGTTTGAGAAATTTCAAAATTTTTATATTTTGTAATTAAAAGATTTACATTTTAATTTGAATTTATTTTTGGTTAATTTAAATTAGTTAGTAATTTAATAGTCAATTTAAAGTTAAGGTATTTTAATTCTTTTTGCCCTAAAAAGAAGGTTACTTCTTCTGATACTAAAAACCAATGAAGAGCTTATGAATTTTTGTCCTGCTTTAATATTCAGTTAAACGTAAACAATTTACTCTCATTTATTTCAGTTTAAAAATAATTCTTGCTAAATAGATTTTCATAAATATTATTAGTAAAATGCAACAGATTATACATAAATATATTTACAAAATAATTGTGAACGAAACAAAATGTAACGTGTTTTGTTAATATTAAATTGGAGTTATGATGAAAGATTTGATTAATTTACAAGTTATGAGAATAAATAACTTAAAATGTTATTTTAATCGAATCCAATACACTTCTGCATAGTTTAAAAAAAATATATTTTAATTATCATAAACGTCATACAAAGGGAGACAATATAAAATACAGAGTTAAAAATTAAGTGAATATTATGGAACAAGATACTGTAATTGAAGAATGATATAAGAAATTTCTTTAAAATTATGAATTTTTTATTCTTAAAAATCATGAAACATTGATCACTAAATAGGTTAAATTCTCTTTTTTCTAATGAGTACGAATACTTTTTAAAACTAAAATTGTTATACACAAATTATGGATAAAATAACTGAAATTATATTTATAAAGTTTATTCTTAAATTTTATAATTTTTCCGTCAGTTATTTTAAACGGAAACTCTGTAGAATGCATATGAGTATATAGATTACCATTTTTGTCAAAATTAAAGTTTATAAATTAATGTTTGAGAAATTTTGTGATTTATATAAAAGAAATGAGAATTGGCTTATAAGAAAAATTATTTTTGATAATATATTTAAGATTTATTACAAATTCAAATTAAATTTCTAATTTTAACAATTTATTTTCATAAATTTCGTAATAAGCTTAAGATAAACCCGAGCACAATAAAACAGACTACCGTAAAATCCTTTTATAACATCCTCTGAATTATTTTTTAGTTTTTTTCCCCGACTTTATATTGTTAGGGAAATAAACCTCTTTTGCGTTTGGGAACAAGTTGCGGAGGGAGAATGAAGTGGGAAATTCAAAGTGCAATGAATAGGGAGCAATCGAAACCCAACCATTATTTCCTAACTAGACACAAAATAATTATTTTTTTTAATTCGTTTGCATCCACTGATCAATAAAAAGAAATTTCTCCAATGCGAAAGAAAAATCTTCATAAAAATATTTTATTCGTGATATATTCGTACTGATTTATGAAGGTTAAACAAAGATTAAAGTAATGGATATTTTCATTTTTGTTTTGAAAACGTTTTGCACAATTATATTTATGGATAAACAAACTTTTTATTTTACTATAATACTTTTCCTATTTTAATAAATACCTTTTCTGTATCAGTATCTAGCAGTAAAAATGTTATCAGTTCATACACTTATCTCCTTGGTTATAATTTTTGGCACAAACAAAGGAATTTGTACTCGACATCCAATACAATCTAATGTAAGTCAATAATATCATCTGTAGTGTCTGTTCTGTAGAATTAAGCACAACTAGAGCAAATACAAACATTTATTTGAAAATCAAAATTAGTAATTAATATTAGAGTAGATTAAAGTTATAATTTATAGTAGTTTGATTATGGCCAACCGAACTAACTCCCAAGAAGAGCCAGCTGAACCTCCACTTTTGCTGGTCTAAGACAATCTTGCCGGAGTGGACTCCCTCCTCTTCTCTCTCCCCATAACTACAGAGCCATCACGTGTAGAAAATAAGGAGTATCCTATTACTACATCATCTATCCTGATGGATATTTAAAATACTAACACAAAATAAGCATTTACTTAATTTTATGATTTTTTGAGCATTCGTGCCGGTTCGAGGATCCACATTAAGGACAATAGGAATATACTGAGGTAATGAATTAAACAGAGAGATTTACTACCCCACGTGAACAGGATAACAAGGTTCTGTAATAAACGTTACTTATATTTATGGGAACAACTTTAGATGTTTTAGCTGAATAATGTCTTCCTTTTTATCTGTCACAACACATTTCTTTACTGTTTAAAAATTAATTATTTTCTGCTCACTATTTTACAAAAAAGGTAATAATAATAATAATAATAAAATATCTCAAATGAGAGAAAAAGGCCACACCAACTTGCTCACACTGCGACAGTTCCCTCCTCCTCTCCGCTTGCTACTTGTATCCTTGCAAGCTCGAGAGACAAATCTGGATTCCTTCCCTGGTCTTCTGATCACCGGAAACGCCAGGACTGGTTTTCGAGGAAATAGGGCATCAAAGTGTTTTCAGTGCACGATGCTACATCATCAAAATTATTGATTTGTTCAGGATATTTGAGAGCATCCCTTCACAAGTTCAAAGATTTCATGAACATCTTTTAGACATTTCCAACACATTCAGTATTGGTATTTATTTTTCGAATAATATGCTTGTCACGATAATGATCAATATTTCTTGTCCTTTTTGCTTATTAATGAAAAACGCAGGTTTTCTTATTGCCAGTATAACATAACGCGCGTGGTTTTCGTTAAGTTCGAGTTGTAAATTTCCTTTTCAAAATCAATGAAATAGTCATAAAAACATGACGCAAGATTTAAAGGAAATTAATTTTAATTGACATCATGAGAACGCCCATTAAATATATTAAGTATTTTTACATAAAATTAACAGCAAATAAGAACAATATTAAAAATTTCAGTCTTTTTACGAACACAGTTTCCCATGACCTTTTTTCTTGTACTTCTCTTCTTCTCCTTGCCTTTACCCACACTTTCCCTTACGAGATTGATTAGCTCGCCCTCACAGCCAGGAATACAATAAGTATGTAAAATAGAAGCAAATTTGAATGCTTTTATATTGTTTAAATTTAACTATCCTTATCCAATGAGTAATTATATCGGTACTACAAAAATGAGTAATTAATCCTCTTTGAGAGTCAAAAACAAATACTGTTCCTTTCAGGGTTCAGTTGGCGAAATATTTTTTGCCAAATCATCAAACAAAGAATAAGCAATAAAAAATTAACTTTTTTGTAGAAATTTTTTTTATTTGGAACGAGAATTGCTTAACCAGTAAAATCTGTTACAATGAAAAAGGAAATAGCAAAAGTAACAAAATTTTGGCAAGCAGCAAAAATAAGAAATATTGAAAGTCAAAGCTACGTGCTCAAGTGTGGAGAAAGTGAATACGTGAAGGATAAGTGAAGACTTTTATTTCGTAATAAGTGAAGAAAAATGCGTAACTGGAGTACCGTGGTCACCATTTGGATATTTTATTGGAGATTGTGTTAAGCCTTCTCGAAAGAGAATAATCCAAACTAGACAGTCTTGAAAACGGGGGAAATCTCCTTTTCATCTTAGAAGAAAATAATAGTATTCTATAGTAAACGTTTTCTCATGTTTGATGAATAAACATTAAAGTGGTATTGTTTCTCACATCATTAAATAGAAACACTTCCTCTTACAAAAGTCGTCGACAAACTCTTGGAAGGAGAATAATTTTAATGTAAACTACTTTCTGTGATTTAAAATCAATAAAAGAAGGAAGCCCTTCTCTTGGGAGGTGAATGGAAGAACATACTTCTTAACCACCTAAATTCACCTAATAGAAGGATTGGTGTTGGATAAATGAGCCACTAAAGATTTCACAACTCATCGCACAATATATGTCAACTGAATATTGGAAAGAGAAGTCGTTAGATCTAAAATATAAGGACTTAAATTCAATTATGCAGGAAAACAACGCGTAGCCGATGATTCAAACAGATATTTCTTACATTAAAAAATCCACTCTTCATAGGATGGGTTGAGAAAGTCATTGATTATCTCAATGACATCCTTATAATCAGCTAGAAAAGACATTGTGAATCCATTAATAAAATATACCTTTTTAATAAACTAATTATTTTTGCAAAAATTTAGTCTCAAGGCAATTACTGTCTCTATCTTCGAACAATTGGCTCATATTAAGTTTCCAAACAACTTTTCTAATAAATTTTATTTTTAAGTATTTTCTGAACAAATTTTTGTATATGAGCTTTTTATCGCTTGATTTGGTTAGATGTTAGACATTCTTACACAATACCGCATGCCGTAGTAATGCTTTTAGTTTTTTCTCACTAGATTGGTTGTCTTCAATATATTTCGGTTGTCTAACTCTGCTTACTAAACGTCATTAATCACGAACAGCAGTCTCATAGTTTTGAACCACTATCATATGAAAAGACCAGCAGAAGCGCTGGTACCCTTACTCCTCATCCCAGGTGAGACTAGTTGATGGATATTGTGAATTCAAGAGTTATTTGACAGGAGAAACGGAAATTTAAATTAGGGAGAATTTTTTGAGTTGTGAATTGATAAAAAATTTAATGCAACTATAAACTTAAAGATTTATTATAGAAACACATCGGAATTGTAAGAAAGAGCTTCTAAAATATATTTGTAAGCTCGTATGTGTTTCCGAGCTAATAATAAATTTAATAATTGGAAAATTTAATATGGTAATTCAATACATTTTTATAAAAGTGGTTAAAATGATGTGAAAATAAGTCCTAAATATGTCTTTCTTAGGTAGTCTATAAAAACACTTACTTCAATTTTGCATTTTTTTAAAAGTTAATTTACAAGCAAATATTTCGAGTAAAGGATTGCAACGTATTAATTTGGGGTATATGGAATTCATTGAGATCCACTTTTTCCTCAATTCTCTAACGAGATAATAAAACCTGTGTTTCCTGTTCAGCTTAAGAAATAAGGCCAATAATATATTTGGTAAAATAATGATTTAATTTTTATTTACATATATTTTTCAAATAAGTATTTAGATGTAACATTTATATTTTTTAACATTTTATCCTCTTAGAAATAAGCAATTTTTATTGTTAAATTGCTTTAGAAGGATTAATCTAATGTAACCAAATAAAGTTATTTTTATTAAATTCAACACTCAAAATTTCTTTTTATTTGTGGGAATCTGTTCGCTTCAATTTGTAACGAGCATTTATGTTAATTTATTGGATTTTCCTAAAAAGCATAAAATTGAAACAATTATACTTTAACTAAGGAATACTTTTTGTAGAAGAATTAAATGTAATTTGAACTTAAATTTCATTTAAATTTTAAATCAAAATGAAAATTTCTGAATGATAGTGAAAATAAAAGGCTGTCTCTTGGAATTACATTATTTTCCTTCAATAATTCATATTTTGATAGGAATTTTTCTGAGAATCATGTCCTAAGAAACCTACAGGATTAAAAATATTTTAAGATTTTTCCAAATGTTAAGAGATTCAACATATTACACATTTATTTTCTGTTATTCAACATTAGAAAAAGAGTTGCTTAATATTATTAGAATAAACTGAAGAATTTTAATACATTTATTGAGGAGAAAATAATGGTTTTAAGTAAAAAAATAGAGTTATAAATTTATTATTAAAAAAAAACAAAACAATTAAGAATATGTAATTGCTTTAAAACGTTTTTTCCCTATTAAAGATTATAAAATGTTAATTTTTTAAAACGACTACATTATAAATTTGCAATTAATGAGACATTAAATATTTTTTTAAATACACTATAGAAAATTACAGTTCAAACAATTTTCCCAAAATAGGTTGTCTATATCTTCAATTCTACTACATATTAATTCATAGTTGTCCTGCGTAATTAAAATATGATTTGTTATCAATGGATCATAATTTAAAATGATATGTTATCAAACAGAGATATTTTTATTTTGTTAATTATCTTTCTTTCATTATATGCTGAAATATTGAAAAACAGAAATATGAGCAAATTATATGAGCTCATTAAAAAGTGATTTACTAGATATTATTGTCACACAGATATTATATTTCTGAATAAATAAAGATTTATAGAATTCTTGTGTAAGCAAAACCGGATAAAAGCAAGAAATATTTAAGTTTAGTCATTCTAAAGATTTCTAACCATGTATAGTCAATAAAAATAGAAGAAGAAATATCATGAATATTGAAAATATTCACGAATAATCTTTTAGAAATATCATGAATATTTGAAATGAAAAGAGAGTTGAAGGAATTTTTAAAATTAATATTATAATTTTACATAGTTATTAATAATTCAGTCTTCAGTTTTTAATTAAGCGTATAGTATAATGAATTGTTTGATTTTTTAAAGTTAAAAAAAACAAATCTATAAAAACAATTTCGAAAAGAAATGCAAAATTCTCTTGAATATTTTTTTCTTCTTCATTCCTTTTTAATGCCTTCTGGCAAACATTTCAATAAAAATAGCTTTAATAATTAACTTATACGATGAAAATTCTTAATAAGATTAAAAAAAAGCAAACAAAAAAACTACATATTTTCACAGATTGAGATGCATACAAATTATATTTATGCAAACGGGATAATCATCTGTTTTATGTATTAGATATCTTATTGTTATTATTTAGGAGAGTTTATTTCATTTTAAGACCTTTTATATGAATCTTTTGATTATATATACATACACACATATATATATATATATAATTCTCCATTTTGGTACTTTGAATTGATTCTCTAAAATTATAAAATTAACCTTTTTTATATCATAAAATGTAATTTTATGATTATACTTTTTAACAACAGTGAAAATTCAAGTTTTATTAATATATTTAGCAACAAAACGCATGAAAGTTTCATTTATCCGTCTTCATCTATCAATCTATCATATTTTATTTTGCAATTTGGAAAAATTTCTTTTTGTTTTGAGAAACTACAAAAAAGTTTACAACTTAAACATTCCTACTTTTAAAAAATTCACTATATTCTTTCAGTAAATTAATTCCCTTGCAAAGAAACCGATATTCTTCTAAGTTTTTTTTATTCTTGCATACATGAAGTAATGTTATAAATTTATAAATACATACCATTTTTAATATATACTTTTACAAGAAAAAATTATAATTGCTAGTAAAATTATGAATAATGATATTATTTCCCATTTTTAATTTAAACGTGAATTTAATATAAAGTTTAATAATCAACTTATAAGATGAAAATTCAGAGCCGCATTCAGAGATTAGGTATAAATCCAGTATTTATTTATCTATATTTATTTTCATCATATGAGTACAATTGTATTAAACGGTGGTAATATATTTATAGCGAAATGTGTGTGTGACATTTTAAAACTACTAAAATAAAATCGAGTAAAATAATTAATTATTAATTTAATTTTTTTTGCAAGAAATAAAGTCATCCTCAATCTTAAGTATCAGCAACTTAACCTTGAAGATAGCTTTGTGAAGCAAAGCAAAACTTAGCAAAATAAAGATGATTTTGAAATTCAGCAAAGTTTATAACATAACTACAACTGATACTATTTTACTTCAGGAATTTGAATAGTTACAGACGCACTTTAGATAACGCACTTTATATTTATGGACTAGTTCGATATATCATTCAAATTTAAAGAAATATTACATATTAAGGAAATTTTTATCTGTATATTAAATTGTGTTTGCAAAGTTTACAAAATATATATTTGGCCATCGGTATCTTTCAGTTATAAAAGAAGTGATATTAGCTATATTTTAACTTAATGATAAATCAATTTAATATACATTACAAACGGCAATTCTGAATCTTGCGTTGATATTTTAATCATTCAACATTTAATTAACCATTTGAATAATATTTTATAGGATTTTAAATCATTTTGAAATAAAATAATTTTGTAGAAGTTTAGGTGTTTAATAAATTAAGAATTTTTACTTTAAATTCTGCATAAATTCATTCATTAAATTTCTACAAAGGGAAAAATATGGATGTTTAAACATTCTTAAAATTAAATATTAAATGTGTTTAAATGTTTTATAGAAAATATAATTTTTGAGAGCATTGTGGTAGAATTATATAAAGTATAATTTACAATTCGAAAGAAACACTTTACGAAGAATAAAAACACACACACACACACACACACACACACACACACACACACACACACACACACACACACACACACACACACACACACACACGCACGCACGCACGCACGCACGCACGCACGCACGCACGCACGCACGCACGCACGCACGCACGCACTCACGCACGCACGCACACACTCACGCACGCACGCACGCACACACTCACGCACGCACGCACGCACACACACACACACACACACACACACACACACACAACACTTATTTCAAAATTCTAATTTTTTTCGAATATGTGTATTCCTTAGGTAAGCGAAGACTTATGATACACACATGCAAATGATGACCTCTCATACACACCTTTACCTTTGGACCTTTCATACACATACCTGTAACCGAGGACGTTTCATACACACTTGTAATGGCGGATCATTAATACACACCTGCAACCACAGACGTCCCCTACACACCTACAACTACGGACTTCTTTTACATACCTGCAAACGTGGACCTCTTTTACACATATGTAAAGAAAGAAAATATATGCCTTCTTTTAAAAGGAAATATCATACTTTAATCTGTATTTTATGTAGAATTTGAGATAGATTTACCTTTTACATTAATTTATCACAAATCTTATTTTTTTAGTTTAAAATAGTACAGAGGGAGTCTCAAAAGAAAACGATATATTGTTTCACACAAAATGTGAGTAAAATAATGCTTTAACAAGTATTTATCTATGATATATAAAAAGTGCACGTAGATGATATGACGGAAAATTATAATATTTCTTTCATAGATTGATATTTTTAAGAAAAATGTTTAAAAACCTTATTGTTCATGAAACAGTGGTTTTGGGTTTGTTTGTCGCTAAACGCTCATCTTTTTGCACACGGGGGCTAATTAGACCGGAAGCTATGGTTTAAAGTGGATTCCGTACCACTACAATCATACATGCCCAAGGCGGGATTCGAACCCACGAACTGTTGAACCGAAGGCAAGTGCACTAACCATCATTCGGCTGCCATGAAACAGTGAATGAACACTTGGAAGTATTTATTTTTTTCAGCAGCAAAATTAATTTACTATTGGAAAATATTTCATGTGGATACATGTTTTTACTGCCATTTTATATTTTTCAGCAAATAAAAATTAAGATCTATTAAGTACTAAAAAAATTCTTTTAAGCATTTCAATTTTTTGTCATTAAATTGCATTTTAAAAAATAAAAATACATCTAATTCAATTTATAATTTAAACATTTTAGATTAAACTTGATAGCAATTTTAGAAATCATTATAAGAATAATTATTAATTCAATCTCGTGAAGTTTGATTAATTTTAATATTTAACATTAAAAGTATGAAGGTAGGAATGTAAAATGCCATTCAGTATATATTGATTTATGGAATTAGTTGAACTAAAAGGAAAATGATATTTATAGTGCAATAACCAAAATATATATAAGGATTAGAACTTGGGGCAGATAATGCTCACACAGAAGTTCTTCTGACCCTTAGTAGAGCTAAGACAGTTATCAATACCTATATCAACAAGTCCTCTAAAGAGGCCTTAAGAGAGGAAAGTATTGGGAAGCGATGGGAGACCCTTGCCACTGTCTCGATCCCAAGTCACCTGGAGAGAGCCGAGGCTGTTGCTTGCTTTCGCCTTACCACTGGCCACGACTTTTTGGGATCTGCACCGGCTTGGCCTGGATGCTGATGAAGCCTACCCGCTCTGTGGTCATACTGAGATGGATGCCGACCATCTAAAGCAGTGCTCTGCACCCGGCCTACATCCAGCTGACGATGTCGTCAGCCGATATTGGGAGGCTCGGCGTCAAATGTCTGAAAGGCCAAGAACGGGCGTTGTCTAAACTAAACTAAGCCACATATAAAGATTAGAAAATTGCTTTTTTCTTCCAAAAAATTTAAGGAATTTTACAATTCATCACAAGTTAACATTTTTGTTATTTTTATATGTATGAGTAAGAAATCACATCTTTATAATGTTGTAAAGGATTTGTAAAAAGTATTACTGAAATAAACATTTGACAAATACACCATTTTCATTGCTTTTGAAATTCTAGGTTTCTTTTGCCCAGATGCCTTATTTAATGTGAAGACATGTAAGAAGAAAATTAATTTTAACAACGTTAAAATTTTTACATTGTAAAGAAGTCTCTTAGAGAATAATATTAAAAAAATTTATTAATGACCGTTGAGAAACTCTATGCAAAGTAAATTGAATAAGTTGTAAGGTATTTTCATTAAAGACAAGAATCCAAAAAAACAAAAACATTTCAGTTAACTTCACTCAGTTATTTACTCAGTAAATTACAAACTGTCACATATGTTAGGAAAGATAGAAACACTTTAAATTAATTGCAGAATCCTTTTGTATCATCCCTTTATTCAGAATAGAGTATAATCTTTTCCATTATAGAAATGCTAAATTCAGTCAATGAATTTTTTAAAAAAAGTACTTTAATAAACATAATAGTTAAATACATTTTTCAGTTTATCATTATAAGATAATAATAACTAGCTCTAATTGTGATTGGATCAATTAAACGTTTTTAAACATTATTGACTAAATTAATAGATATATTAAAAATATTTATTTACGTGAGCATAAATTTATTAACAAAAATTTTTTTTTATCAAATTTCTACAATGATAAATTTAACTTACTGTCATCAGTTGTTAAAAATATTTTTTATTTACCACACTGAAGAAGCTAATCTCACGTATTAGAAACATGTAACTGAAAATTGTAATTCTCTTTGATTAACATTAGAATTTATTTGTTAAAATTTTGTTTTAAAACTCATAAAAAACACGGCATAGAGTTTAATTATAAAGAAGCTTTCAAAAATGAAAAACGTAAAAACATTAAAAATATTTTATTTTACATAAACATGAAATATGATTGCTATAGTTTATAATGTTTCATTCAAGCATGACAAAACACATAAACTGTAGCAATAATATTAGATATTGAAGAGTAAATGAAGTAAATATTAAAATTGTGAAAATTAATATCACAATTGCTTGGATCGCCCCAAACATTCTAGGATTTGTTGTAGTGTAGGTCCCTTTGTGAGCTGTCGTGGCATTTTGTTTAGGTGTTTTCAAGATATAAAAAAACTGGCTAACTATATCAATGTGGTACATCGTAAACTAAAATTGTATGATTTAACGCACTGTTTCTCCCTAGTTAATGTTTAAACAATGAATTAGAAACGTGATTGAGAAATATGAAAAATGGATTAAATCCAATATTTTGTTACAAATTCATTAATTGTACTTGTTAGAAATAAAGAATGCTAACCACAATGTCAAGTTTGCTGTAAATTTATATTAGTTTTTCGTAGCTCCAGTAACTACAACTTTAGAAATCACGTGACTCAGTCTCAACAAATTTTATATAAACGCTTATGTTTAATCAACCGCTTATCGGTTTCATTGATTTTGAATGGTAATTTCTTTTATTGAATCTCTTTTGTACTATTTCATTAATTGATACCTAATTATAATTTTACAAATTAATTCTTAAAAATTATTTTTGTATTAGATTGTATAATTTAAAATCCAAAGTTTACCTTAAAACGTTTAGAATAAAGCTTTGTAATTATTGAAATATTTCAAGTGGTATTCAATACCTTTTAGCTATTTTTAATGCAAATTAATGTACAATCACGTCTGAAATTTGTAATATCTACTCAGATTTCCATTAGATAATTCACCATTAAAGTATCACAAAATTTCATGAAAGTTTTTAATTTTAAGGAATTTTGTTCTTTTGATTTTGATAACCATAATTTATTGATTGCAATAAAAACTGAATTGTAAATTTAGGCATTTAAACAGCGAAATGTCCCTCAAATGTAAGATTTTTTTAAACTTCTGAGAAGTTTTAAGTTTACATTTGTTGATATAGTTACTAAATTACATTTTGTAAAATTTCTTTACAAAATATTAAAAATTATAATAAATACAAAAAGTTATTAAGAGATATCAATTAAAACAATACGAATCTTGTATAATATTACCTTTGAAAATAGTGTAAGAAAAACTGAAGAAAATAAATGCATCATTATAACTTTTGATTGGATATTTTATTTTAGATTTCAAAATATATTGAAACACCTAAAATAAAATATCCAATCAAAATATATTCATACAATTTTTTGTTGACTAATATTAATCAGATATTTAAGTGAATCCTAGAATTGGTTACTATAGACACTTTTGAATCCATGTGACAGTAACTAATTCCTATCGTATGAACAGTTTAATGCTAATGATTTTATGAAGAAGTCTGTGTTACATTTGATGCGCCATGTTGCAATTAGGTATGAAGCCACATATATATAAGAAAAAAATTTGAAGATTTATTACTTTACGAAGCATTGTAATTCATAGCATTTGTTAACTTAATGCAATTAAAGTATTTAAAAATGTATTCTATGGATTTCTAGATATTGAAATAAAGTTACATACATCATGTTACTAAAACCATTAAGGTTAGTGTAATCCATAAATGACGTAATTGTGTAAAATTTGCAGAATTCTGAGACACAATGACTCTATATAAATTTTTTATTTTATCTCTCTTTAGCTTCATGGACTAGTAACATTAACTAGAAAAATAAATTTTTGCAAAATTTAGCATTCAAATCTGTTCATAAATGCGGAAGAAATTAGTTTTAATATTTGTCTCATCCTTTTTATTGTATAAATTTATTTTAGCACCTTTTCTGTCAAAAATTTCAAGTTTCATTCAGATGCTATGTAATTTATTAAAATTTTTAATTTCACCGGCTTACTTGATTTTCGGCATAGTTATAGTTATTACATATTGAAATTTTAAATTCTCGTGCAAGTAAAATCACATAAAATAAAATGCTTTCATGGTGAATAATTTTATAAAATTGCTTAGCATAAGTGTAGAATTACATAGCGCTTTTTATACTGGTTTGCAACTGAAGGGGCTCAAATTCTTCAGGTTAGTATGAGTGTCCTTATCCTGAGATACATAGGGGTCTGTATTTTTCCTCTTTACTAACCTTTATCTTATCCTTTCCAACTCTCGACTGAGCTCTTCACGAATAACTGTAGCCGCTTTGTTTGCTTCTCATGAGTAGTCAAAACCCCGATGTGTTAGCCGTGAAGGTCAATCCTTTAGAAGGAGTGGTAATTTGTGTTCCTCAGTGTATCAGTCGGCTGTGGTACCTAACCGCATCTTTAACTTTGGGTAATATCGTGGATATTCCGATGTGCGTCAAAAGAAGGTTTCATCCTTGGGCTCGGCCTTAATAGTTTTCACTGTCTTTGACGTTAACTTCCAGCATATCGATGTCAGCTAGAATCGTGGTAAGAACCTAGTTTAGAAATATCCAGAGTCGCAGCCAGCCATTAATTATAGGACTCAGCTGTAGATGGAGCTTTCGATCTTAAACTTTTTTAAATGTACTATGATTTCCATATCTTTCGAGGTTAAAGCTAATTCATCATATACATGTTAATAAGCCCACCTTTTAATTTAAATCCAATATTGGGTTTTTTAGAAAAAACATTTTAAATTATCTATTGGTAACAAAATATCAAATTACGATCTGGAAAAATTGTTCATTACATGCTTTGGAAATCAATAATTAAAAAATGGTTAAAGCATTAAAATAATATCTTATTCTGTATCATAATTGCTGTAGAAACAGAATTTTTAGAAGAGTTAGTGATAAATTTTTGTGTTGTAAATCTTATAAATATTCGATTAGGTGGGTATTTTCACCTAATATGTAGTCTTTACTGCTTAGACATCTGTATTATCAAACTCTTTAAAAATAAATTATAAAGTTTCAAATTTGACCATAAATTCCTAACCGTTAGATTATCTAAATGTCAGATTTCGTTTTTCCCAATGGTTCCCGGGCATGTGCCAATACTGATCCTATACGTAGGAAATGTGCACAATCTGATGATGACACTAGTTTTCATTTCAAAATTTATAAATAGTAAATAGTTTGCTTCCATACCTCAATTAACATACTTTGTCTTTTATGGATTCCAGAAATAATTGCAATCGGGATGAAATAGAATATCACTTTCTCGGGTGCAAAACAAATATTGGAAAACAAAACATCAAATACTGACTTTTTACAAATAGAAGCTAAAATAATGATCTTTCAGCATAGAAAACTGTGTCCACTACAAACTCTACTTTGTTATTTATATCAACTCCACTTTCAACTACCAATGTCACCAAGACATCTACTTCAACCTCAAGTCCGACGCTGCAAAATTTAAAGTGCTGAAATCTTTAAAATTCAGCTCAAATAGGAATTTAAACTTTTGCATCAGATATGGAAATAAACTGATACTTTACATATAAGACAATTTCAAGGCAAAGAAAGAGCTCTGAATTCCATTAATTTAATGGAACTGTCTTGGCTCTCGAAACACGATGGCTTTACTGCGCTTAATGGATATACAGATAAAGAAGTTTAATTCAAGTATCATTATTTTTTATCTTTACTGGTGAACCTAGCACTTCAAATCTCTTCCTGTATTTAAAAGACATTGAATTTTTTTTTTAAAAAAAACTACATGTATCCTCCATCTGGCTTGCATGTCTTAACATCTTTATTTTTCTGAATCATCCCCTCAGGGGGTTTACCTTCTTTAGGTAAATACGGGTGTCACAATCCCGAGGTACCCTAGTGAACTATCTTCTTTTTTCTTCTCCTCTCTTCTTTCCTCTTCTGCTTTTTCTTCCTTTTCTCCCTCATTGTGGTTGCATTGTAAGAGGTTGAGGGCTCCCTTTAAGTAGCTTTTGCTGCACTGTTGCTATTAGCTTCTTTTGGGAACTAAATCACCCTCATGTTTGCCGTGCGTGGAGACCCATGTCCCTGGAAAGGAGGATCCTGGTGATTGAGGTTCTCAGAGACCAACACATCACTTTGGCCTCTGCTTCAGGTAAGCGGGAGGTATGTTGTGGTCCTCAGCATTCCACTCGGCTTCCATGGATCAAGCGATCATTTATCTGCTGTGTGAATCGATAAGGGTGGAGGCCACGTCAGAGATATATTAAAAGCGTATAAGGTCTGGCTAGCACTGAAGCAGTTATACTGCATCCCCTTGTTGGGCTCGATGATGGGTGGTGCAATCAGGCCTTGAAGTAATTAACCTATTTCTATGGAATGTACTTCTAATTCTGTACTCCCTATGGAGCAACAAATGATACAGGATCAGAAATATTTTGCTATTAAAAGAACTGAGGGCAATTTTGATAGTGTCTCCCCTTTCTTAATTAATAAGTGTCTTATTGGTACAGTTGGAAATGTCAAAGATGTTCGCAAGATGAAATCTGGTGATCTCTTAGTTGAAGTTTTATCAACTGATCAGGCCAAAACCACCTTAAAACTAAAATGCCTTGGTATTATCGATGTTATAGTATGTCCTCATGGTAGGTTAAATTCTAAACAGGGAGTAATTTCAGCAGATGATCTATTTAATATTTCAGAGGAGGAAAGTTTGGGTAATCTTGTTGACCAAAAAGTAAAACGTGTGCAGCCCATTACAATCAGGAGAGAGGGTAAAATTATAAGAACTAAACACCTTATACTCACGTTTGCTACTCCTATACTACCTCAATCTATTAAAGCTGGCTATAAATTGTAGTGTTTGCCCCTTCATACCAAATCCATTATGTTGCTTTAAATGTCAGCGATTTGGCCATGCAAAACTACTTGTAGAGGACATTTGACTTGTGCTCGATGTGCATCTTTTGGACATGACAGTAGTCAGTGTAAATTACAAGAAAAATGTGGCAACTGCAGTGGTGAACATCCCTCGTACTCCCGATCATGTCCAACCTGGATTTTAGAAAAGGAAATTATTATTGTGAAAGTAAAACAAAACTTATCTTACCCTGAAGCCAGGAAAAACGTGTCATCCCTTACCCCTAATCAAGGTATTAGCTATTCACAAGCAGTTAAAAAAGTCATGAAATCTTGTAGTACCCAAACAGATTTCTTAAATTTCCCAAACTTATCCCCAAGTATTTCTAACATAAATGTTTCACCTATTCCAAAAGGAATTTCTTTACTGTCTTTCGCAAAATTTAAGTATCAGAAGTAAAATTTAAGTATCAGCAGTACACTGCTATCTATGAGCTTAAGGATTTGTTTTCTGTCCATTGGTGATTCGGGAGATTCATGTCAGTTTATTTTGGAGATTGTACACTCACGCTTTTAGATGGGCCATTTTTGATATCTTGTTGTCCAAGATAAGTCTAAGATACTAATCATCTGTATCAATTTTATCTGTATGTATCATATCTGTATGCTCATCTGTATGTATCATTTCTCAGTAATGAAAAGATATTTGGTATCTTAGTGATCTGTTTGTGTGCCCCGAAAATGGTATACTTTGAGTAATCTCAGTGTCAGTCCGAATTTTTTAGTCCAATCCTCAGTCAGATTCAGTGACTTGATATCAAGTTTGGTAAATTAGAAGTACTTGACGTACAAAAGTACTACTACGTCGTGTGCTTATGCTTTCCAGTGGGCGTGTTGGCCAGATTCATGGTTCAGAAACTCGTTGGTAATAAGAAGCTACAACAAAGGTCCAAGTCTAGAACACTATGGAAGTACAATATTGTAGAATGCGTGTCTTCCGTTATCATAGTATCTATCCGCAAGGAAGAACCTGACCTTTAAGTAAATGTTGGCTGGAGTCTTTAATTTACTGAGAAGGTGCAAGATATCATCCCGCTTGCACCATTAAAGTCATTCATGATGTCCAGGGAAATTAGTCATGAGAACGTCTCGTTTTTTGTTCAATTCTGTTCTCTGAGTGCTTCACTGGTAATCTTAATCCTGAGAAAGTAAAAATTGGTGCTTGTTGAGGTAGTCCTGGTAAATGAAGTGAAATTAGTCTCCGCAAGATAATCTCATCTAAGATATTTCCTCATACTGGCAGGAGGCAGATGGTGGTGAGATTTGTCTTTACTTGCCCTTGGAACAGAATCACCTTGGCAATTTTCCAGCAATTTGGAAGTGTTCTTTGTGATAGATATTTGCTTAGGATTCCCAGAAAGCTTTCTGCGTTGGTTTGGAACAGTTCATAATCATCCAAATAGATGTCATTTTATGCAAAAGCCTTGATTTTCGTGTCACTAATCACTTTTTAGACTTCTTGAACTGAGAATTCAGGTTGGCATGGAGGGAAGAATCGGAATTTATTTGTCATGGAATGAACTGTAAGTGGAACTTCAAGAAGCTATTGATAGATTCTATTGAGTGCAAAGCATACTCATAATTTCCTAATTTGGCTAGGTTTGTAATAGGTGGCCTGGATTTTCTCTTTATAATGGCTGCCAAATACACTAACATTCGTAACGTGTACAAGGAATTATCTGAAATCTCGTTGCCTAATATCTAGGACCTGTTTCTGGTATTTCGATGCTGCTAATTTGAAGGCTTGTTTTTTCCTCTTCCTAAATTCCTGATCAGTTCTTTTCGAATACTCTTAAGTCTCGAACTTTGCTTCTCTCCATGACATCCTTGGTTCACTAGTTACTGGAATTTGATGATTACTTGAATTTCCTCTTCTAGAGTAGACAGAGTTCACTACTTTCGATGTTTTTAACAATCTCTCCAACATCTCTCTCCTGATCAATGGGAAAATCATCAAATTATTTTGGAAGATAAATTCTAGTATTCCCTATAAACTGTTTTGGAATTCCTCCAATTATGCTATTTATTTATTTGGTCAATTCCAAACTCGCAAGTCATGAGTTTCATCCTCCACTTGCCTATCTCATCATTGGCCAGGATCTTTTAATAAATAGATCGATCAAACTATCTCCGATGGTGCTGAAGAAGGTGAGATGGCTGCTGGCATCGTTTTCGATGTATATATCTTTAAATATATTCAAGTAGTGCATCTCCACTGTAATCTGTACGTCTTGGACTTTCCATTTCAAGACTTAGCATTCAGATCTCCAAAGATAATTCATGTTTCTTCAAAATGGCTTGAGGGCAGGCTTACAAGAGGTAGCCTAGATTTTTTCTAGAGATCTGTAAACTAAATGTATAAGCAAAATCTTTGTTACTTAAAAGTTTACAGTTATTTTGCCAGATGAAATGATCAGTTTAAGGAGAAAGGTACTTTTGGCAATAATGGCCAATTTCAGGTCTTTAGATTGGATAATAACACATTCTTAAGGAAATACAGTAATTGAATTGTTGAAATGAAGGCATCACTTAATTAAGCAATATCAATTGCCATGCTTTTGATGTCCGAATGGTTTAGGCCTGGTGAATAGTCATCCTATCTTGCTTCGTATTGATGCTCCTTGGTCTTGGAGAACCTTAATTTAGTCGGCTATTTCCTTCTAGCAACTATTGCTGTATACACCAGCCAACTCCCCTGTACCTAATCTAATAAGGGTTATACCAGTTTAGATGGGAGTTGCTAGAAAGAATAAAAGAAAGTGGCACCGCCAGAGGCACCAACCCCCTACAGTTCGAAACTTCGTACACAACAGCTCCAGACACATGTGGAGGGCACTTTTCTGCTGCCTATGTCTGCCCCCAATTGGCCCCAAGTTTATGGAACATCAAAACAAGATACATTGAAATAAAACATCGGCACAATGTTAATTACAAGATATACAATTTAACAACAGGTTATTCAATTTAGCTGAAGCAAACATGCAAGATAATAAGAAGTTAGTAAAGTCAGAAAAAAAATAAAGAGATGTTGTTGAATAGACTTGTTTCAGCCAGGTTGTTAGTTCTCCTTGTTACTTCCTAGGTTAATTTAATATAAATATAAATAATATGGTACTCGAGAAAGGCTAGGTTATACTTAACGTTACACATTACTTACAACAAAAGCTCTATACAGATTAAAATTATACTTTACAATTCACAATAATAATGCAGATGGGTTGGTCATTAACTACAATATGAAAAAAGAAAAGTGAACTTACGTACGAACTGGACAATAATAGTGTTAGTAAAATTGGAAAAATAAAGGTTGTTACGTTGAACAAGCTTTTACATGCTTAAACGTTGAACGTTACGTTTAAGCACTCGGTACTTGCTCATCATTGTCCAGGAGGTACCTTTCCCCTTGCTGGTCATCTTCTTAATCTTATGTAAATATCAAGTGACATTACTGTGATATGTACGCAGTAGGTGTATCTATATCAGTAAACCAGTTTTGTTGCGTGTTGAGATTTATATGTTCATTTAAGGGGACTCTTGAGGGGAAAAATATGCTTCAATATATACGTCTCGAAATTAATGTTTGCTAGTTTAATTTATATTTAGATTCAGATTGTATTACTACCTCCAGTGTATTTGGCGAATGTAATATGAATGACCTGAATGCTGTGAGTTGTATTTAGAAAACTATATTTTTAATGACCTGGAGGAGGATTTCAATACTTTGAAAAGAGAGATACTGCATACAGAAGTTCTTCTGTAATTGTCTTCAAATGAGAAGTTTATTGTGTATTTAAATGATTTTGAATAATAATTTATTCAAATGCCGTTTGGATATATATTTTATGAATATTGCTTTTGACTTGTATAATGTAATATAAAGCTGATTTGTTTCAATAGAATGCACTTGTTTTGACAGGTAAGAATGCAATTTTATGTAATATTACAAAATAGTGATTACTCTTTGCACATTTGCTAATTGGCTTTATTATGCATGTATCAAATATGCCAAAACTTTTCTAATTTGTATTTATTTTTTAAGAATGATTAAAAACTTTGTGTATTTTTACACAGTATTGTGAATGTTGTTGATTAATTTTCTTAATGTGTAATAATTTTGTAGTTTTTTACTGTCTTAATTGTAATTATTTTATTTCGTGTTTGTCATTTCCAGTGACAATACTTATAATGAGCCTGAATCTCATTAACAAACTGGGAATGTATGTAAAATAATCATTGGTAATAAAAGTTCATGATAATACGTTGTATTTGGATTTCTTTTTTTATAACATCTTAGACATTTTAATTGTCTGACTGATTTTGATTTATTGAAAATGCACACATATAAAGAGATGCAAGTTATCTTAGAATATTCTTTTAATACAAATGTCCTACCTGAAAACCACAACTTATTGATATGTGTGTAAATTTCTAAAAGAGTATGGAAATATAGGTTAACGAAAATTTGTATAAATTTAAATAGTTTTAAAGTACATATTCATATGTATAAAATTTAAATGACGTAAGTGTTTAAACATACCATAAAAGTAATTAAACAAATTTTAAATCCATGTAATTAATGAAATTACATGTTTACTGGATAATTTAAGTCCTTTCGTAAAAAATGAGATTTTTCCTTTGTCGTATTCATATTTCTAATAGATACCTATCTCCAGATTTTATATATACACACACTATGCTTAAAATTCAATACAATTAGTTTTATAACAGAAATATTTATTAGAATCTTTGTAAGCAAAATGTATTAAACTTGAATTAATCTAAGTTTCAGAAGCACTTGGAAGTTATAAGAAGATTTGATTTAAACTTACATAATTTTAAAATATATAGTTCATGATTTTATTTAATGCATTTAGGATAAAATTGTGTACTAAAAAACTTTGGCTATTACTCCGATTTTTCCTTTTGAATTTTCTTTCTTAGAGAATTTATTCCTGGAACGTTTACTACACTTCTGGCCATTAAAATTGCTACACCAGGAAGAAATGCAGATAACAAAATGATATTTATTGGACAAATATACTATACTAGATATAACAAGTGATTAAATTTTCAAAAAATTTGGCTGGATAGATCTTGAGAAATCAGTACCCAGAACAACCAACTCTGGCAGTAATAACAGCAGTTATACGCCTGGGCATTGAGTCAAACAGAGATTGGATTACATGTGCAGGTACAGATGCCCATGCAGCTTCAACACGATGCCACAGTTCATCAACAGTAGTGACGAGCCAGTCGCTCGGCAACCATTGACCAGACGTTTCCTATTGGTGAAAGATGTGGAGAGCGTGCTGGCCAGGGCAACAGCCGAACATGTTCCGTATCAAGGAAGGTCCGTACAATACCGGCAAAGTGCGGTCGGGCATTATCCTGCTGAAACGTAGGGTTTCACAGGGCTCGAATAAAGGGTAGAGCCACGGGTCGTAACACACCAGAAATGTAACGTGCACTGTTCAAAGCACCTCCAATGCGAACAAGAGGTGATCGAGACGTGTATCCATTGGCACCCCATACCATCACGCCAGGTGATGGGCCAGTATAACGATGACGAATGCACGCTGCCAGTGTGCGTTCACCACGATGCCACCAAAGACGAATGTGATCATCTTGATGCTGTACACAGAACCTGGATTCATCTGAAAGGATGACGTTTCGCCATTCGTGCGCCCAGGTTCGTCATTGATCACACCATTGAAGGCGCTCTTGTCTATGACGCAGCGTCAAGGCAAGCCACAGCCATGGTCTCCGAGCTGAGAGTCCATGCTGCTGCAAACGTCGTCGAACTGTTCGTGCAGACACTTGTTGTCTTCCAAACGACCCCGTTTCTTCACTCACGGCTCGTGACGTGGTTGCACGATCCATTACGGCCATGTAGATAATATGCCTGTCTTCTCGGTTGCTAGTGATAGGTGGCCGTTGAGATCCCGCATGGCGTTCCGTGTTACCGTCCTGAACCCATCGATTCCATATTCTGCTAACAGTCATTGGATCTCTACCGACGCGAACAGCAATACTGCGATAAGATAAACCGCAATCCCTGTACGCTACAATTCGACATTTATCAAAGTCAGAATCGTGCTGGTAAGCATTTCTCCTTCTTACACGAGGCGTCACAACAACTTTTCACCAGGCAACAACGTTCAAATGGAATTTGTGTATGAGGAACCGGCTGAACAATTTCCTCATTTAAACACAATGTAGGTGTCGCTACTGGCGCCTGCTTTGTCTGAATGCGCTGAAAAGCTAATCATTTGCATAATACAGCACCTTCTTCCTTTCGTATAAATTTCACGTCTGTAGCATTCCTAATAAAATAGTTACATAAGGTAATGCTATTAAATTTTGTTCTAGATACTCAGTTTCTAGTTTCTACCTTTACCAAGATAATCCTAGAATTTTTTTACTCTAAATGTATAAAAAGTCTAGTCTCGTAGAAGTAAACAAATTTTGTAAGAACACGTAAGAACACATATATTACTCGGTAAGCTATCTTACTTACGTTTATTAACATTTAAATAATAAGGTAATAGTTGCTTTAGAAAAAAAAAGAGCAGTTATCGGTATTTTTCACGTGAAATATTCTGTTCCCTAAGATATTCATCTCAAATTTGTGTTGAATAGTTTCGATAAAATTATTAGACCAGTTTATAAAATTTTACGCGTTGTAAGTGTTATGTAAATACTTTCAGCATATGTAAAATTAGAAAAATCTTATAAGATTAATTTTATTTTTTCAGAGTAATAAAGTAAACGTTTTGGTTATAAAGTTTATAATCTACGTAAATAATGCTATTTATATGTATAAGATATTAAAATTAGTTTTTTCCATAACGTTTAAGACTACAATGGTACTTAGGTATTATAAATATACAGTAAAAATTAATACTTTAAAGTGGGATTAATTACAATGTTCTGGCAAGCGTTACAATAAATATGAAATTGACTTGATGCGACAGTGGTCATTGTATGTTTAAATACTTAAAATATTATCATAAGGACTTTGTTAACTTTACATAAACATAATTAACGCCCAATCATTCTGTTGAAAGAAGCGATATCACTGGTAGTAGAACACAAAATCGAATTTCTTATCATTGTATAAAATTAAACCATCAAAACAAATACGAAGAAAATATGAATCTTAAAGACTTAAAATCTGTTAGTAGCTTTAAACTTATATTAAGAATTCGTAAGGTTGAATGAAATTAAGTATCAAAAAAGAGTTTCATTAGCCCTTAAATTTATATGTGTACATCTAAAATAAATAAAATACATTAATTTTGAGGTTGTTTGGATACATCCTTTATTCACATTGTAAAACAAGCGTAAATACATCAAGCAATCTCACGAAATTAAAAAAAGAATAAAAAATGTTATTTATATTAAATGAAATAATTCGGACGTATTACTTAAAACTAAATTAAAATCCAGGAAAAAAAATTGGACTGCTTTGGAATCAGATTTAGAAATGGTTTCCTATTTCTTTTAATTATGTAAAGGTTGTCACACACACACAGAGGTGAATAAAAACTATTTCAAGAGAAAGTTGAAGTACTTGAATATTACTACATCAACAGAAAAACAACCATTTTATTGCGTGTCAGGAGACGTTGCGTGAAGATTAAGTTTTTCAGTGCACAAAGTCTCTAAAATATTTCCTTATTTATGTCAATTTTAGAGTGAATACGCTTTTAAAAAATTGAAGGAATTTCACTTTGAAATAAAGAAATTTCACTCTTTTCTTAAAACTCAACCAATCAGTAAGACTGAAATATAATCGGAAATAACATTTTAAAGTATAAAACAAATTGTTTCGAGAGATAAATATAGTCAATTCAAAGTTTACAAGAATTATTTAGATTTTAGACAGAAAAGTTAGTGCAGAAAAAATGAAATGGAATACGTTATTCTGGGATGATGTTTGTAGTGTTGTAAAAGGAAATAATTACGAGAATGTGCGTTTTATCTTTTGTATAATTTCTGTCTGAAATTTTTGTTCCTTGTGATAAATGAATCATTTGGTAATTCCAATAGCATTTAAATTTGTTTACTAGCAATATTTTTTAGTTATTTATAAATTAGTTTAAGTTTTTATCAAGTAATATACTAATCATTGTGTTTACTGATACTAAATTATGTAGTATTGCACAATTTATTAACTAGCAATAAAACATGTCAGTTTAATTTACTATAGACTCATTAAGTGCATATAGACACAGGTATTACCATTATTATAAATTTTATTCTAATCAAATTATGGTTAAATAATAAGAAAAAATATTTTAATATTTGTTATTACTGATTTGATGATGTAGTTAAACTAATTTGAAATTAGTTAGGAAGAGACAAATATGTAAGGATTATTCTGTGGAATAAGAGTATTTCTTAAATATTTTATGATAAATTTTTATCCATGATTGATTTAAAGTATTTTAAGAAATCATTTCAATGCCGCTAAAAGGAAAATTGATAAATAAAATACATAATTAAACATAAAATTCGTTTATCCGTATTTTAATAAATAAAAAAATATGGAATATATTAACTAAACATTGAATCATGCATTTTGTAAGTTTACATGTTTTTACATTATAAAATATGGATAATTTTGAAAGGTCTTATCTGGACTTTGAAGGATCAACCAAATGTTTTTGAACTCATTTTAAATGAATCTTTCAGTAACTTTAAGCATTTAACCTTTGCTTGAAAGTATATGACTGAATATTATTATATAAAATATGTACTTATAAAGAAGCTCTCTCTTATTTTAAAAATAAATTGTCCACTAAATTGCCTGAAATGATATCATATATGAAAAAAATTAAATCAGAATTTCACCTTATGCAATGTATTCAGCGTGTTAAATAGTTCACTTTCAGTCTTTCAATTCATAACTCTGCTAGTATATTTTAACCATTTTCAGTAAATAAATTTAAATTCAATTTTGAGTCTGATTTTTTTTAATATAAATTCATGCGGATGGTAACAAACAGTATAATTCATACCTACACTTGAAATTTAGACCATTTTTGGATATTATAGAAACCATAATTTTAATTGCTAAATAGATCCATTTTAATCTAAGTTAATAATTTTAATTAAATAACTGCTTAAGTATATTGAACACTTAAAAATTATAGTAAAATTTATGTTTCAGTCCATAGCAGAAGTTTTATTTCCAGTTTAGTGAAACATATTTCATTAATGTTTCACAATATATGTCAGACAAGGATGGTATTAAGTTGCTATAAAGTAAATACTTATAAAAATATATAACAAAAAACCCTCCTTTACAGAGATATTTTTTTAATTTCATCTCTAAAATTTTAAATAATTTACAAAATTACGTCAATAATAAGAATTTTTGGCAAGATTTTTAAATATATAGACATATTTTGAGTGAAATTTTACCTTTAAGAAGTTGATATTAGAAGCGGATTAATTTAACTCTTTTTTTCGTTTGAAATATTTTACCATATTAAAAATGATCTAGTTTCAATTTAAACACATTTTTTATATATTTAAAACTATTGGGTTGTTCAAAAAGTCATTTCGCTTTTCCTGAAAATAAAAAACGTGCAGCAAATAAATATTGTATTTCATTGCACATTGTCCATTCTAATCCAGTAGCTTTTAACATCTTTCTGGTAGTAGCACGATTCCACAGTCATAAAATGGTCAGTTTTTTGCAGCAAAAAGCTGATCCATATAGGAAAAACGAAACTACTTTCCGAACAACCCAATGTTAAGCAATTAATAATTTCAAAACAATTATATATGGATTTGTGTATATGTAAATTTTTACTGTTCAAATTTCAATGTTATAAAACGTTACTTTGTATCATTATAAATTTAGAAAGTAGTAAATAAAAATTTCTTTCTTTAATGTTTGAATACTGTTACTTACCTCTTTTCATTAGTAACAAATTTTATGCCTTAAAATAACACTTTTTCGTATGATTTAATGTTGTCATCACTATTTAACAAAACTGGTATTTGGCATACAATATTTAGAATCTATATTCTCAATTAGACATTTGAAACAAAAAGTCATAACAGGGTGCCATACAAGCAGAATCTCCACATTGCTGTCATAATTCTTATTTTGATATTTTATTTTTAAATTTATCTAGTTAAAATTTTTTAACTAGAAAAATTTATTTTCTCATCTTTTACATGAATTACAGATATGCGACAGAAATTGGAATTCACAAATAAAGTTCTAAGTAAATTTCATTGATTAATGTTTGAAGTGCTATTATTGGACATTTATCTTTGTCATTAATAGTGTAGCCAGAAAAACACTGAGCATCTGTGCCAATAAACTTGGTGTAGTTATTCCCCACTAACTTCCCTCCCCTATTTAGCAAAGAGAAAATCTCTTTTATCACCAAGAAATCCGCCAAAAAAGCATCAGGGCACAATGGATTTAAAAATACCGTCTTTCAGGTTATCCGCAGTCACCTTTTAAACCATATTCATATATTATACACGAAGTGCCTCCTTTTGTAGTACTTCCCCAAATGCCTGAAACTTAGTATTATATTGTTTTATAATGGGGATATAAATACAATACGATTCTATCATACCAACCAATATCCAAATTTTTATATAGCTGCTTGGAAAAGTTAGGGGGATTACGAAAGGAATTTTATTTCGAGAGGTTTGCAAATTTATATAGTCAAAATTCCAAGTTTCCACACACGGAGCTGACTGAAGGAAGGTTAGCGATATTACCTTTGTTTTAACAGTTCACATGTTGGAATCTTCCCTTGGGTATAAAATGGTAGTGGCTTGGAATCCACTTTTCGAAAAAAGTCTTCATCTAATTAGCTCTTGCGTATAAAAATTATCCATTGAGAAAAAGCAAACCAAACCGGGTTTAATCGAATTAAATGTGCTGTTATAGTTTTTTCATTAAGATATTTTACAAAAATTATAACAAAAATATATTAGAATAAAAAGATCCAAAGAATTGCATATAGCAGCTATAACTATTCACGTGAAAGGTACGTTTGATATAGTTTAAAAGAGACGTCATAATTAAAAACATCTTAAACATTACGCAGTGTTCTGCAAATATCAGAGAACTGATAAAGCACAACCTTATGGATAGAGAAGTATCTTATTTAACAAAAATGTAAGAAAAAGAAAATAAGAGGTTGGTTGTGCTTTAGCTTCATATAGAAGTCCCATTATGTGGAATTTGGTGGCAGATGTGCCTCTCAAATATAATTAGGGAATAGTTGGAAAACATTGATATACAAAGTGAAGTTCTTTCATGTTTTTGCAGATAATTTGTCTTCTTAATCGCTACAACAAATGAAGCAAAATTAGAAAAAATAATATCTAATGTTTCAGATATTTTTAAAACGACGACGAAGCTTTCATTATTTTTGACTCTGACAACTTTACCAAGGCTAAATTTTATTGGGCCGCCAGAGGTCTTATGGCAGATAATGCCAATGACTGACGTAGGATAAAAAAAATCTAAAACATATGCAGATAGAAAAATATATTTTTTCTGATTGCAAAAGTGAAAATAGGGTTGCAGATCGTATTATCCAATGAAAGAAAAGACATTGTTAAAAATATAGACATAAAATTTGACAAAATGTTGAGCTGGCCTTCCCATTTAAATCCCCAAAATAGATCATCTTACATCAGAATATTTTAAAACTGCAAGAAACATTTGGGGAAACTCTCAATCCAATAAAATTATTTTATACTTATAGTTATCAAAAAAGAATGCTTATTCATGACGTGGCGAATTGGGAAGAATCCCTAAACCAGGAAAACTGCCTTACTTCCACTTTTTTTAATAATCACAAGCATTCCCTTGTTTCATTTTAAGCTAGAAGCTGAAGCAATGTTCGTCAGATTAATCCGAGTGGAAATATCCTGTTTTTCGGAACGCTGTTCTTCCTGATCCGAATAAAGTAAAAAAGGAAATAAAAAAACCTATTCATCATGCTTCCTTAAATGTGAGTAAGTTATGGAACTGTGTTCATACTTCATGTATTTGAATAGTTATCATTTTTTTAATTTTTATATACATTTTAAAAGTTACTTTTATTGTTAATTAAGTTTTTTTGTTAATAGTTAAATAAGAGGTTTCTTCTCACATTTTAAAAATTATAAAATGGAAAAAAAATGGTAACTGATACAATGATTGAATTTAAAATAGTTATTCATTCAGTGAATGTTAGTATATTTTAAGTGCTAAATGGTTTTAGTTCCAACAAATAATGTGTGTGAAAAGCATTGTGACAGTTAGAGTAATATAAAATAACTTCTCGTGTGACTTGGTGTAAAATGACAAGGGACAAACTCTGCATGCGAACAGTATCGCAACAAATTGACTGCACATTCTTAAAAAAGCAAGTGGATTTCACTCAGAAGGAGTGAAATTTCACTCTTTCATTTTCACAAAACTCAGCCAATCTTTAAGACAGAAATTTACTCTTTTGAAGATTCGGCTAAACCACTCCTTTTAAGGAGAGAAACCATAAATCGCTTAAAGGGGTAAATTAGATAAAAAAAAGAGTGAATATCAATCTTTTATTGCTTATTTTTATATTTTGACAATTTAGTGCAGAAATTGTGTTTTGAATTCTTTATTTTAAGGATTTATGTTTTTTTTGATAGTTACAATATAAAGATATATGATTTTTTTTAATTCAATAATATAACAGTACAATTGAATATGACCTTTTCATTGATTTGGATAATTATAGTGTTTTTAAATTACAAACATTATCAAGCAATTTGTTCAGCCATTTATTATATTATTTATATCAATTTAGTTTTACGTGTGAGTGTAGCACTCTCAAGAAAAAATCGTAACACTACTTATTTTTCAGTTTAGTTTACTATGGGAACATTAAGTGAAAAATTGATTTTTATACACTTTATTAGTACAAGAAATCATACACAATATAAAAATACAGAAATATTTTATATAAGTAAATATAATTTCAGTTCTTTTGAAAAAAAAATTCATTTACTTTATAGCTAAATATTTATTTTTGAATATTGATAATATGCATTTTTGAAGTTACACGATGATAAAGTCAAATATTTAGATTATTAGTTGAAAAAAACTGTCATATTTTTGCAAATAAATCTTGCTTTATGACATATTTTCCAAGTTTAAATTAAACTGAAAATAACTTCAATGGAACTAAGAATGAAATTCAAAATTAAATGCATGATTATACAAAAAAATATTTATTCAATTTTTAATACAGAAAAAAATTAAATAAAAATATATATACTGAGATTCTTATGTTTATGATGTCAAATTAATACTAGAGCCTTACAGTTTTTTCGTCAGCTTGAAACAAAATAAGAATATTTTTAAAATAAGAATAAAAAAGATAATATGCATTTTGATGCTTCTATTTTGCAAAATTTAAATCTTGATCGATTATAGTAAAAATGTGTAGTTTAAATTAAATTTCCAACTGAACCAATTTTTAATTTATAAATCATATAGTCCATGAAAGATTAAAATACAGTAAGTTTAACATTGTACTTAACATTAAACACATGATAAAATTTATCTAAAACATTGAGCGCTTTTTAATCTTGCATATCCGACATCAATAAATTCACTATCCACACATAAAAAGCTTTTATATTCAGGTCTTGCTTTTTACCACAGCAAAGAAAGAATAGTTGATTACTTTTGAGCGTTGTTCTTCTTTTTCTACACATCTCTTTACCTAATTCCAAAAAAAAAAAAAAAAAAAAAAACGCAATAACTATAATTTCTGTAATATTTGTATTCTCATTAAAGTGTCTATATAAACTTTAATACCAAAAAATTTCATAAGAATAATACTTCAAAAAGATAAAACCTTATTTATTAAAAAATGAAGCTGCAAGAAATCAGATATCTACGTAATTATATTCTGTATTAGAATTATATTCAGCCTAAAAATTACTATCACGTATTTATTCCATATTACAAGACAAGTGTTTGAACACACGATAATATTCTATGAGCATAGAATGCAGGATATTTACTGAGAAAACAGTCAGCCTCTGGAAATCAAATTCCAAATCTATCTTTAATAAAGAAAATAATCATATATATTAAAATATTAGACGTTTTTATTGTAATTTAAAGCAAGAGTAGTTTGTTAAAAAAAGATACTATAATTAATTAATTAAAAAGTAATAACTTAAATTAGTAAATTAATGATTATCTAGTAGTTTTATAAAATTTTTATAAGAATGTGGCAAAAATGATAAATTATTGATATACAATGAAACAAATACAAAATAATTGTGGATTTTTTCTTTGTTATGAAGTAGATATAGCCCCTATCATAATTTGCAAAATGGATTTTTAAACATTAAATAAAAACTTATACATGCATACATAAATTTATTTTTAATGTTAAAGCATTTTGTATCAATCAACTATAACTGAAAAACATGTGAAACTAAATGAATTATGTTTTTACAAATTACAAAAAAAAATTTTGAAATTATGCTTTTGTATCATATATACTAATATTCAAATATATTGCAAATGATTTTTAAAAGTACAAGATAGAAAACTACAATTTAATAAAAGACATAAGCAATACTGCATATTTTGTAAAATATAGATTTAAATTACTTTCCCTTGAATCATGCAATCATTAAACACAAATATCAAAATAACAATAAGATTTTTCTTCCATCTTTATTTAAAAAATTTTCTCTGTGCAAAATTTTAACTAAATGTTTTTACCATTAAAATAATTTAAAATATCTTATTCACATAAAAAAAAAACAAAAAAACTTGGAAATGCATGAACAGATGTTTCACGTTCTACCATGAGAAATGCAGATATACAAGTTATGTAAGGAATTGTAAATTTTGGTGTGCTTAAATCATTGTGTGGCTTTCTTAGAAAATAATATTGATATAAAAGTTTAGTACTTTCATTAGTATTTTCAAATTCATCCTTAAAGATGCAAAAAATACAGGTTTTATACTACCGATATTTCATTGAAAACAGCCTTTTTTGTATACTTAGAGACATAAATTCTGTTATAGAATAGAACATGATCTATTTTTCATCACAATATGTATTTTGTTATAAGCATTTTCTTCATAAGTTCAAATATTTCTTTTCGATGAATTTCATACAGCATTTCAAATTGTAATCCTTTTATCTGAAAGGAAAAATACACACATACATACTTATGTGTTTACTTAAAAATATCATATATGTAAAAAGTAGTTGTGGTCAAGTGAATTATAAATACTGGATATTTATTTTTGAAGCAATTAAATTCAAATTAAAAATTTAGAAAATTTTAAATGAATTGTAAATTTATTATAAAGATAATTAAAATTTGGTTTTAGTTGTAAAAAAACAAACAAAACTTTATTTCAAAATAAGTTTAAAAATATTATTAAAATTTCTTAAGCTAATTACCAAGTAATATTAATTTAATGAATAGTAATAATTACCTTTCATTATTTTAAAACCAACTTTAAGAACCAAAAACTTTAGAGAATTTAACTGAAAATATTGATTGGAATTTTCGTGTTATTTAATAAAGTTGCCACATTCTTACATTAAACATAGAATTTTACTTCAAACTTTTAATGTCATTTAATAAAGTTTTTTTTCATTTAATAAAGTTGTAATGTCATTTAATAAAGTTTTTAATAAAATTTTCGTGTCATTTAATAAAGTTGCCACATTCTTACATTAAACATAGAATTTTACTTCAAACTTTTAAATACATTTAACAATAAAATGAAATTAATACTTGTAATAATAACAATAGTTAACATTTTCTCAGTCTCTATAAACTTGTTTTGATTACACATTATACAGAATATACCAGATCAGCTATTTATTTCTTACATTGCATTTCATCATCTTCAAGATAACATGTTTCATATTTACTTTTGCTAATTTTATTTTTTATTTTTTTCTTCAGTGACGACAATGAAAACCATAAAATACGAATATAAATTATATTTCCATCGACAAAATTTTTAGTTGGAAATTCCAAAATAAACAAATTCAATATTAAATTAATTATAAGAAATAAAAACTTACCGTAATGTTTCTGCGCTCCTTGTCCAATTATACATATATTTTAATTCAAAAAGATCACCTTTACAAAATGAAGTCTTAAATTTCTCTATTTTTAGCGAAACTAAACTGAAAGCATAACACCACGTGATGATTTAACTAATCAGAGAACATCACATTTGCTTTGTGCCATAAATACGACAAAAAGTGAGTGAAAATTGCTTTGAATAGAGGATAGTGTTCGAAGGAGAACTTCTCTACCCAATTAAGTAGAAAAGGATTCATTTTGTATCCTTATGGAGTACAAAATATCCATCGCTCTTGGAATGGTGAAAAACCACTCGATTTTTTTAAGAGTGTACTATTACGATGTGACAACCAAAGCTCAAAACAATGCTTGTTTGTTTATTGATGAAGATACACACCTTAAGTTGTCAGAAAATCTCGCTCCCTTAAGAAATTGATTGTTATATATATTTGAAATAGAGTGAAATTGAAGTGCGTGTCGTTTCGGGAACTTAAATGACAATAAGAACTAAGTAGTATAGTTTACAATACTTGCCTCATTTAGTGGAAGAAAAAAACATGCTCCCGAATTCGAGATAGATAACTGGGTGTTCCACCATAACCATGTTCTAACTCGCCGGGCCATGCTTGCAGTGAAATCAACGTCTACTGCAGTAAAACTTCTTGTAATCAATCTCAATATCCAGAACTTGCTCTCTGAGTCTTCACATTGTTTCAGCATGGAGCAAAAGAAGCTAAAAGAATGATTTTATAGCGATGAGAACCTTCTAAGGGAATGGGACAACAAGTGAACTTCATTCCCTGTTGAAACATGAAAAGAATTTCGAGTGTGTGAACATTATATATATATATATATATATATATATATATATATATATATATATATATATATATATATATATATATATATATATATATATATATATATATATATATATATATATATATATATATATATATATATAAATGTGTGTGTGTGCGTGCGCATTAGGTCTACCGGAAATTTCTGTCCGTTTACTCATGATGTTGTTAAGAACATATTAAAGCATGATCTTTTTCTTAAAACACTGGATATCGCAGAAAGCTTAACTCAATGCAGCAAACTATTTCGAATTATATTCGAAAGAAGAGGATTGGTGTAGAAGTATCCAAAATTGATTCTAAATAAATTTGGTCAGAAAAATCTTAATGATAAAGAAATCACATTCCTACATCTGCTTGTCAAATTTGACTATGATTAATAAAATATTGTGCATAAAGTGGAACAATATATTATTAGCATTGGAAATTGAACAAAAATTTCAATTCGGAAAAGGATTAATAGCAACTTGGTAATTTAAAGACAGCTGTCCAAGAAAAAGGACCCGTGGTGTTTCGTGAAAGAGCAGTACAAGAAAGAAACCAAGAATAAAGTTCGTCAAAAAATTGCGGAACTAGGCTGGTAATTTTTATCCCATGAGCAATAACCCTGGATTTATTGCCTTCTAATTCTGACTTGTTTTTGTTCTGAAAAAATTTTTATAGGAAAAAAAAAAAAAGATATGAATCAAGTTCTGTTTCAGATATTCACATGAAAATTTGCAAAAGTTTCAAAAATGGAGTATAAAACTTCCCTTCCTTCCTGCCTCACCCCTCTTTCTCGCTCTCTATATGTAATTAATTTTTATTGACTGAAAATTTATAAAAGTAAGAGCATAGAATAGATAAATAAATAGTAATCGTAAGCAATTAATAGTAAAGAAACTTTAATTAAATTTAATTTCCTTACTATTAATTATTAAATTTTATAACAGTTGAGACATGATATTTTGTCGCTGGTTATATTTTTTTATATTAGTAATACATATTAATTAATTACTTACATTTTTTTAACCATTTTAACTTTTTGAGCATGTAAAACATGCTCAAAAAATTAAAATGGTATGAAAAGCAACTAATAACTGTGATAAAAATGTTTTTCTTTTAAAGTGCTTTGATTCTAAAATACAGAAATAATTACTGTAACCATCAGGGATTTGCAAACTTTCTTCCAGTTGAAACAATACAAGATTCGAAAAAAAAAAACGTACGTATAAACAAATATTACTTTCTTAACCATATTTAATTTAGTAATGTTTCTAACACAACATATTAAAATCAGCTGTACCACTTTCATATGGACATATTTTAAGCTAATATTTGCAGAATATTATTATTTTAAAATAAGAGCTTTCTGAAATTGTATGGAATTTTGGGTAATTTTTCCTTTTAAAAGTAAGGAGAAAAAATTATTTATAAAATAAAATTCAATTCTTAATGGAACAATGTTGATATTAAAATACACACAAAAGAGAGAAATAAACTAATTGTTCCAAATTATGGAAATTATTTAAATGAATGAAAAATAATTAATAACCTAATGAATATAATGTATGCCTTAACTATTTTAACACATTTATTCACTAACATAAATATAGTAAATTATTTTCAATTTTATTGTTTTAGATTGAAATATATATTATTAGTTTAATATTTTATTGGAAAAATAAATGCAGAAATCATATTTTTTTCTTAAATTATCTCTTTCAAATTTGTTTTTGGGCATTTAGTGGAAGAAATAAAAAATTATTGTTTCAATGAAACAATATTGCTGGTGAAACTCATCATCAGTAAAGCAGATAAATGTGAAATTCTGACTTTCAGCTTTCATTTTGTGAAAATTTGTCTAATTAATATTAATCAAATATAGATGTTAATTGATGTCCTTTAAGATAAATGGGGCAAAACAAAGAAAATATAGAATCCATATAATTTTTTTAAAAATTTTTATCTTGATAAACTAGAAACAATTATAGATCCTTCATTATTTTCCATCAAATTATTCAGATTGCCTGAGAAATAATCTGAAGTTAAAAATGAAATGCAGAGAAATAAATTTTTGTAATTAAAAATTAGAAATTAATGAAGTGTCTTTAATTGCCAATTCAGAAAATTAAAACAGTTTAATTAAGTAGATAAAAATAAAAAAAAAATCATTTGAACTATATGTCTGTATGCAATGAAAACTAAAATATTCAAAGTGACTTATAATACTTGATTCAGAAAAATGTTATTTCTGGTAGACAACAACCAATGATGGTTTTATTAAATAACTTTCAGTCACTAAATATTCCGAAGAGGAAATGAAACAATTATTCAAAAGTTGTACAACCACTCAAGCAGATTTTGACGTATGTGATTAAGTCATGAAACTTTCCTTTGAAAAGGAAATTTTGGGAAAATTTGAGGTTTATTCCCGACATTCAATGTATTTACTTTTTATGACATTTAGACATAAAATTAAAGTATTGGATGTTTAGGAATCTTTAATTTTGAATATATTTAATCAATGAAATTACATTTTCAATACGTAAAAGAAAATTGGTAAATAATCTGAAGTTAATGATGAAAATTTTTCTATCGTATTACAGTACATATTTCTCATTCAGATACGTTAAATTAAATACTGTTTTTTAGTAGAAAATGAGCTGCTGTTTTATTTTATTGGACAATTAACTTGGGTATACATTTTTATTTGTTTAAATAGTGAGATATTTTAAATAGTGCTTTTGTTGTTGTTGCTACATATCCTCCAAGTGTATTAAATCCTACACCAGGTCCAAAAGGCCCCGACGCACAAGTTCCGCGGAATTTTAAAATAGAATTTTAAATAGTGAAAATAATAACATCACCGAAATTAAAAATATATTGCATGATATTATAAAATAGAAAATAAATTATAATTTGTATCAATAATATAAAGCGTAGTGATACAAATGTAAAGAAATTTTTTCTATGAAAAAAATATGCTAACCGTTAAATTTATGGGATTATTACCCATTCTTAATCTGCTAAGCAGATAAGGCAAAAAGTTTGTGTGGTATCAGAGCAATTTTTATTCATAGAAATAAGGTATAATGTCTGTACATGACAATAGACCCCTCAAGTAATAAATATGAAACTGTTTTTCTGAAAAATGAATCTATAATTAGGAATAAAGATAACTGTACATTTATGGATCAAAAATATTCTATATCATTGACAAATTTTATTAGGGAATCAATGGGAACAAAATTCCTAGTGAAATTACCAGTAGTATTAAAAATTACCTCTTCTGAGTCACTGAAATTGTCGTCAACGCTTTTTCTTACTGTGACAACTCTCCTAAAATGTACAAAAGACAAGTTCTTGTGTACCAGCTGAAACATGGGATAATGAAACAAGAATGTTTGCCGGATATTCCCAAATTTCCAGTCCAACATTAGTAAAGTATACTGGACTCTACTTTGCAACATAATGTAATGCATTATTGGGAGCACTTTTCGCCAGTAAGTGTACATTTTTGGCGGATTTCCAAGCTGCATTGTAACAGTTGTTGCTTTTAACGTTCATAATTTATATTTAAATCCCGCTTAAGAATTCTTACTCAAGCACACCCGTCGCAGCGACCGTATTTCCGAGAAACTTTTGTAAAGAAGGATTCTTCACAGCGTTGATATCTGCCTCACATTTATCCTTGCAATCTTTAACATTTTATATTTTATGTATTTGAGTTTTAGTAGTTTCAAGAACTTCAATATACACTCTTCCGATTACCGCTGTCTGAATGCAGTTGACTAAATATATGTGGCTTAATGATTTTCTTCCTACTGAATTCTTCTATTTTCATATTAATGATTAGCAATCAATATTCAATGTGAAGAATTTAATATTTTATTTCACTCTTATTCTTTCAGATATATTTATATGGGCCACTGCTTGCAAATTTCCATGCCTAAAGTTCATTTTTCAATTGCGAAACTCAAAACCACCATGATTAAATTGTCATTACTAAAATTCGTAGAGTAAGTCATAAATAAAATACATTTGTTGACTGTATTACTTTTAATTTGATAGAAACTAAAAAAAATACACTGCTATATAATTGATTTGTTAAATGAGATTTTTCACTTCAAATTTCAATTTTGCTTTTATTTTTCGTCTACACATTCTAAATACATATGATAATACGGAATTACTGTTTATGGTATGGTAAAAATGCAGTATACGTAAAATAATATAATATAACTAAGCACAGAATATTTTGAGTCATAAACTAAACAATTATATTAAAACAGAGATAAATATTTTTAGGAAAACTTATTCCTTACTTTTGCTTGTATTTTAAAACTTCAATGCTTTTTCAACAATGTATTCTTTTAAAACTGTTTCACTCAAAATGTCTGCGAGCTACTGGTAAAAGCAGTGAATTTGGTGATTACTGCAAAGAAACCAATTTTAATGAGAAAATATCCCAATGAATTTTAAATTTCTCTTGAATGTACTAAATGTTTTGTAATTAAAAGAAAATTTACTGTAAAAATGTTAATTAGAAGCAATTTAATTAATTATTGTGGTGTTCATTTAAAAGATTATACATAAGTTATATTCGTTTACATATAACATTGTTAAAAATATAATCTTATACATATATACATACATATATATGCATACATACATACATACATATATATATATATATATACCATATATATATATATATATATATATATATATATATATATATATATATATATATATATATATATATATATATATATATATATATATATATATATATATATATTTATACTGAAGTGCACAATTTTGTTTAATTTTATTCATATTAACGAGTTTTTTCATTCACACAATGTAAATACATTTTACATAATATCATATCTGCTTATGAAGATTATAATTACAGTACTGCGTTTATGAATTTCTGGTTTATAATCAACATATGCCTTATTAAAAAACACTGAATACGTAATTTCATGTGCTCTTCATGTCATTTCTGTTCATAAAGTATACATATTCAAAAACCCTATTTTGACTTCAAACATTGTTATTCCAGAACTGTTCATAGGTGTAAATTATATTGCTTCGGCACTTAAGACTTAAAATTCAATTTATACAAATAAACATTTTAAAATACTCACAGTCCAAAACTAAACCTATTTTCTATTGTAAAAGTGAATTAAAAAATTTCAGAAGCAACGGAATAACACCTTCATTCATTACTAACATACTAATAAACGGTTGAAGAAAATAACCATATTTGGTAAACTCATTCAAGATTAGTAAAATTTTAAAGGCTAAAAATAATAGTACATTTTTAATGCATTAAAATTAATCTTAAGCTGTAAAGAGTAAACTTATTACAAAATGTATAAATTATCTTTTTATCAAAACATTTTCTATAAGTTTTTGTTTTCTATAAGTCTTTGTATTCCAGAAATTTGTATTCTATTATTCATTTTAAAAGCATAAAAATTTGATACAAAATAAATATCTAATGTCATGAATTAAGCTTAAAATTTTGTGATTATATTATGTATTAAATTAATATATGAAGTAAAATATAGTAAATTACTCTAAGTTTTTATAAATTCAAAAGATTAGATTATAAGATTACTTTTTTAGTGTAAGATTAATTTTTTTAGTGTATTTCATAATATATTTTTATTTTACATTTCATTTCAGGTATATTTTTCTAACTGTTTATTATTACAAACTAGGAAAAACTAATATTTATTTTAATTAAAGAATAATGTTATCTACAAATAATATTTTAAGCATTTATTTCTTATACAAAATTCTAGAGTAAAATCCAACTCATAAAAAGATATCAATGACCTGTGTTTTCCTCAATCTGATAAACTAACGCAAATACAAAATAAATAAATGAATTTCTTTCTTTTATGTAATTTAAAAGTTGAATTTGTGTAAAAAGAGCAACAAATATGGTTACTGTGAAAAATAAAATTGATATACTTGTCTCTAAGGAATTTTATTGTAAAAAGTATTAGCGAAAATATTGGAACATGTAAGCCAAATTTTTCCCTAGAGGTTCTAAGAAATACAAACAATTATTTTTATTTTCACAAAAATCGAGCTATTTAAACTTATTCAACCAAATTTGTACAAAAATCATTTTGGGAAATCCTCTGTATAATAATTATTACTTTTTACAAAAGTACAAAACTGGTATGGTGATCATGAGTTATTTTTAACAGAAGCCTGAAGCTATAAGCATTTTTTAATCATTTATAAATAGAAGGAAGTAGATACGTGATTTGTTCTCAGTACTAGAACATATACGGGATTTACATAAACATAGAAATACATTTAAGTTTCAATACAAAACGTAGCACCATTTTTATATATGAATGTTACTTCATCAAATAAATGAAAATTAAAAACTTAAATGATTTATTATTTATATAATAATACCTTATAAAAGAAATTTTTGTTATAAAATTAGAGCACTTTAGAATTTACACATTTAAAAAATATTTGTATGTAAAAAATTAATGATTAAGTACTTCACAAATAATGAAAAGGAAATTAATTTAAAAATTTATTCATTTATTCTTTATTAAGATTTTATATTTTTAAATGTTTCAGGGTAATTTTAATATCTTACTTAAATAAACAAATCAAGAAAATAAAAAGGGGAATCAAATTTTTCAATTCTGTTGTGAGAATTATAAATTAAACAAAAATGCTTAGTAAAAAATTGAATGATTTATAAATAGACCTTAGTAAATAATTCATTGTATTGATTAACTTCTAAAATAAAATATTAATTCATATATAATCCCTTATGTTAAGTAGTTAAGCAGTTGTTTAACTACTGAGACATTATGTTAAATAGTTACAATGCCTGTTATTAATAAAAGCCCACAAAAATTATCAATTATTAAATATTTGAAAAGTATGTGCTATCGCAAAACAAAATTAATAAAATTATATTTCTGAATACACGTTCACGTTTACTTTACTTTGGTTTTAATAAACTTAAAAAATCAATATTCTTAGCAAATATAGATTTTAATATAAAAATTAAATTAATTTTGTCTTCCAATTTATTCCCAAATTTTTTTATTTGGATTTGAAAATAAAAATAAAAAAGAAAAATTTCAGAATGCAATTTTATATTTTTAATGATTTCTATTTTAAAGAAAGTAAATTATAATAGTAATAATTGAGAATTTTTTGCTCACTTTTTTATTTACAAAAAATTTAGTTTTGTTACATATTGTGAATTTAAAATGTAATAATTATATTTGCATTGATTTCAATTAAATCAGGAATTATTTATGTATGTTTATTTATTTAATAATTATTTAATAATTATGAAAGTAATATATATAAATAAATAAAAATATACTACTTCCCAAAATGTATAAATTTCTTGAAAAACTTTTGAAACGAGTAATTAAGAATTTTTGTCATTAAAAACAATCAATCAAAAGCAATTATCAAACGCTCTTTTTCCTATCAAATCCACCAGGTAAAAAAGTATAAAGGAAAAGTATAAAATGTTTTATACTTTCCATGCTATAATAAAAAAATTAATTTGCTTCAAGCAATTAAGTAATAAAAGTAAATATACTTTATGAAATTATTTGCGACCTGGTGTAGAAGATAACTTCAACATTATCTATATTTTAATTACTGGATCAAAATTTAGACGATTCTAGAGGGACAAAAATAATCAATTAACATTTCCTTCATTGTTTCAAAGTTTTGCATCCATTTATGCAATTAGAGATGATGAAACTAATTATTTGAAAAGTGAGGGTCAAGTCAAATATCAAATGTTCAGTAATTTTTTCTGTAAATTCTAAGGAAAATATTAAACTTAATGTCATGAAATTTAATTTTGATATTACTCAGTTTTTGTTCTTAGGGTGGTTTTAAAATTAATTTAATATTTTATGTTATTATTATACTACTACTACTAAGGTATTTAGAATCAGAAATAATAATATAAAAATAACACAAAGAAATTCAGTAATAAAAAATCAGTAATTTAAAAATCAGTTATACTAAATGGAAATTCATGATTTTTCCGTAATCTCAAAGACAATTTATTACGGTGCATTAAAATATAAGCATAATTTACGCTTAAGTATGCAAGCATGATCATGTTATAGTTTTATACATCATATAGTTGTTAAAATTTTATTTAACATTGAAGTTATTTAAAATACTAAATTAAAATTTAAAGAATTAAAGTTGAAGTAATATGATTCTCTCTATAATTTAAATATTTAAATTTAATTTCTTCCGTAAGCCTTTAATTTTTCTTGCAAACAGAAGAAAAAAAAATGTTTATGAAAGTCATTTTTTTTTTTATAATTTAAAATAAATTTTTAGATTTTATTTTAGCAGTATATAAAAACATTGGATTTTCTAATATTTATAAACATTATAAGCAAACAATACTGATAGTTTATATTTTGCTCACTATTCATGAATTATTTTATACCAAATGAATACTTGTAATTAAATATAAAATGACAGATTTCTGTTATTAAAAGAGGCTTTATGACTGAAAAATGCTCTCCAAAAGAAGCTATCATTGATTTTTGTGTCATTAATTTACGTATATGGCAAAAAAACATCGAAAAATATTAAATTATAATAGTTTAATGAGTTTTTGCATATACTAATCAACATTTATTATGTAAAAAATTATGAAGAGATTAAACTTTAAGCATTCTGCGAAAGATAAAAAACACTATGTTTAATAATTCACAAGATACTCAAAAAAACCTTTGTATTATTCATTCTGTCGCACTTTATCCTCAGAAATTTTAAGGTCCCTGTTACCAAATATTTTTCTACTTGCTCATTATCCTTTTATTTTTATGTACCATAATTAAATTGTATGTCTTCTTGTACTCTTTTTTATATCTTTGATTAAATCACTGGGCACATTCATGCAATTAATCATCCCGTGCAATAAGGAAATATTGTCTGATAGGATCACACAGAATAACAAACACACAAAAAAGTTTTTTTATGCAATTACTGTTTCTATCCTTGCTCGGTTATTGTTTGTATCCTTGTTCGTTAGTTCCCTCCGGTTCACAGAATTTAATTCAGGGAAAATATAATTCATAATGTATCTTGACAGAAATTGGCAATTTTTGTCGATAATAGTGCTGGAGAAACGAAATGGGGACAGAAACATTAACATTTTTTAATAAAATGTTAGCATGCAAATAAAATTGTTAGCACAAAAATAAATTTTCCTCCATGTAAAAATAAAAAATCATATTAAATTTCATGAGGTATATCTCAGTTAAAAGTTTTGACATACCTTTACCCTTTTATAAGTACTTTTAGTCTGAAACTCAATAAATAATTTGTATTCTTTCTTTCACTTTCCATACTTATATTCATCTAATTTATTTTAATTGTAAAATGAATTTTGTGAAATATAAAAAATGCTGGAATTTTTTCTGATATTTTTAGCACTACATTTTGTAATTTTTCTATCTAGAATAATACCTCTTTTCTGAGACTTAAATCGGAAGTTTTAAGCAAACAGGATAATTCTAAGCAAACTGTACATTTCGTATAAAAATGTGAGCTTAAATTGAATTTAGATTAATATTTAACAGCTTAAATACCTAAGTATCACATTTAATATCTTAAATATGATACTTAAGAAGTTATATATTATTTCTGCTAATTTTTATTTTTCATTCAACTCTCTTGTAAATCAAATTTGGTGAAATAAACACACGATAAAAAATCATTTGGAAATAACTCGTAATGTTTTAAGAAACTAACTTGTTCATTTTCAAGACGAAGAATCTTTTGTTTTTCGAAAATTGGAGAGAAGTTTTGATATTTTAGACTCATTCGTAAATTAATAATTACCATTTCAGAAGCTTAAATAGTGTTATCTCTTAATTCAATAAGTCTCTCATATCTTTATTAAGGTATTATGAAACTTTATTTAAAGTAAAAGTAAAACCATTATTAATTAAAGTGTTAAAATATACATAAATTGCTATTCATGCAAAATAGCTTAAAAATTATTTAAAAACAATTGATTAAAATTGTTGTATTTTAATTTTTAATATTTACACTTAGTTACTTTATTGACTACTTTTTTCTTTCCTTAATGTTAATATTTATGTTAAATGTCCCTTTTTTGTGCATTAAATTAAATTTACTAATATCTAACTATGAGAATTTTTCATAACTATTTTAAATAAATTTAGTCAAAATTTTAACTTTTCAATACAGAATGTTTATTTATTTAAGTATGAAATACTCCAATATTTTCTTAGGCTTTAACTATTTCTTTACTTAAATATGCGAAAACATTTTAATTTATAATATGTTTTTGAATTTTTCAGATAACATTCTTAGTATTAATAAAAAGCATTTATAATTGAAATAATGTTCATAGCATAAAATATTATTTTATAAAACCTATGATCAATAAATAGCATGTCTGAAATGAGATCCATGTCTTGTAAATTTTTTCTTCAATATTTAAAAACTATTTAAAAGAAAATAAATTATAAAATTGTTGAAAAAACATGGGATATTGTTTTCATTTTAATAAAAGTACATTTCCAGCTATATTAATGAATTACTCAAAGAATCATAGCTTCAGGTATTAAATTTCTCATCGATGAACGATGTGCATTTTCTTCATTTATCAAAGTATATAGTTCATTTATCAAAAAAAAGATTTATATCATTTTATCAAAGTATATAGTTAATTAATTAACTATATATTTTGATATATGATATCTGTGTGTTCCCAAATTTATACAAATGAGATTTATATAAAATAAGCACAATAAATTATTTTTAAAGGTAAGTAAAGCTTTACTTTGATTAAATGTACTCAATATTTATAAAAGCAAAATATTTTTGAAAATCAATTTTAAAATATTTCTTACAAACTTTAAAATTTAATTAAAAAAGGGAAATTTCCTTTTATTATTAAAATGATTATGCTTGCGTGATCAGATTACACGCGACTGGCTAAGATAAAGAAGCTCATGACCCCAAATTCCAGTATAGAAGAGAAAATGTAAAGAATGTGAAATTTTGCATTTTAAATATTGTATATTTTAATCATTTTGAGAAATGATTTTTGAAAAAACAAACACTATTCTACTTATTTTTCTGATATTTTCATGATGCAGTTGTCCTGGAAACATTAATGTATTACATTATAAGCTGTTGGATAGTTCCTCATAAGAAATAACTGTTTAAATTGCAACGTATTTATTTTTCTAAATTTATAACAATTGAAGATATTATTTAATAAATTAAATTGTCACGGGTAAATGAAATTTGCTTGTTTAAATACTTTATACATCTTAATAGAAGAAAGGGAATTAAATATGCTATTTAATTGTGCTTTTAATGTATACGAGACGATACTAAATCTTATGAAAAAATTATTTTAGTGATTCAGCATTTAAGCTTGATCAGTGATTGTTATTCATGTCATTTATGCTTAAAACAAAAAATCATTTTATTAAAATTTGAAATCTGTTGCGAAATTTTTACTCTTTATGTAAAATTATTTTGCTCGCGATGTGCTTTCAATTGAATTGTTTTACGACGTTGACATATTTTTAATGGATTAATAAACAACATATTTATGTTTATTCCATCAGAATAAAAATTAGTTAATTAAATTGTTAACTGCCTTATCAGCATTTGATTTTGTAAGAAAAATTGTTTCTAGACATTTCTACAAAAATGAAAAAAAAATTGTTTTAGGTTTTATAATAATTTGAATATAAGCAATCATGAAATGCAACGAACAAGAAACTAAATAAAGTAATTGCTGTAATAGGATTATAATGCATAGATTTATCCTTTTTTTTGCTACTGATTTTAAAAATTAAATAAACATTCTGAACAGCATACTTAGGAGTATTTAATATCATTTGCATAACATATGATAATATTACAATAATGTATTTCTCTATAGCATACAATTCTACGATGCTTAAAATATGACTTTCATACAAAGTTGTATTTATATCCATGAGACTTTAATCAAATACTAAGTCCACTCTATCATTTTTAAACTAGCAAGGATATTTTCATTTTTTTCTTGACATATATATCACATTTTAATATAAATTTAAACTCCATAACATATTCGCGAAAAATGCAATATTTCATTTTAATAATTCTCGGAACTATAAAATTTATTGTTCCTTTAAAAATGAGATAGATATTTATTTCAAATGTACTCAATTAATAAAATTCGCATAATTTTATAATCAATTTTAATTTATTTTGAGAAAATAACAAAAGAGTCAATATGACTGTTAACTTCTGCTCATGATTTTCAAATTTTTGCATAGCTAAACAAATTTAATTTATTATCCGTAAAAGTCATAACACGCATAAATATTATATGGGAAAATTGCAAATTTAATATTTTTCAATTTATTTTAATGATTGAGAGATACTTAATTCCTTGGTTTTAAAATGACCATACTTGAAATACTTTCATGAAGAGAGAAATTAGGAAAATTATCCTTTGGGGGGGAGGGTAAACGCTAAAATTAATTATAATTAAATTAATTGCCATTTTGAAAAGAATTCATTATTTTTCAAATTTTATTCGCACACAATTTATGTATTAATCTGAATTTTTTTTATTAAAATACATTTTTGCAAACAGTTAATGAAGCTATTAATAATGTATAAAGAGAAATAATGTATTAATTATGGTATATTTCAAATAAAAAATAGTATGCATATAAATTTCATTATATTATATTTGTGAGTAAGGGTTATTGTATAATATTTTGACTCAGAATACTCCAATTTATTCTTTACATTTCATAATTGTTTCTATGTTTTGATTTTTTTTGCATAAATATTATAAGTCGCAAAAATTACAATTGGAAAAATTAAAATTTAATTAAACTAAAATTTTGGGAAAAATTAGTATGAATAGTGTAATGTGTCTTATTTTGTCCATTTCTAATTCATAGATCAGTTTTTATTTTCATATTAATTAAAATTGTAATTTGTGAAACTTGGAATGCTACCATGATATCATTCCTGGCATTACAGTTTGGTAATTCAAACTGTTAATAAAAAAGTTAGATGACACATTGTCATAACAACTTTTCACTACTTGTTGAGCGAAATCACTGCAAAATGGGATGAATATTTACCTATGTGAGAGAAGAAGACGAAAATCAACTTCGAAATCCCTTCCACACTCCTTGTCGTACGGACTCTTATAACGATCGATAGTTTCAACAAAAAATGGCGTCATTGGTAAATAGTAAACTTTACTACTATAACAATAGGGATGTATATAATAATGTAACTTTGAATACTGAATGTTGATCATATATATTAAGCGCAAAATAATGACCATATGGAAGTGTTGAAAAATGCAGACAGAGTATCAGACGGTGACATCTCTGAATATCTACCATCTGAAAGTGTATACAGGACCTTGCAACACCCAAGTATATTTTTTGTTATGTTCCTATCAAGTATACCGAATATCCGTGTGTTAAGTGAAAGCTTTGAAGAGTTAATTTTTCAAAATGAATAAAATTTATGAAAAATTATATATATATATATATACATATAATTTTTATTATATATATATTATATTATATATATATATATAATTTTTATTATATATATATATTATATATATATTATATTATATATATATATATATATGTGTGTGTGTACATGAGTTCAAAATTTTCTAGTTTACTTCCCAATTTATTTTTCATAATTATGAAAAAAAAATTTTTTTCCAATTTCCTTATTTCTTTATTTCGTTATATTGATAATTGGAAAATATTTTTGAATTATTTATCGTAAGGAGTTAATTCTCTTATAAAAACTAACATTAACAATCCTGCACTATGATTTCTGAATTTTGAAATTAATGTTACAGATGATGTAGCTTATATTGATATCTATGTCAAAACAAACAGACATAATTTTACAGTAAATAAATTAATATATTGGACATCTAATATCTCTCTTAAATTAAATAGAAATGTTGTAATTAGTAAAATAAATCGGATTTATCGTACATGAAATAATGTTGAAATTATTAAAAAATCGATAAAATGCTTAGTATTAATACTTGTAAACAATAATTTTACTTATAACTTATTTTAAAATATATAGAAATAAAGAATCGCTTATAAGATTGAAGTAATGCGTGTAGTTTAAAATTTACAGAAGGGTCAACCAAGCATTGTAGTTCTTACACACACACACACACACACACACACACACACACACACACACACACACACACACACACACACACACACACACACACACACACACACACACACACACACACACACACACACACACACACACACACACACACACACACACACACACACACACACACACACACACACACACACACACACACACACACACACACACACACACACACACACACACACACACACACACACACACACACACACACACACACACACACACACACACACACACACACACACACACACACACACACACACACACACACACACACACACACACACACACACACACACACACACACACACACACACACACACACACACACACACACACACACACACACACACACACACACACACACACACACACACACACACACACACACACACACACACACACCCACACACACACACACACACACCCACACACACACACACACACACACACACACACACACACACACCCACACATATATATATATATATATATATATATATTTATATATATATATATATATATATATATATATACAATTTATATATATGTCTTAAATCTCTCCTAAAATATGCATATAAGAATACTGAAAATGCATACTCGTATATATCTTAAACAAATTTAATTTTTAAACTACTTTAGTTTTAAGCTTTATTAATTTTCAAATTCCATGCCTTTTGAAATCTACGTTAATTTTTAAGTTAAATAAAAATGTTTTGTATTTTATAAAATTGAAGTAATGCGTGTAGTTTAAAATTACTGAAGGGTAAACCAAGCATTGAAGTTCTTGTATACATGTATATATATATAAGAACTTCAATGCTTGAATTTCAATACTATATGTTTATATTTTATAAAAATTTATAAAATATAAACAAATACATAAATATTAATAAGAAAAAATTATTTTAAATTAGTCGCAATGGATCTATTTCATTAAAGTTTATGTTTGGGCTTTGAATGGTTGATTTGGTTGATAACAAATTTTTTCTCTAAAAGTTTTGCTAATTTTTTCAGTATTACAAATTGGATATTTGAAATTTTGCATTGACTGAAATTTTGCAGACTTTTTGAGAGAATAGAAAGAGTTTCTTAGATCTATTGCTAGTAGCATGGCATAAAAGAGTATTTTTATCTCTTTTGCATTACTGACCATATCCTCCCCCCTGAAGAAGACATGGTTCCTAATTATCTTATTATTTTTTCACATATTTCCTATTAAATCCAATTTTTTTATTTATACTTTTGTGTTTATAATTATATATATTCATTCCAGTTTACATATCTGTCCATGACCTGTTGCAACTGAGACGCACTTCTTCATTCATTTAACATACAGACTTTCTACATGAAACCTGCGAAATGCAATGGCTTGCTGCAATGGTAATGCAGTGCAACATGCACTGAGTGGTTAGGGTGATATCCTCATTATCGGAAAGTAGTGACTTCGAATCTTTACTCAACAAAATATCCATCGTTTTTACTAATGGCGTCTAGAACACATAAAATTTTTTCAGTTGCACTGTCTTCCATGTGAAATGATACCTTTTGAATGTATCAGGTCAAGTATGGGATATCTTCTTATTGATATCTTGATTGTGAGTTACAAAGGCTGTCACCAGGGTGCCTCTACCTACTTGGTAATGCTTAACTCTGGCATAGGTACAGGGAAGTATGGTTTTACAATAAAACGTGCATTGAGTAATACATACCAGTCATCTTATTAAGAACGAAATTTTGTCCAATTTTTTAGATACTGTCAGGAATATTGTCTGTTAAAATATTGCATTGTTAGACAATATTTTAACAATATCAGTGTCAAAATACTGATATTGTTAGAAATCTTTTCCCAATGTTTGTTATACTGAAGTGGTTAATATTTACCATCTTTAATTATTTTCAGATGTTTCGATTATCTCAAAAGTATTATTTAAAATAACTTCATTTAATAAATAAGAATTGCCTTATAAGCCAAATGTTATATACTATTGCATTTATATGGAAAATGTCGTTCTTTCGTAACTCAATGTGGCATACTTTTCTACTTATTTTAAATGCATAATAATATTAAAAATGAAATGTCTTATGTAATTAATGTAACTATTTTAGTAATTAATCTTTTCTTAACTTACTACTTAGTTTTTGAAAGAAAGTTTTAATTTATAATAAATTAAAAAACATTAGCATGCCCATTTTTGCTGTGGAAAAATCGCCTAATAAAAAAGATTTTCATTAGGAGTTCGATCAATTTTAAATGAAATTCCTATTTTGATTAAATTTTATGTCAACTTTTTGAAACATAATTACCTTATCAACATATTGCTTTAGAACATTCAACAATATTAAAAGTATTTTATTAAAATATACTTGCATTTATTAAAAAATATTTTTGCATATCAATTTAAATGAAATTTGCCAGCAAAGCAAAATTATATTTTTAATAACAAAAACAAAATTACAATTGAAAGCATTTCAATTATGCTTTTCGTTCTCTACCATTAACTATCTTAATTGCATTTTAATTAGTTTCTAATTTAATCAGTGTGTTATTCAATTCCTTTTCCTAAATAAATGTCTAAAAATTGAATACCAATGTCAAACTTGTTTGACGTTAAAAATAATAAGATATTTATCATAAAAGGAATATTTGTGAAGGACATCTAGATTACCAAAATTACTCTAAGCACAAATTTAACTAATAGTATAAAATTCTTCACATTAAAAGTTGGCTTCAACAACCATAATCTAATATTTTTTTTATAATTGAAAAAGAATATTATTATATTAAAGATATTTATTTAAAATTCACAATTATTATTCAAAGAGAATCAATTTCTCGTAAGGATATGAGTATCCTTTTTCTTACAATAATTAAGTTTTATCGCCGTAAAATGTTACAGCTAATAAATTGGCATAAATAAAAATTATATGTAACTAATAGATATTCTATACTTCAAACACATGTAATAAAATCAACATAATATTTTCGTATTAGATCTCCCAGGTGAGGATGATTGAAAGTCATTAATTAAATCAATCGTCTATAAACATAAACCCTGGAATTGTTTTAATAATTAAATAAATATCTAACACGGTATTTTTTATAATGAATTCTATAAATGCTTCAAATTCATTAGTTTGATGCTATAACATTAAACTATTAAAACATATTGAATATTTATTCTTCATTTTTTGTAAAGGGCTTATAATTTCAAACACAATAAATATGGATGATTTTTATAATCATGAAATTTATTTTGAGACAAACCTTTTAATATAATCTAAATACACTTTCAAGTAAATTAGCAAAGCACATTGTTTCAAGGAACATACTCAAATGATTTAAAAATTACTGTGAAATGAAATGCACATAATTTGAATTGTAGCAGTAAGCGAAAAATAAATGAAATCAATGAACAATTTTAGAAGAGAATCAATGTTTATGATATCAAAAAATAAGCAAAGTTGGAAAGTGATTTGTGATAGAAAATCAAATATTCCACATAAGCAGGTTTAGAACCTCATTTTCAAAGTTAACATTTTCTAATTCTGTTTTCAGAGATGGATATAAAATATCCCGGTAATAATATGATTTTAAACGAATACATTAGAATAGAGTCGGGATAATTGCATCCCTGGCATAACATATAATTGTGCGTGGGATGCTGTTTTGAATTGCTGTTATCGATTCCAAGATGCAGAGAATGTAAAAATAATATATATATATGTTTAAATTGAATTTTATTTTAATTACTTGAACTCTGTATTATCCAAAATGAATTACAAATGGGCAAAATTATTCATGTAAGGTTCTTGGCAAATGTACGAAATCCATAAAGTTCTAAGTAAACTTCACCAGCATTGCTCCTATGCACATTGCCAATGGTCTTGTTTCTGCTAACAACTAAATGGTTAATGCTCTATCCTATGGTGAAACGGTTCTTGGGTCCAATTTGTATTTCCGGTTTGGATGTCTGTAGTTACTCAGAATCCATTTTAAACTGTGAGTACAGTGTATTTAGGCCTTGTGAGCAAAACATGACAGCTAAGTGACCAACAAACCAATGAACATGGATTTCATTGTATTCAAAAGTGTAAGTCTGGTAAGTGAATGATGAGCGCTTCCTCTTCTGGTTCAATAGTAAGTGGGTTTAAATAACGCCACATAATGAATTATATAGGACTAAATCGGAAGAACACGCTAGTTACTCCATATCGTTTCCCAATGAAATGCGGCACCCGAAAAAATAGGCTTCTAAGACAAATGCACGGTGTTCATTACTCCAGCGCATGATAAGGACTGATCCACAATATTCCACGACTTATGATCTTCTCTACGAAACGAGACCACGCCAATTTCATCATCTTTAATACCTTTTGGTTATTGCAGCTCAAAATGAGAAGGATAACTTACCACTACCCTGAATTTATGAAATTTAATAAGCATCAAATATTTTCACTCTTAAACTTAATGTTTGCTATTTATTTAATATTCGAAATTAACACATACATCAGAAATCACTAATATATTATGCTTAAGACATTTTTGTCGAAATGACATATTTTTTATTTAATTCCAATTGAAAAAATATGAAAACATGTCGAAAAAATATTATATATATATATATATATATATATATATATATATATATATATATATATATATATATATATATATATATATATATATATATATATATGTATGTATGTTTAAATAAAATTTTATTTTAATTACTTGAACTCTGTATTATCTAAACTCTGAATTTCAGTTAGAAAAGAAAATTCTATCACTGGAGTGTTTTCAGTATCAAATTGAATTTTTCCAGCTTGCTGAAAAAATTCAGTTTGCTGTTAATTTTTTGCAATGAAAATTTCTAAATATTAATTATTTTTTGGTATCAAATAATCAGGCTTAAAAACGTGAGTACAAATAAAATATGACACTGCGTAACGACATTAAGCTTTTTACGATGTTTAATAGCTATCATATAATGGTCTCTCGGGAGAAAGTTTCATGAGTAGGAGTTTGCATTCATATGAAGTGATGGGAAAAGTCCCAAGCACCCACTTCGACATTTGGGCACGCAGTGATACTTTTGTTGAATAGAATACAGTATGTGCAGAAGAATTGCTGCTCAGAATCCAGAAACGCAACACACCGATGTCTTTTTATTTAACTGTGATTGTGAATGAACCCCCATAATTCTTAGACAAATTACTGTAAGCAAAGTGTGTGACTCGCATGCTAATAATTAACATTTAAAAAGCTATTTTTTAAACGCATATTATTTCTTTATAAAATATTACTATCGGATACAACAGTTTTCTGATAAGTTGCCAGTATATAAAATATAAACAAATTACATATTTACGCAAACATCAAAATGTAAGGCAGAATACCTTTTATCCTTATTAAAAATTTCATTATTTTTTGTCATCTATATTTCAATTTAAAAACAATAAATATACAATAATTTATGTATGATAAAAATTATTGTTACAGACAATAGAATAAATGAAATTTTAAAATAAATATTTTAATTTATTTTTATTTTTCTTCATATGATATTTTTATAAAGTATTTCTTTGAAAACAATAATATATACGAGGGTTGCTATTTATATTGCTGGCCTTGGCAACAGTAAGTGTTGCTAGGCGACTGAAGACGATTTTAATCGAAAGTTTGATATTTTTAAACATATATTCAGCAGACTATTTACCATTATAGCTTTATTTGTGTTGTTGACAGTAAATTGAAAAGTTCTTCTCTGTCAAAAAATGGAATTGAATCGTGAACATTTTCGTGCCATTATTTTTCATAACTTTCGACGTGGATTGTCAAGACAAGAGTGCTTCGATGAACTTAATTCTTTATACAGCGATAAAGCGCCATCCTACAGCACTGTAAAAAATTGGTATAACGAATTTAATCGTGGTCGATGTTCGATCCAGGACGAATCAGATCGTCCAAAATCCGTTGTTGTGCCAGAAAAGTTCAATGCTGTGCGTGAACTGATAAAGCAAGATCGTCATGTGACATACCGTGAGATAGAGGCGTCTTTGGACATTAGTATGACTAGCATCAATAAAATATTGCATGAACATTTGAGCGTAAAAAAAATTGTTCGCGTTGGATCCCGCATAATCTGACAAACGCTCAAAAAAAGGCTCGTGTCGATTGGTGCAAGGAAATGTTGGAAAAATACATTTAAGGTACATCAAAGGCTGTGTATAACATCTACACAGGTGACGAATCATGGATCTATGCATATGAGCCGGAAACAAAACAGCAATCAACTGTATGGGTCTTCTAAGACGAGGCAAAACCAACAAAAGTTGTTCGAGGAAGAAGCACATCGAAACAAATGATTGCCTGTTTCTTCGGTATTAACGGTCATGTGGCAACAGTGGCGTTAGAGCAACGCAGGACGGTCAATTCTGAATGGTACACGACCATTTGTTTGCCAGAAGTCATCGGAGAAATTCGAAAAAAGCAGAAGAACAGGCGAATCATTCTTCAACATGACAGTGCGAGCTCTCACACATCGACTCAAACAAAGGCATTTCTGACGGAGCGAAAGATCGAACTGATGGGTCATCCGCCGTACATCCCTGATTTGGCACCCAATGACTTCTTCTTATTCCCACACATCAAAAATAAATTACTTAGACAACGATTTTCGACCCCCGAAGAAGCGGTTGATGCATTCAAAACGCATGTTTAGGAGTTACCTCAATCGGACTGGAAAAAATGCTTTGAAAATTGGTTCAAACGCATGCAAAAGTGTATTGATCATCATGGAGAATATTTTGAAAAACAATAAAACCAATTTCGATCCTACATATTTGTTTTTTCATTATTAGGCCATAAATATAAATAGCAACCCTCGTATATATATAAGAGTGAACCTTTATAAGGAACTCACAAATAAAAAATATTATACAAAGAGATCTCCAAGAATTGTTCTGCTTAATACGCGCACAAAAATAAGCAACAATTCAAAAATAAATAAAGAAAATAATTCCATATTTTCAAATATCTCGCATTTATATAATAAAATGCACTTTTAAATTGAAAATAAGAAATTCATATATTGAAATAATATTGAAGCATATGATTTGTATAATCTTCTAAACTCTAATTGAATGTTTTAAACTAAACGTTTACTATCAAGCATTTGATATAAATTTTAGTTCTTGAAAATTATTTCAAAGTGATTATAGAAAATGTACTGAATGCTTAGAGGTTCAGGAACACACGCTTAAGTTTTACTTCAAATATTTTTGTTTCTCTATATGCAAGAAAAATGAACATGGAAGACAAATTTTTGATATGAAATAAATATACATAACAAATTATTCAGACTTAATAATGTGTACTGAATAAATTTAGTTCTATCTAACGCTAAATGTATTCAGTACAATTTATGTGAAAAGTATAAAAAACTAAAAGCTGCAAAAAATTATTAAAAATCCTTCATTTTACTCTAAAATTAAATTCCACATTTTCTAAAAATTATTGTTTGTTTAGTTAAGAAAAACGTTTAAGCAACTGTGAATAATATTTTTTGCAGAAAACATTTTTTTGTTACATAAACATAATTTTAATATTAATACCTACTTAAGAATATTCATTACTTTTTAAATTAAATTAAATTTTATAGCAAATACTTTGACTAAAAGTAGAAATGTTTTCTATTCTCTATAGATACATTTTTCCCCCCAAAAAAAATCGTGGAAAGAATTTTTACCATCGATTTCGATTACACTAACTTTACTTTGCAAAATTTTCTTTGTGATCAAACATTCAATTTTTGTGTGTGTGTTTTCTTTTTCTATAAGAAAGATTTAAGTTTAACTTTGAATTAATTTCTACATTTTAAGGCAACTAATGACAACATCAACTCCCTCAAAAAATTGAGAAAAATATCTTTCAAATTATTTTTTGAATTTTTTTCGGACAAAAATTCAAAAATCAATTTACTCAGGAGAAAATAAAATCAATCTATGCATTTTTCTACCAATTTATTGAAGAATAATTATGAATTACTTTTTGAGATAGAAGCACTTTGAGTTTTAATTCTCCAATGTTTGAACCAGGATTAAAGCGCTTTAACAGTAAAAACTGTAAATTGTACTTTGCAATCAAAAGATTTTTAGAGAGAAATTTATTGCAAACATTTAAGTATTCAATACAAAAAATAATACAAAATTTGTTATTAATGAACATTTTTCATATATTGTTTAATTTTCTGAAAATAAAATAAATTTACCACTTTGTAGTGATAATAAAATAGAGAACTAAATATCTGTGTTTACTTTCATGAAAAACCATTATATTGAGCAATCGAAATTAACTATCATTTTTAAGTTTGTTCCTTCTGATTTTATGTATTAACAACTATTAAAATTAAAATAATTGAATGAAATTTACTTTCATAATTTTTTTTACATAAATAAATCTAAAGTTAAAAATTGAATGTATCCTAATAATTAATTTAAACTTTTACTTCATATGTGTATGTGTGGTGAATATTATATTTATTATATTTTTATAGAGATTTTTAATATGTTTTTCTTGCTTCAATATATTTTTCGATGAAGAATAAACGCAGGAAATTACACAATGAACTCAAGATAAATATCTCTCTTGTCTTAATTTATTTCTTTTTCATTTGAAATACTTTCTTCCATCACAAATATAAATCATATAGTTTCTTAACAATCATTATGGCTTATGATAAATTCTTTGTTTACACATGCATATCAATTATTTTCTTTTAATAATTTGTGTTTAAATAATATAAATTGTTTCCGGCATATGTTTAAAGTATTAACTAATTATTTTAGATCAATTATATTGCTCATATCTACTTTAGGGATACTGGTATTTCATCTGTTGAAAAGATATGTAGCATTGTTTCGTGATTCATTACATACTAATATGCTCATTCAATTTAACCACGTTATCGTGAAATGGAAATGTTACATTACTATGAAGAACTTAAGATGCAACCTCTATCTTTCAAAAGCCTACCGCAAATGGAGTTTTAAACAAACGTTCGAAACTCATTGAAAGAAAAAGATTTTGAGTGTTACAGAAAAAAACATAGCTAATTTTGTTTAAAAAACATAATAATCTACATATTTTATAAACGTTTATTTAAAGATATAATTTTATAATTAGATATTTTTATAGCAAATTCTTTCTCAATCAAACCAAATTATACCAATTACGAAACCATTAATCAAACTTTAAGAGAATAGTAATATAGCACAGCATTTATTGAAACAATTTTTATATTATAATGCAAACTACACGATTGTCTTTCCTCTATTAAATACCATATTCATCCGAAAATTAAAATAAAAATTTCATCAAATTTCTTTTAAATTTTTAAAATTTGTAAAATAATATTGGAGGACAAAATTATTCGATTTATTCTTATAAGTTTAAAAAAATCAACCTATGATTTACATTTTATAAAAACAGGAAAAGATTAAAATATATAGCTGTTAAAATATTTCAGAAAGTATGCATACTTTTACTAATTCTTTTACATTGAATAATTGGTTTTCTTTAATAACATTTATTTTTATGTTTGTAATTATTCTTTTTTTAAATTTTGTATTATAAAATAAAACAAAATTTTCAGTACAATAAAATATAGTGCATAAATTACTATTTTATAAATTGCTAAAACAAATAATAATAAGATTTAAAATAAGGAATACCTGATATTCATGGTAATTAGAGTTAAAAACAGAAAGTCGCAATTAATAATATAATAAAAATATATTTTAATTTTAAAGTTATAAACCTCATAATTCTGTTTATTAATGAGAGATAGACTGTTATAATATGTATTGAGAACTTAATTCTAAGATATCATATCTGTAAAAAAAAAATATATATATATATATATATATATATATATATATATATATATATATATATATATATATATGGGTGTGTGTGTGTGTGTGTGTGTGTGTGTGTGTGTGTGTGTGTGTGTGTGTGTGGGTGTGTGTGTGTGTGTGTGTGTGTGGGGGTGTGTGTGTGTGTGTGTGTGTGTGCGGGCGTGTGTGTGTGTGTGTGTGTGTGTGGGTGTATGTATGTATATATATTGACTCTAGAACACCCATAATTTGTAAAAAAAATAATAGAAATAATATCGAAATTAAATTAAATTTAAATTAAATGTATCAAAAATTAGATCTTTAAAATTGGATATTGCCCAAACCTAAAATACACGGAAATTTCATGGATATTCCAAGAAGATTGTAATTTTGTAAAGAATATTTTCACATTCAAAATGTAATCTTTTTCACTCTGAAATATTGATTAATTACGTCGTTGAAAATAGAAACAACGATGATGAAAAGTCAGAGAAATATTTCTTTTTATTAAGGACATATTAATATTAAAATTTATTTAAGCGCTGTTTTACTTTTATTGAAGATATCTATGAAATGTTAATTGCTTACATCGAAATCCTTTTATTTTCATAATAAGATTTTAGAAAAGACGTCTTTAAAGGAAAATACTAGAATTTTATGAAATGATTACTTGGAAGTAGATGTTTTTATAGAATTAGTTGATGTTTAAAACACTTACTTATGTGAATGAATAGCAGTTTCAGCTCTCATATAAAAATTAAGTGTCAGAAAGCTGAGTATTAATTTTTTTTTTTTAAAAAAGGAAAAGTTACTATTTATAGTGAAAGAATTAATTTATTGAGCTAAAAAATTTAAATATTTCAATCTAACATACACAATTTTCAGCATCATAAATAAAAAAAATATCTTTAATTTGTTAAAAATGTTTACTAGGGTAAGTGCGCACATTTATCCTTTCAAATTGTTCAATAGAATATCGTTCTTACGATAGTGCCAACTAAAGACAAATGATATGGTGCTCAGTTCCAGACTGATGCTTTTATTTGCAACAAAAGGAGAAGCATTTTTGTAAAAGGATTACAAGAGATTACACAACAATCTTTCTACAATGATCGAATCTGCTTAAACTAAAAAGCGAAATGTCATCTATTAACTGTCATTTGTTTAGCAACAAAACAGATGACACCGAAATGAAGTTAAATTTTAGCATAAATGTTTTAGCAGAGATCAATCACAAATCATCCACTTTTGGTTTCTTCTCTTTACTTTATCTAATATTGACGAAAGTATTTTTATAATTAATTGGAAATTTCCTTTTTATATTTTTATATAAAATGTAAAAAATGTTTAAGGCTTTAATGTTTTATTTTTAACAAGACCATGAATACATGGTACACATACATGCATGCTGTATATATTAAAATTTTTGAAATATTTAATTTTTTATAATTTTTAAAAAAATGTATTTACATTTAAATTTCCGTTACATTCTATTCCAAGAGTCATTCTAAATATAATAAAATGACATGCATAATACTTATAAATGTGTTTTCTTTAACTTTCAGTGTATAAATTAATACTTGTAAATGAAAAAACAAAACTAATTCAAAGCAAATATTTTGGCTCTCTGTTCTAAAATTTCAATTCCTGATTCTAAATGCATTACTTTTTAGATTTTAAAGGTAGCATTTTAGCAGACTAGAAATTTTGCTTTCAATTTTAAGAGTAAGTATGTCTTAGACCGTTATTTTTCGTTGAACTTGTAAAATGTTTCTGGAGAATTCATAGCCACCTACGTTCAACGGCTTTTACCTTGTTTAAAAAACCTGAAGTTTAAAAATGCTTAGAGTCTTAACATATGCACAAAAGCACGATTGAGTGAAGTTTTCTGAGCTGGAACCTTAAGACCAATTAAGTCTTTAGGTCCTCCTACAACTCTTCGTTGAAAGTGAAGCCTCAATGACAAGTGAAAGATTCGATTCTGCACTTGACGCCTTCCAGACACATGAAAATCTAACTTATCATTTCTTGGCATACATCTACGTTAAATCATTAACAGACAGCATTGAACTGATGAACTCAAAGTGACTTTGCTGGCCACTATGCCAAATCTCGGTGTCACAAAACAGTAATGTATGGAAACATTTATGTTGAACCTTTGCTCGCAAACTCATACAAATTAAGTAGAATAAATCAGTAATTTAGAAAATATTCTGGTCTAAAAGTAACTTCAAACATGCTTTTTCGAAACGGAAATCGATGTGACCTTTCTTTAAGCTGCATTATAAAATAATGAGCCAAAATTGTTATGAAGAACAATGAAAGAAAAAGATCGTTCTAACTTGCATTCTTTTTCATTACACAAATTCACGATATAATATTAAATCACATTTTCAAAAATATTCAATGAAAATTACCATTACGTAACTGAAATTCTGTGATAAATGTGAAGAACATCTTCAAGGCAAGTATGACATCATTTTTCATTAAAATTAAATTTGACTGCAAATCCCCCAGCTGCTTCAATCTTTCTAGATAAAAACAATTTACATTAATAGAGAGTGTCATTAAATATTATCTCTGGAAACTATTCTAAATTGAAATTTATTTTAAATATTATTTTTTGTACTGAAATTTAATTTTTCTTACAAATGTGTTAAAATATATCTAGAAATATTATTTCAATAATAAATCGTATATAAAAACTATAGCAAAGTATAACTCCATTAACTTCGCTAAGGACTTATGTCCAGCGCTTGACTCTGCTCAACTTAGGATAGAAAGCACAATAAAGTTATTTGCTGTATTTTTTTATTCTAAATTCTAATAACATTAAAATATACGATAAATTTAATAAAATCAACCATATTTAATGCTAAAGAATTTTATTTGTCGTATTTTAAAATACAAATCGATTAACTAAAAGAAAAGGAAATCTTATTCCCTTTCTTTCTTTATTCATTTTAAATAGTAAATTAAAATTACATAACATGGCTAAAATCAATAGAAGAAAATACATTTGAACTTTCAGTCATATTACGGATGTTGCTTTCATAAAGAGATATACAATAAACTTATTTTTTGCTGATGTAAAATGAATTAATCTAACATTATTTTCTTCAAACATATCAAAGATGCATTAATTATTTTATTTTAATTATTCAATTAATACTTTATATAAAAATTGTTATCTGAAAAGGGAGCAAACTAGAATCATGTCAGAAAATAACATAACATTAAATAATATAATCGTATCTAATGGGAATTATTTACTTGTCATCTTTTTTTAATTTGATTTTTTAATTTATTTCCTTTTCATTCATAATAATTATGATTTTTTGATTGCCATTTTTTTAATTATTCAAATGCCACAATGTCAAAACATTTTATACACCACTTTTTATCGAAAAAAAAACATTTCTCGGCATAAAATAGTAGCTATCCATCTATATTAGAGTGAAATTTCCATCTACATTAGAGTAAAATTCAAGTTATTTTTTATTAATTCGCTTAATTCCATAACATATTGAAGTATTTTGGTAAATTAAAAATTTTCTTGTAATGATAAATTTTTATCAAAATATTTGGAATGCATAAATCTCCATTACAAAATATTCAAATAAGCAAAATTTGTTTTCAAATATGTTTAAATTTCTATTTTTTATTTTCTTTGTTTTAGGTAATTTCTAGTTCATCATTAAAATTACGACCATACTATGATAGACAATGGTGAATAAAATGATTATAAATGGTCATTATGTTTTGTCTCTTTGATTATATACAAACATACAAACACATTTTATGTTATAGAAAGATACATTAAAAACGATGAGACGTATTAAAATATATTTCATTATTTTGCGCAATTTGAATTTAACTAATTTAAATTAGTTGTTAGTTTTCCTCAACATCTCACATTTCTGCATATTGTTTCTTTTTACAATTATACTAAACATTGTTTTTAACCTTTAAATCAAACTTATCTATTCTAAAATTTTATAACGTAAATTTACTTTGTAGACTAGTATATGTTTTAATAACATTTTCTACGTCCAATAATATCTAATATTGTCTGTGGAATTTGCAGACGAGGACTTATTGAATTAAATTGTTTCATCTAATACTAGTTTTGAGTAAGAACAATCCAGTTTTCATGCTTTAAAATGTTACATTTTGCAACTACAGATAAATATTTTAATATACGGAAACGGAATAATACGCTTCTTCTCAAATTCTATTTAAACCAGAAAAATGGTAGAACTCTGTGAAAATATTTATGTGTAACCTAACATTTTATTTTATTTTACATCCATTAGTTTCCTCATTTTGCATCCCTCTTTATTTTGAGTGCCATAGAAATGGGCAAATCAGATAATAAAGCCATCAAAAACAGAAGCGACACGAGGATGGAGTATGGATATTATTCGAAAGAGAATTTGTTTCTCCTTCAAGTCCCATAAAATGCTTATTTACTCAGTTTCTTACACATTAATGTTTGCTAAAGAAACATAAAACCAAAATAAAATTTATATAATGATGTAAATGTTGAAATAGAAGTGATATTAAGATAAACATGCCTTTTTGATGTATTTGCTTTTTTTAAAAATGTTCAAACTATAGTAAAAATATAGTAAAAAAATTACAAAAGATAGTAAAAAATTGTTATTAGATTCTAATTATAATTAAAGCTTGAATACATATAATAAATATTGAGATCACTGAATATATAAATGAAATATAAATTTGCCTGTTTACCTTCTGAATACAAAGAAAATAATAATTTCACTTAATACTTTGATCATATATGCTCCTACTGTGTAAGATAAGATCTTCTCCACTGTCAAAATTTACGAAGCAAATATTGAAATGGCATACAACAACCTCAGGCCATTAAAATGCTTTTTAAGCTTTGTTAAGCAAACAAGAACGACGATAGTACAGAGAAGAATTTCGTAATAAATCACGTTTAAAACAAAATACATGAATAGTTTCAGTTTTTAATTATAGTTTATGTAAAATAAATAATAAGCGGATTCCTTGTCAAGACAACAACCTCATACATAGCACTATGTCTGTAAAAACAATATTATATCAGTTTAGGTACGATAACTCTATTTACCAGCTTATACCATACTGTAATTGTATAATGATCTTAACAAATCTACTGGGATTTATTTCATTCTCTAGTGGTGCTGTTCAAGAGGATGCAATGGATGTCATATGAATAATTGGCTCATAAACAGAGAGTTCAATGCCATTCTAGGTTTTCATTTCTCCTAATGCTTTAATCCGATTACATAATATGATGTTCTCTAAGCATCGCTTTACTATGCTTTCAAACTGTAACTAAAGTGGTCAATTCTTAAAAATTCAATGCATTTCTCAAACACATCATTCTATCAATGACCCTAATCATCACCACTTGTTTAAAATGATATGAAAAAAGCAAAAGAAATGCAATAAGGTTGGCTCATCATGATCTAGCAAGCAGAAAATCACTCTTTCGACAATTTCGATCAAAGAACCTATTGAAAATTAGAGGGTGGACGTTACACTGCTGCCTGCATGACTGGTTGGATGTATGCTTAGGAATCATCCGAATTTCTTCCTTTGCAGTATATGAATACGTCTCATAATCAATTAAAATTTCTCAAGGGAAACATCTGGATGGGAAGCGGAACAGCCTGTAATACACTGGGAAGCATTTGTACCAAGAATATACGATATATTCCGCCGGTCAAACGGTCACGCATGATGCATTGGTTTACTAAGTAATCACTAAAATATCTGCCGAGATGTTAAAGGGAGTTTTCTGTAATAACTACGGCCAAATGGAATGTGTTGATTGCACAAGTTGAAAATGCATTATATACTGAATGTTACTTTATAACTAAATAACATTAATGCATTAAGTGATTAAACCAAAGCATCCATTGAAAAATGTCTCCCTAACAAGGCTAATTATTTCTGTGCAAAAACTGCGCCGTTTGCACTTAATAGAATAGGTGCAGATGAGTTTCTCTTGTAAAATATGTAACACCATTGCCTGAGAAGCACACATTTCTTATGCCAAAGCTTGCGTGATTGTGAAAGAGCTGATTCAAAACTGATCAATACTCGTTCTTCTCTTTCTGGTGTTTGTGCATCCTGAGTGTTTCACAAACGTTCTTGCATTGCTGTTTGAAATGGCAAACGAAACGATCTCTCTCTGTTGTTGATCAATAATGAAAAATATAAATGATTTAGAATACGAAGAGTTGAAAACCATTTTTTCTGTAATTTTTATTCTTCGCGAATTCCTTCTCCTTTCCTTCACCATATGTCAGGTCTTTATGAATTAGTTTCATTTACATTATCCGCTAAAAATTCATAAAAGTTTCCAACGTTGTTATCAAGATTAAGAATAAGATTTATACTTCCAGATTGTATAGCGTTGAAATACTATTTCTGTAAAACAAAAAATTTCTACAGAATTTAAAATTAAGACTGGGTTTATTAAAATCTTAAGGTCCCTAAGCCCCAAGAACCTGAAAATGTGGTTTTTGTATGGCCTGTTCAGCCTGCAACTAATGACATTCCTAAAATTCATTCACTATTTAAAGATACGGAAAGGATGTGACGCGCCTACTTGAAAAGCGTGACATGGCCGCCTGCTTTTTTCTCGAAATATTTTGCTGGTGACACCAACGGGATATTTTCCCAAAACACCAAGTTTGTTCAACTCTCTAAAGGGCATTTAATTCATTCGTTTTAAAAGAGGTTTTTTTCTGTATAAAACAAGCTGGTTTTGTAATTAAGGTGTCAGGAGAATCAGACCTGTGAAAAATATCAATGATTTTGTTACCATTCAAACCTATATGGGAGCGAATCCACTTAATTTCTTTTCTTTGTATCATTTTTATAAAATCTTGTGTTTTCCGAATTTTAGAATAATATTCTTATTTTTAAATGTAAATCGAAATCTTATATTTTACCTTATAGCTTTTAAACTTTACTGAAATTCATAGTTATTGAACAATTCATAATTTAATTCAATGAACTAGTTGCAAGAAAGATTTTTTTCTGAACAGTAATTCCCGATTATATTCTACTCTTACCGAATGCTTAGAGATCTGAGATTTTTTTGAAGTGTTCGTGTACTCGACTCTCAATTCCAGTGAATATCATTTATTGTATTATTTCTTACAAATTTAATGCAGTGTATACGTGATGAAGAAAAGTTTCATTCTCAGGGATTTAATTTGTTCATTCATCCTGAAAATTGTCCAGATCTGATTTAGAATTATATTTTTTTTGCTACATTGTTAATAAAGTTAATCCTAATAGCTCAATAATTTATTCCATTATCTGATGAACTGAATAAATCATTATGTACTGTAAGAGCATAATAAATTACATTGTAAATACTTACTTGCCTCTAAAATTAAATTTTAAAATAATAAATTTGCAAAATTGTACTTAAAGCAATAGTATTTAAAATATATCAATATTAAAGACAAATGCATTTACGCCACATGAATCAAGGGGCAGAAACTGCTGGTAAATCATGCTTTTTATTATATATATATATATATATATATATATATATATATTTATATAAAGATTAAGGTTGATTGCCGTTACACATATCAAGTCATCTTATTTATTTCTTTGAAGGAAAAGATGTCGTTTGGTTGATATATGCATGTCAGTGAATTTTGATCAGACTAATATCGAATTAAATGCATGCGTATCTCAAATTTCTAGTTTCTGAAATGCCATTTGTTATTTTTCTATGAAATATTATATCCGAAAAGATATAGAACAGACCGCATTCAGATATTGTTAAAGAAAGAGTACCGTTCCAACTGGTTTAAAGATCAGATTTCACTCCTTTAAAAGCGAAAAGTAAAAACATAAAATAATGCATTTTTATTTCTTATAGAGGATCGGGTATTTATCTATACTGTAATAAATTATGGTATTTCATGTAAAAATTTATAAGTCATAAATTTTTTGTATTTCTTGTCTTCTATGGTTTTTATCTACATCCATATTTTTCATTCGGAAGACATTATCAGTGAAATGCATTTGAATATATGGATTGAAAACATTGCACATTAACTCCATACAACATTGAACTAGGTTCACAAACTAAATAGAAATAGTTTGAATTTTGATAAAATAAATACCTTATTTGTTGATTATTAGTAAAAGTTTACATTTAAAGTTTTTGATTAAAATGGAATGCTTATACAGGAAATCTCACTACTAAAGAAAGGAATAAATTTTATTCACAAGATGTTAAAAATTTATGCTTAAGACTAATTTGATCAACTAATTTACATGGTTTAAGAAATTAGATTACTACTTTAATTTCATAAAAATGTAAATAAATCACTTCAAATTCATATTCCATACATGATAAGTGCTTTATATTCTATAATATTTATCTCGTAATATTTAGTCACTACACATAAGTGACAAATAATTTATTTGTGAGCAACTTTTGATAACTTATTCACTAATTAATTAAATGTCAGATAATGAAAATTGTATTAAAATTTAATTTATTAATTCTAAATATTTCTGTTTAAAGTTTTTGAAATTTAAAAGAGAATTATACATAATATAAAGTACGTAATCATGCTTAAACTGAAGTATTTTATTTAAGATACGGAAATTATAAAATTTAGTTTTTCTATTTAAAAATATGATAAAATAAAATAAAAATTCAATTTCATAACCATCATTCACCCATACTTTAACACAGAAGTCACAGAATTAGATCTAAAAATATTTTTAGTAAGTTCAACAACATTTTTAATTTATATTAATACATTAGTCGGATGAAAAACTTCAGATTGATACGATAGAGTTGTGTGAGTTTAACTCTCGTAAAATATAATTTTCATCTTTTTATTTTGTGGAGAAGTATTGAAGAGTGCAAGCTCAAGGATGGAGACTGTCAATTAACTGTCATTTGAAATTTTGAGGCGTTCATCTGAATTTAAAAGTTTTATATGGAGAAAGAGACAATAGGAAATTGTTATAATTTATTTTATTAAATGTATTTTCATATGTATAAGTTTTTAAATATATGAATATTGTGTGTCAGATTACTGGGGTTTTAACGATTTACTTTAAAGGTAATATATTTCTCCATATTTAAATCAAGTTACTGTGATTAAATAAACTATGTACACAAAACATTTAAGCTATGTAAATTAAACTGTTTTAAGTGATATATATGAAATAAATAATTTATCAACAATTTCAAATTTTTTCCATTCAAATATATATAGCAGAATTATAATCCTAATGCTTAAAACAAACTACATTTTACAAAAAATAAAAAGATTTTTATATTCAATATTTTTAATTACTTAATACACATGAATTTTCATTGAATTAATTAGATGTACGGGTAACATTTTGGGATATTTATCCCATTTATTCATAATAACTTCTTTCAATTCCTAAACAGAATCACATTGCCAATTATCCGAATAAAATTGGAGAGTTAAATGAATCCTCAAGACTTTTATAGAACTAAAGTTTGGAATGCTGGACATTCAACTTGAAACCTTGATTATTCCTTTCTGAAACGAAACTTTTAATAAATAGAAGGCATTTATCCCATTATTTCGCTAAGATTTTTAGTTTGACTCTCCTGAAAGTTAATTAGAAAATATAATTAATTAAGCAGTGATAATAAAGCAATGATTGATAATAACTTAGTTTATATTTCTATTAAGTAGTTGCAGTTTACAATGATTGTGATTTGCAAAAAACCTCAAATCATCACAAACCGACCATTAACAATACGCTGGGTCGTCTGTTGCAGAAATTTCCTTCCAAATTTTTCAAAGTTATGGTTTAGATAATTTTCTTTCACATGACATAGTAAATTCTCTTATAAGCAAAATTAAATTCAAACTTTCCTGATACTATAATTATTATTTGAACATTTTCCTGTAACGTAAACTTACAGTTTATAGAGGATTTTGTAAAAAAATATTATAATTTTGAAAACTCAAACGGAATTTACGCAAATATAAGTGGTTTTACATTTCTGTTATGTTGAGAATTCAAAGATATAGTACATGTTACTAAATATATATAGATGACTTTTTATTAAATAATTTATTTTATAAAATAAATCCCACTTCGAATGCCACATCAAAGTGTGAGTAAACATAGCTCTCAACTTACTAAAAAAAATTTATTTATGTCAATCTATTAAAAAATTTTAATTTATATAATAGATTTTATGATCAATTATAGATATAAAAAATAATTATCACAGAAGTGCAAAAAATTATTTACATAAAATTAATTTCAATTTTTATAATATACACAGTCTCGCTTTAAAAAATCCATCTTTCAAATCTTGGAAAATCTAAAGTAAATTTAAAGCCAATATCCTGCAAATAATACTCAAAGCAATACCTTTCGTTTGGATAAAAAGTAAAGCAAAATACAGCTTATAAATTAGCCACCAGTGTTTTCGCAGTTTAATTGGCTTGGGTAAACTAAAATCATCCAAGTATTTTGAATTACTTATTTTTATGCAATTTTAAAGTATATAACTATGTGAATAAACCATAAAACACGGTTATCGCAAAAAATAAATTTCATAAAATAGTCTTCAAAGAAATGTTTTGCAAAAAGCAAAAGTTAGTAAAAATATCGGAATATTTAAAGAAAATTCCTCTCAAGAGGATCACAAAGATGCAAGTTATTATTTTTGACTATCATATGAGAGTAATCAATGTTTGAATTATTTAAATTTATTCAACTCAAGCTTCTACTAAAATTACATTGGAAAACACACAATCGAATAAATGTTATTATGTACAAAAATGTAAAATCAGTCTAGTGAACATTAGTTACCTTTAAGTAATGCCTAGAGTTGCAAAATTTTTTTGTTCATATTTAAATAAAAGTTCAACTTATTATTGTACTTACAATATATATATATATATATATATATATATTATATATATATATATGCATGAAGGAAGTACTGTTGTAAATAGTTTAAATATATTTCCTAAAATATTTAAATAAAATAAACCAGGAACTGTATGATTCAATTATCCAGTTATCTGATTACACAATCCAAAATATACTGGTGAGAAATGTATCTCATTTTTATAAAGAGCCTAATGTATTCAGAGAAAATATTATTTTTTAAAAAAGCTGTAACTAGTTTTTAAGAAGCTTAAAATTATACTATTTCTCTTCTTGTTTTATTTTTATATAAATATGTTTCATCAGCAAATATGATATTGTGCCACAAAATTCATATACCACGTTAGGTTTATACAATAATACTTATTAAGTTAGAAATAAATAAAATTGTTTTTTTTTTTTAAATGTTTTTGATAATGATGTTAGAAACCATGAGATTTCTGAAAGGAATTGTGTATGACTTCATTCTTACAGTGAATAGCAATACTCTTTTATATTAATACATTGTTAGTACATTGTTATATTAATATTTTTTTTATATTAATGCATATGTAGCACCCCTAATATTAAAACACGCTTTATCTATTATATTTATCATAACTTTACTAAAATTTCACTTTTTTAACTTTAAAGTTAAAAGTAGTTTAAACATATTTAACCTATTTCACTTTTTTGCATTCAAATTTTCTTTTATTTTTGCTTTATATTAAATAAAAATTTCTAAACATAATAACTATATAAAGAAGGAAATATTTATACAATATTGTTAATACCCTGATCAAAGCAATTAAAATATTTTGTAAGTATTTTAACAAATAACGGTATAAACAATTTTCTTTCATAAAATGTAAGAGGAGAGTCACAATTACAAATTTTTCTCTGTTTTAAATTTCTCAGTATGAAAAATTTTAGTTAGGCTTTTAAGACTACTTCAGCTGTAGAAAATGAGATATTTCTTTCAATTTAACATGATACAAAGAACAGGTAAATATCGACATTCAATAAATACGCTGCTTTGCTGAGTTGATTTCTCAATGAAGTCATTTTCCAGAATCAAAATTTTACGTTTGAAAAGCCCAAACACATCCTGAAAGAGCAGAATTTCTCAAAACGTGATATCTAGTATTTAGAACCGTCTTTTAGGCTGGAAATACAGGCCACACATTAAGGCAAGTCAGTAGACTCACAACAACGCCCAATGAAGAAAATTATTTAACGACTCGAAAACACATAAACATAAATGTTACTCTAATTCAAAAACATCTTATCTCGGCCAATGGTAACAATTTGAAACAAACTGCCCGTAACCACCATCATAATGTAAAACTATGCTCACCGACCAGTCGTATGAGTCAAATTAATTGCTAAACATTACTCGAGTACGTATGGAGTGGGCAGCAGAGCATGTAAAATGGCGGAGAAATGAATGTGTTCCCCCCAAAAATCTCGTTTTTATCTTAATCATGTTGCTGTTTTTGTGCTGTCATGACAGAAGGACCTCAAATGCAGCCTCAAGAGTTCAAAAACCTAGAAGACCAAAAAATGAAAATCTACTTTACATCATGTATACATTGCATTTAGCTAAGCAAAGTGGAATTGCCTTCATGGCTTTGTTAACCCTACCTAGAAAATATTCCCGAAATATTTCGCCCATCCTATCATTCTCTACAATAAGGCAGCTATCCTCTTTTAATCCTTATAATAGGTATATTTTCAACTGGAAGGAACCAGATACTGGAAACTGACCTGCGCTCGTGCAAGAAAGTGTCAGATTTGGATGTAGGGAAGTGATGGTATACGCTGGCATCTTCATTGATGAGTGCACTGGTACCCATATCATTCTAAATAAAGTTCTGAACTTTGGCCGAGATACGGGTTAAATCCACAGACGTATTGCAGTCCTTTTTGTTGCAGCAAATGAATATAGCTTTATATTTATGGTCGAAAATTACAGGCTACATCCTACTAACTTGGTAATCAAAATATGCGCCTTTGAATTCATTGACAGAAATTAAACTCTTCTGAGAGATATATTTAATTTGGCAGGGAAGAAGCAAATTAGCTTATGCAAAACTAGTTGCCATTAATGACTATTCAATATTTGGTTGTTGTTCCAGTTCTTGAGATAAGAAGATAAGAAGCTGTTCAATGCTGTTTCCCATTAAAGGAAAAAGTGGAGAATTACATTTGAGCCTTATTTTTAAAAACCTTATATCAGTGAGTGTAATATGTATATATATATATATATATATATATATATCAGAGTTACTGTAAACATTGTAAGTAGTAAATCTAATGGAATGAAGATTTGCTGAAAACGTAATAAATTAAGCAGTTTAGGCAAATATTTGATTTGAAGTTAAATTACAGATCTTAAGATGATTTTTTTTTTAGCTTTTGTGATTATAATGTTTACACTGACGAACAAACAGAAATTATTGTTGTCTACATGACGCGTATGATATATGGGCTCTGAATCCCTTAATTCATTGTTCAGATCCAATCAGAGTAGTTTTATCCAAAATCTGGAAAATTGAATTTAAAGTAATTGTTTGACTGTATTCTGAATAATCTTTCATCCTATTAGTGCATTGATGGAAATTGAATATCAAGCATGATTGTGAACTTATCTCTGGGAGTTTGGCATTTGACTGAACACCTAATTGGGAGGTATGATTCACAGCCGAGCTTCCTCTGTCCATGAAAACAAGTACGGGCTCTGTAAGCCTTGGTCCTATTATGGGCTGTCGTATCAATGAGCTTATTTTATTTAGTTTCTAAAATATTTTATGTTCACCAGTTATGGGTCATTACTCAGTCCCGCACTGCTTTTAGATGCTTTATTTTAGTGAAACTATTTGTTTATCGAAATTAACTGTACTTCTTAAAATTAAAAAAAAATATTTATCGTCTTCTTTTATATTTCAAAAGAAAATTCAAAATTTTCTTGAGTTTTCTTATATAAAATGATAAAATTTAAAATGCTGGATTACGCTTGTAAGATCATAATTTCGTTCATATTACTATTTTAAGGATATATGAAAAATTTTTACAGATTTTCTGGAAAATAAAATCACGGTTGTCAAGTCAACCAATCAGTAGATTGAAGATGAACTCAGAAAATTGAAAGAAGATCTTTGGCAATGAAGACAAATTACTGAATTTGTGATTAGGTATGAACCAAAAAATAATCTATTATTTTTTTATCTATAAATGTAACAAAAGGAAATTTTTAGTTGAGAAATCAAATAGAAATCTAGTTGAGAATGCATATAAGTTCCCAAAAAGGATAATCATATTTAGAACGGAAATGAAGATCGTTTCTCTCATTGACCTGAGACAAGATTTTATGTAACGAAAGAAGTTTCTCTGATTTCTTTTTCTTCCAAATAGCGGAGGATAAAGTTTGAATCAATGAAATAAAAATTTCTCAACCACCAAATCATCAGAAAATATTTTGAATTTCAATTTACTTAGAAAAGAAAGTTTCTTATTTCACTTACACTGCCGAGAAGTGTTTCGTGATTCTTAAAAGCAGTGATTCTCAACCTGTGGGGCGCGACCACACTAATGGTGGGGGGAGGGAGGGCGAGCATATCCAAGAGAAAATGTTATTTAAAAAAATTGATTAAGTGACTGAAAGGAAAGAACACACACTCACACACATACAAAACAAAACTTATTTCGACATATTTAATAATTAACTTATTTAAATTAAAACAACTTACTAAATTAAAAACAAATTTAAAATTATTAGTGACTTCCTTGGGCCTATCTTTCAGAGCAAAGTTTTACCAAGGAGGGTTTAATATTAAAAATAGTCACTCGCAGTTCTTTTTCTATATTTAACAAAGATCTATATTTTGTCTTCAAAGAAGCCACCGAAAATCCAGTTTCACAAAAGTAAGATTTTGATAATGGTAGTAGAATGCGAAACGCCCTTGTTTTTAGTACAGAAAACTCATCATCCACTCCTGCCCAAAATTCCAAGAATGATTTATTATTCAATTGTCTTTTGGTTTCTCCGCTTGCCGTGAAATCTCTGAAGGTTTCTTCCTCTTCAATTGAGAGTCTTTTGGGAGAATTTTGAAATTATTCTGAAATTATTCAGCTTATTGTCAGCAAGTAAGTACTTTTTAAAATGCTTTGCTAGCATTCCGAAATGATTTTCAATGGTAAAAAAAAACAACTTTTACATGCTGTTCTTCAGCTTTTTAAGTTTTAATACAATCATTAAATTTGCAAACATTATAAAGTTTTCTTGCTTTAAATTTCTACTCCACAATTCCAATTTCCTACAAAAAGTGCTCTTGCTTTGAATTTCTGCTCCACAATTCCGATTTCCTACAATATTTGTGTGCTTTTTCCTTGCAGTTGAAGATTCAAGTTACTTAATTTCTCGAATATGTCGACCATTTAGCTCAATTTCCTTACAAATAAACTACCGTAAAAATTTTCAGCTTCCGGTCTGTTTTTCTCTTCTAGGAAAACGGCGAATTCTTCCCTTAATTCATAAAAACGTCGCAAAAATTTCCCTCGTATTAACCATCTTGCCTCGCAATTAAGTAGTAGCTCTGAATGTACTGCACCCATGTCTTTACAAAGTGCGGAAAAGAATCTTGATTTCAGGAGTCTCATTTTTATATAATTTATTACTGTTACAACCGTAGTTAACACAATATTCAAACCAGGATTCATTTCTTTGGAAGCCAAAGCTTATCTGTTGATCATGCAATATGTCAAGACGCACTGTGGCGATTTTTGTTTCACAAAAGCTCGAATACTTTGGAATCTTCCGGGCATAGAATGAGCACCATCCGTGCTTATTTTGACGCAATGTTTCCATTCTATGTTTGCATCCTTTATAAAATCACTTAAGATAGCAAATAATTGGAGTGCTGTTGATTTGAGTTCTATTGATTTGCAGAAAAGTAATTCTTCTACTACTGACAAATCATCACAAAATCTAACATAGGCAATGCAATGGGCATCTTTATTACTAATATCTGTTGCCTCATCGAGTTGTATTGAAAACAATTTGTCTCGCAACTTCGACAAAAACTGATGCTCTATATCTTCATCTATATCAGCAATTCGATGGGCAACAGTATCATTGGAAAGAGGTATAGACTGCAATTGTTTTGCAAAATTATCTCCAATCATAATTTCTACAATCTCAATTGCGGCTAGCAAAATAAGCTTTTCACCAATGGTGTGATACTTTTCACATCTGGCTATTTTATATGAAACTTTGTAAGAGGCAATTTAAGCTTTTTCATTCACAAAGTTTTTTAAACAATGATTTTTGCTTTTCATATGAATTTAATTTTAATTTGAAGAATTCTTTGGGTTTGTTTACGTATTTACTATGAAGCGTTTCCAAATATCATATAAATTTATTGGTTTTAATGTTGTCTGTTGCCAACGGATTTGTGCAAATAATACTCAGGGGCTTTTCTTCTTCAGTTACTTTAGTACTAGTGAACACAATATTTATGTATTATTAAGAATATTTTCTTGATTTTATTTTTGGAACCACGCTTGTCTGTGTACTTGTTGATGCTTGTCTATTATATATGCTCGTTTAATCCGGCTTAAAAATTTATCCATGATTCTGCATAAGTCTGCTGCCGTGAATATTTAATACGGGGAATTACAATTACACGAAAATATATATAACATACACATTCAGAATAGATTAAATGCCTATAGAAGGATCAACTCAAATGAGATTGTCTGGAATTGAAATTGGCATCATAGAACTTTCTCTTACTCCCTATGAGAAAACAGTTGTTCACATCTGCGCACTCTCGCAACTTAACTTTTAAGCTAACCAGAAAAATTCCAGACAAATCGAAACCTATCGCAAAACCATGAGAATGCCCGACATGGCGGGACGCAAGAGCAACAAAAAGGCATAGGATTCTTGTATTTTCATTGCTGAGAATCAGTTTAGCAAAAAGTCAATAAATCTCCGTATTGTTAATAATTTGTAAAGTTTAAAATTAAGATTGTAGTGTAGGTTTAGCGCCAAAATATTCAAAATACATTATTATTGTATACCTATTAATGTATGTGATAAGGAGGTGGCGCGATGAAATTTACGATTGAAAATTGGGCCGTGAATACTAAAAAGTTGTGAAACACTGCTTAAAATCAAGCTAAAAGTAGTTGATGAAAATGAATTCATTCATTCATTCAGCTTAAAATCTAACATAATGTTATGGAAGAAAATATGGATTATCATTATATTGGAGTTTTTAACTTTTATTCATTCTGAAATCACCCATGCCGAGCTGGCAGCTGAATGGTTTAGTGCTCTTACCTTCGGTTCAACAGTTTGTGGGTTCGAATACCACTTTGGGCATGGATGTTTGTAGTGGCTCGGAATCCATTTTAAACCGAAGGTCCCGGTCTAAGTAGCCCTTTTGTGCAAAAAGTGACCATTGAGTGACCAACAAACAAACAATCCAAACTTGAAATCACTCATAAGTTACAGCAATTAAATAAAATAAAAGTGGGATACGTTTTAGATTTATACCATCAAATATAAATTAATATTTTATTAGTCATAAAAATCAAGTTAATTTAAAATTTACCAATTTAATTAACAGTTTTTAACTTATATAACAATTACTGTCATTAGCTGATATATGGAATTTAAAAGACACAATCACAATGTACAACTTATAAGTAAAATGGCATTTATAATGTAAAAATATAATTATTATAAATTTGTTTTTCATAAACAAATATTAACGGAAACTTTATTGAAATAAATTATCTAACATTTAATTTTCAATTTAGTTTCAGGAAAATAATTAATATTTAATTTCAGAAATAAAGAAATTTTTGCAGATAATTTACTTGTATTTCGAAAACATAAACTGAATGCAATTGAAACTGATAATAATTTTCAAATTATTTGAGAAGGAAATGATCTGTTCATAAATTACTCTGCAATTAACTTGAACCGTAATTGCAACATAGTGGATTGTAATTATTTCGTAATATTCCATCTTTTCCGAACAGGATTTCAAATTAACCTTAAGCCGTTTTACATGGCAATCTTTGCTAATTAATTCTCAAATAGACGAACATAAATTACGAAGTCTTTTAACAAGCAATAACGTAATCACTTGAAATGTTTTAAACTAACTGATTCTAATTCTCTAAATATTTTCAAATTTAATTTTAGCTACAGAATATGCTTAATGATCTACCTATAGCTTAGAATATGCTTAATGATTGAACAATTTGCCAATGAAAGTATACTAAACATTAATTATTGCGTATTTTGAGTAGAACGTTTTGAAAGACTTACCTCAGTTTTTAGGATACAAACTTACTAATATATATATATATATATATATATATATATATATATATATATATATATATATATATATATATATATATATATATATATATATATATATATATATATGAGTGTGTGTTTGCGTGTTATTTCACTGACACTAGCTTTTCCATTTTTTGTTCACGTTTTCGCAGAACAAAATACTAATATTTACTAACTCTTAAGTGTTATCTATTCAATGGTATTTTTTCACCACATGTCATTATATTAGTGATGAAATAAGGAACTACAAATATATCAAAGTTTTGTTCTGAACACCAAGTTTGACTAAACTTAGTTATCATATATTTTAGAAAAACCTCTTACCACCTTTAATATTTAAATCTATAATGTTTTCCTCTTGAAACGAAATTCAATTTTACTTAGATTCAATTTTTTGTTTTTTTTCCATGAATTTTCAACAATTGCGATAAAATATAGAGTAAATAGGAATTTATTTCTGCACAGCTGGCAACCGTAAGTGCAGGAACCTGAAAAATGCATGCAAGTAACATGAAATTTACAACATACATTAATAAAGATGATGTATGCAAATTATTATAGTTTCAGCTCAGATGTTCATCACACGCACCTGTGTTAAAGCTTAAAGTCGTCATTTACGGCTTAGAGATTACGACGCTTTCACGTTCGGCAATTGTATTTTTTTCTTTAATGATCAATTATGCCTCGTAGAAAACAGCAATCATTTTTGATCAAGTAATCGAGATTGACCGAGGAAAGATAGTGGCCTACCGATATTATGAATTATATCTCAGGAAAATCAGTAGTCGTGTTGGATGAAACCAAGCAATTTTAATGCTGATATTTGATCGTTGGATGCAGATGAGTACGTCGAATAACGTGATCGATTTCCTTCACCTCAGTGCACAGATTCACGCGATGACACGCAAATTGTGCACGACAGTGACGGGTCTCTAGCTCCATCCCTAATCATAGCACAGCACATTCAAGTGTAACGTATTATCCAGTGTCTGCGCGTACCATTCGATGTCGTTTATAACAGAACGGTCTGTCCACCAGACATCCATTGCTTGGTCTACCATTGACGCTGAACCACAAATGTCTCTGGGGGCCAAGATTTCAGTGGTTTTGAGGTGAAAGAAAGATGTAGAAAGAAGAATGAAATGGTATTGCCTTTATTGATGAGTCAAGCTTCTCTCTAAAAAACCACGATTTTCTCATTTGAGTTTGGAGACACCATGGTGGGAGGATGTGGAACAACTGCACTATAAACCACCACACTGATCCATGATATGAGGTATTATTGGATACCAATTTTGCACTCTACTAGTACTCATTACTGGTATTTTAAACAACCAGCGCTACATCTTCGAGGTGACGGAGCCAGTTATCCTGCCCAAGGGTTCTTCGTCCTTCTTCAGACTGAGTTGCTTTCCTGGCTGGCTTGCTCTTTGGATCTTTCGCCGATAGATAAAATGTGATCTATGGTTTCTCATCGGTTGACCTTGATTACATCCCCAGCTGCCATGCCAGATCAACTTTGACAACGTGTGGAATCGGCATGGTTTGTTGTACTCCAAGAACGTGACCAAAATCTCTTTGATCAATGGCAAAGCGTATGGTGACTACACTGGCTTCTGCTTTTGGCAGGAACCACACTTCACAGAAGTCTATATATAGTACATTTAATCAATTGATAATTGGTCAACATATTATCTGCAAAATAAATTTAATTGTGATATTTCTTGTCTTTCTTAGTGCTGCAATTTGTGTGGCCAACAGTTGTGAAGTCATACCAAAATCATATATCTATTCATGAATATATTCTTCTAAGAATAACTTTAAACTATTTTTTCTTTCTGGAAAAAAATATTATTTTTTTACAAGATTCTGAAGATGCTTTGATAGTATAATTACTTCAATATCGAATTTCAAAATTTCATGTTTTCTTAACCATTGAAATACCTCTGTAGAAATGCTATTATTATAATGTAAAAACTATAGTTAAAGTTCTTAACTGTTATGTCTTGAAATTTTTTCATTTAATCCAGAATGTCGTCAATAAAATAATAGTTATTTTTTACACATATGTATTCCTTAATTTTGCTTGTGTAATATATTTGATGTGATAATGGAATATGTTGAAAATTTTAAATTTAATGACTTAGTATTTAATCTTGGTCCATGCTTCCATTCAAGTGATTGTTTCTTATAGATAGAAAAACCAGCACTGTTCTAATATAATAAATACCAAAAATGTTTATTCTTAATTCGAAATATGTTGTGAAATTCGTATTGCTTTTACGCGAATAAAGTAATAGAATTCCAAATTATCTTATTATTTATACTAATTTCATTCTAAAAATTAAAAACTTTATTACCTAAAATTGTCGTTTTGAATTAAAATCATACCATTTTAATTTCCCCATAATTAGAAGTAATGAATTGTTGTTGAAGTATGTTGTTGTGGGATGCCCGATTTCGGTTATGTTTCACCGTTCAGCACTACAAAGGATGTAGAAAAGATGACACCTGTAATGTTGAGGAGCCCAGTGGGTCAGTGTAGTAGGTCAGTAGTGGAGTGTACCATTAAAGCCTTGGAGATGGGTATTCAAAATTCTAAACTGAAAGTCAAACTTCAATCATATAATGAATTTTCATCGTAATTTATCATGTATAGATACATGAATAAACATATTTGAAACAACACAGTTTTCATTACCAAATTTGATGGTTAACTAGTGGAATTATGTGCATATCAGACTTGATTTTGAATTAAAAAAGACTATTACTAAATATTTCGTATTTTTATTCTTTATTAATATAATTATTAGGACTAAAATATGAAACATTTAGAAAATTGGATCCTTATTAGTACAATTTATTCGACAGAAATTGCATTTTCAGCCTGAATATCTATTATGATATTGGACGATACAGATCTTTTAATGTGGAAGAAAGTTTTCAACTTTACGGACCACTAAACTCTATAAGCTTTCTCTTTTCTTTCCTTTCTCATGGAAACTCTCAATTAGTTGCTTAAAAGCCTAGGAAAATAAATTAAGGAAGTGAAAATATTTCACTTTCTTTTTATTGGCAGATAATGGCTCTAATGGAACTTGTGGAAATAAAACTCTTGTTACAGCAAAGTAGTTTGAAATCTTTGTCTTTCCCCATTTAAAGAAAATGAATATATTCTATAGACTATATAGATTTATAAAGGGAAAAAGAGAGAAATGATTTACAAAATATTTGTTATTGTTTTCCTGTAAAAATGAAAGCACACAAAAATCACACATGTATAATAAAGCAATTTTATTTACGTTATAATTGACAGAACCAAATAATTATTGGCAACATTAAACTTATTCGGAACAAAATTTTGCTTAAGATGATTAAAAAATAAGAATACATTAATTCAACTTTTCTTCTTAAAGCTTCTTCCACAGACGCAATTAGTAATTTAATATCTCATTTAACATTATCAACCTAAGTAATTGACACTGAAGTGGATAAAATATTTAAATATTAAGATTCCAGTTTGTTAAATATTAAGAATAATTTAACAAAGAAATGATTGAACAAAAATAAATGATTTAACAAAAATATGAATTAGATATTATATACTTTACAAACACCATATAGTTGTATGGATATAAACATTATTCATGGAAGAAAGAAAATCATTTAACATTTGAATTATGAGGTTTCAGTAGATATAAGTATATTGAACTGTAATTAATTAAAATTTGATAAAGCATATTCTTGACAGTAAGATTAAAACTGCATCCATTAATTTAATAAAATTTTATTAAAATAAATTTTTTACAAAACGATTTTTAATTTAATTTTAATTAAATTTTAATATATACAAAACGAAATAATAAAAATGATAAACAGTAATTGATTTAAAATGTTTTGTGCAAGACAGTAATGTTTAATTTAGAATTACGTATTTTAGTAGAAAAAAAAAATCGGTGAATATTAATTATTTTATGTAAAATAATAATCGACATTGAATTTATAAAGAAATTTTGTATTATTAATATTTAAACTATATATATTTAAAGTGCTACATGATTTATATTGCTATAAGATAAAAAAAAAATAAAATTTAATTCTTCTTGTTTTTTAAATAATTTCCAGCTACGTTTTACAGAATTTATCTTATATGGAAAAGTCTTAAAATCATTAATTTTATTTCAAAAATCTACTACATATCAAGAAATTTATATCTATTTGGATAAATAATTATTTTAACTGAGTTTTACAGGGAATCTACTAACAACTTATTATATAAATATACTTTAAATAAAAATTTCAATGTGCTTAATTATTATTAATCACAAACCCTATATCATAGAAAATGAAGAGGACTTAAGTTCTTAAATATTGAAACATTATTTTATGAATAATTAAATTTTGTACTCAATTTCTCTTAAATTTTAGAATAATTATAATAAAATTATAATTATTCAGTATAAAACAGTGATTCTTATACCTTAAGGGGCATGAGCACACTAAAGGGGTTGCGAGCCTATCCTATATCCAAGAGAATATGTTACTTAAAAAATTGATTTACTGACTGAAAGGAAGGCACATGCACACGCAAAAAAAAAAAAAAAAAAAAAAAAAAAAAAAATTGGACATAATATTTAATATAATTAATTTATTAAATTCTCATAACGTTTTGATTTTCAGTATTGACAAAGCAAGAATACGGTGGTAAGAAGCCAGCGGATTCTTGCTTTGTCAGTACTGAGAATCTGCATTTCCAAAGTAAAAATTCAGTATTCTTGTTAATTTGGAAAGATTAAAATTAAAGTTTCAGTGTAGATTGAGAACTAAAGTATATAAAATACATTATTATTGTATACATTTTATTGTATCCATTGGATCCACTCCCTTAATTTTTATATTGACCTGAATGGGGAGGAAATTTTCTCCAGACCATTACAACCATGGTAACTGCTCAACGACCGACCACAAGACTTTCGATTCCACAGATATAAGAAGCATGTACTCGGTGGGCCCTTGGCGGCATTGAGAATTGTCCTTCTGGACAGAATGTCGATGCCCTAACCACTAGGCTACCATGACACTTTATAAAATATATCAAAATCAAAGTGATGCAAAAATTTAAAAAAAGTCTCTCCTTTAAATTCATTTAATTTTTTTAATTTTTTTTATGGAAAACAACTAAAAATCAAGACATTTCGTTAAATGCATATACCGAATTAACTTTCTCCCAGCAAGTAGTTTTAAGTACTTAAGCTATACATATTTTGAAATTCATATATAATTTGCGTAATATAAAGCGGTTTTTAAATGATAATGCACTTAACATAATGTAAAGATTATCAGGTTATGAAAATAGTTACGCTCATTAGAGCTCAATTAGTTCAATAATAACCACACTTTTTCCATTTAAATTCTTCTTATTCTTCTTCATCGGCGCGTCATCCCAGGGTGGGCCATGGCCTTCCGCAGAATAGATTTCTACGCTGCCCTATTCCGTGCTTGGCTCCTCCAGTTCTTGATTTTAAGAGTCTTTAAATCCGTTTCAAGGCTGTCGATCCACCGCCATTTAAATTATAAGTTATTTTCTAACATCATTTAAATCACATTTTAAAATAAATTTAAATTACATAATATATTTGAAAATGTATTCATAAATAATCAGCAAATATGTCCATGTTCTTGCAATGTAAAATTATATGTTACTGTGCAAAATAGTTTGACTGCATTTCAAATATTAACAGAAATAAAATTCACCATCATTTATAATTTTAAAACAAATCATTTTTGAGAAAAAATAAACGCAACACTATTATTAAAATTTATTTCTATATTCATTGAAAATCTGAACAATTATAAATAATTATAATTTATATATTTCACAGAAATAATTACAGACTCTAATTTTAAATGAGAATATTAAAAAAATTCAATACTTTTCTCAACGATTACGATAATTTAAACTCCTAATTTTTTGAAATTGCGTAATGGTTGCGAACACTTTAAATAGATAATTAGCTTTATTTAAAAATAATTTACTTTTAAGAACTTCTTGTTAAATCAATTATACTTAAATCATTCACTACACATCTTACTTAATCATTCACTACACACTACTGATGCGCGTTCATTTGAACTTATTAATTTATTAAATACATTTTTTACACTGTATCAGTATTCACATTATGAATTCAGTTAACAACAGCTAATGAACAACAATAAACAATTTTCAACAAAAGATGTTTATAATGATGGGGAAAAATTTGCTTATGCAGAAATATCAATTATTCAACGTAATAAAGTAACAAAAATTAAAATAAAATGCTAACTGCACATATATACGAAGTCACCGGGGAAATAATCAGTGAATAACAGTTCTTTAAAAATTGTTAATTTTCCGACATTCATGACTCTAATATTTACTGTATATTAAACAGATATGCATTTTCAATTAAAAAGCCTTATTATAAATAAATAATTAAGAAAAGATTCTTGAATTATGATGCAGCTATAAATTTTATTAATTATTAATTATTTCAAAGAGAGACTTTATGTTTAAAAAGAAATAAACAATCAACACTTTTCTTAATTACTTCCATTGATTTCTAGAATTGCGTTTATTTTTAATTGTTAATCATTTCTTTGTTTATTATTAAAAATAAGATTTTATCAATTAAATCAAAAATTTTAATTTAGGAAGCAATAATAATAACAATCAAGTTGTAAAAACATTGTCAAAAGTACTAAATGCTATAAAGTCTAATTAAGAGAAATGAATTATATATATAGTGTATAACAATGTCATATTGCTTTCTGTTATTATTTATAATATTACTATCCTTATATATATATATATATATATATATATATACATGCATAATGTTTACATTCGACTGAGGGTATATTAATTTATTTTATTTATTTTTTTTACATTTCATAATAGTTGTGATGTGACTGTCATTAAATAAATATTGTATGTTACAGAATTTACAATAACCTTTCCTGATAAATAATAGTTTAATGTCATGTTTTTTAAATTTTTAATTTTGTAGAATTAATATTTTTATTCCATATTAATTAAAAATAAATTTGTATGTCTTTGATGTCAACTATTACATTTTATTATTGCCATACAAATGATTTTCTTCAAATGATGATTTCAAAAGTTAAGAAAAAAGCTAAGACTAAAGACAATTTAAAATGTAGAAAGACAAGATGATCAAAACATTTTGTGATGATGTTTACCTCATAAAACTTATAGCACAAAATCACTAAAAAAGTAATGCAAAGTATTTACTTCATTTCATGCTAAATAGTATTTCTACATTATTAGTATAGCATACAATTTAGCAAAAATTGCTTTATTTGCTTAAAAAATTGCCTAAATAAGTTAGAAAAGTATTTACAAAATCATATTCTAAGTACCGAAAATAAATCTTCTCACTAAACATAATCAATTACAAAATATCCTCAATACTCATTATTGAAACTACTCTTAAAAATTTCGATAGTTTTACTTAGTGGCAATGGACAGCAGAAAATTTAATGAGCTATTAACAGGGACTTAAAGCATTTTAGTTTTGGACGTAATTATTAAAAGCAAATTTTTAACCATATGGAACTGGAGAATTTCCCTAAATGTGATATATTTGACCACCAGTAATGTAGTAGATGAGTTAAACGATTGAAAATACTCAATGATTACGTAATTTTTGCAAAGAGTCCATGAAATACTTTGGATATTTCTGGAGACCAGCAATATTCCTCCCGAGAGCAACTCTTTAATTTTAAATAGGAATAAGGCTGAAAGTGTTGTCTGCCCATCAATATTTATTTTACAATATAACTTTCAAGATGTTGAAGTGCAGAGAGTGATCTTTGCAAGGAAACGATTGGGTAACCAAATGGCTATATCGCACATTTTATAGTTCGAATCTGCATGATTTCCATCTGAAGCATGGATGTTTTTAATGTTATGAAACACACATTAATCTACAGTCCTCTGTCTATTTAGCCCATGGGAGCGGAAAATAGTTATTAAATGTCACAAAAAAGGATGCGATTACAAGAGTTATCTGTTAGCAGAATGAAAGCATCACAAATTTCTGTAGCATGCCAATAAATAAAAGACCCAGTCTCATATGAAGCAAGATCATTCGGTAAGCCTAACCGTGGTTGGTGGGAGAATATATTTCCATTGATGTTTTGTTGAATTTATATGCTTACATAAATTCGTCAATCTGGCAAATTCCACAAACACACTTGTGGTACTCTGGAACATCTCCTGAAACTCTTCTGGAAACAAAATATGACCGAAAATCTCAGACTGCCTTGGCCAGATTCTCAAGTGGATCTCTACAATATTTATCGTTTGAATGTGGTACAAAAACGTATCCCACTTGTAAAAAATGCTGTAAACATCCAGCCTCACCGAAACATATTCTGGATTGCGTCCGACTTTCCCGAGAGGATTTATCATCAAATCCCTTGCTTGTCATTGATTTTTTAATTTTCAACGATTTAATGGAATTGATCTGACAAATGTCAGATCTTTAAAGAGGATAAGCCAAAAACAACTATATAAATTCGTGTTTTGTTACCGCTAAAGCTTGAAAGGTATTAAATGTGTGTGCCGTACTTAGTTAATCTGCAGATGAAATGATTTGCTTGATTTGCAGTATTAATGAAGGAAATCAAATATTTTCAGTATTTCACTCTACTTAACGTGTTGCAACTTGAGGCCTTTTATCACCAAAGTTCAGTAAATGATATTAATTAACACCCAATATAAAACAAAACGATATATTAATCTGTTAAACAAAACGATATAATTATTTACTGTTTGTTTGTCACTCAACGGTCATTTTTTGCACACCAGGCAAATTAGACCGGGACCAACGGCTTAAAGTGGATTCCGAACCACTACAGACATCCATGCCCAAGGTGGGATTCAAACCCATGAACTGTTGAACCGAAGGAAAGAGCGCTAACCATTCTGCTGCCATCTCGGCTAATTAATTTACTGATTATTTAAATGACATCAACTTGATTCTTTAAATGGTGAAAAACCAGTAAAAATAAGATAATGTTAATTTCTGCAGAAACATGGCTGTAGTTCCAGGAAATATCATATTTTTACTGCTTAGTTGTTTATGTGAAAATTACATAGATAATTTGAGAAATGAAATATTATATTTAGAAATAGGAGCATTTAAGAAATAACACAAAAGTATACTAATTAAAAATATAATTTTATTTTAAACTTTAGAATAGTTGTATTGATTAAAAAAAGTTTTTGTAACATATTTACCTGCTACAAGTTTAACAGCTGTGAAACATTTCGTCCATAAAACTCATGGGATCCAAAATGAAAATTTAACTTTCAAATTATAGAATCGGAAATGCTTAACATTCTACTTACAAACTAATTTCATTCGCTTGCATTCAGACATTGTGTACCGCATACAACAAATGAAGATCTTTACACAAACAACTCTAAATCTGTTGTTTATATTTAACTACTAAATGTTTGTTTCTGAATCCTACATTAGTAAAACTTTCCCTTGGACTTTTATGGATTGGGTGTTAATGAGGAAATGTACGCTGCTTCTCTTATCTGAAATTCAGATTTTTATTCTTGCAATTTCTAGAGAAGTTAATTAAGTTAAAGGTGAACTTTTGTGTATGGAGTTTCTGTTTTTTAGAATAAAATGTTTTTTTTCTTTTACATATAACCTGAATTAAGATATTTTATTCAACTTAAGGAACTATTTACGGAAAAAATTGCAATGGAAATTTTATCTACTATGAATTTGAAAACATGTATAAATAATGTATTTAAAGTTTATTAATAGCTATAAATTTTAATAATTTAAAATTGTCAAAAATTTTATTTTAACAGTAATATACTCTGAAAATATATATTTATAAAATATAGGTTAATATTATAATATGAAGTATTGTTGTATGATAATATTGTTTGATAGACAATTTTACATAAAGATGCTTGAAAAGAATCCTCACAAAAAACTGCGAATATAATAATGAATTCAATATTTCTATTTTATTAGGATATTATTCAGTCATTTTGTGGAAGTTATGAGTTTCATATAATCCTAAATGCATTATATATCCTTTTCATAATCACAATGAAAATTAATAGCGCTCTTGTTTCATGATACTATTTGACAAAAAATATAATTTTAAAAATAATAAATGCAAGCAGACTATGATTTTAATGTAAACAGTATTTAAATTTATTAAAAACTCTGAAATACATTTTGCCTATATTTACTTTCAATATATCTCAAAATATTTTTCCTATAAAAATCTCTTTTATAGGCTATACCTTTCAAAAAAAATAATATTTACACAAATCATCAAGCTGTTATTTTAATAAATGAGGTATCAATCCCGACCTATTCTTATTAGTATATTATTTAAAATTATAAATACACCAAATCCTTAAAACCGTTCAATTATTATAGCAGAATGGGTTGAACAACTTTATCATTTAACATTTTAAAACATTTTCTAAGCACTATTATTATTCTAAAACATTTTTTAACAATTTTCTCTTTATGTTACTTTAATCTTATGAAATGTGCAGCATCATAACGGCATATTCTTTTCAATATACTTAAAATTCCATGAAAGTCAATTTGTTCTTTCAAGTAGAATTAATTGAATTCTAAATGATCGAATTTTGAAAAACATTTTAAGAAGAAAACTTTTTTATAAAGTTAAAGAAAACGCATCAGAACTTTTGAGGCAAAAAAAGTTGAAATTTTTTATTAATTAATATTTCACACTGTGCTACATTGAAAAATATCTAAAATTTTGCACATTTTTTACCCATTGATTGAAAAATAATTAGAACTTAAATGTAGAAGAAATCTAATTAATTTCTTTTGCATCGATAGAAAACCAAGCATGCTTGGTACTCAATTTTATTGACCAACTAAATCACTAAGTCAAGACCTTTCCCAGTTCAATAGTATAAACTCACACATGTTCCTTAAAAGCACGAAGTACTGACATTGTGCCAAGGGCTTCAAATCTTAAATTTTGCATTGAAAATATTTTATTTTTTACTTTTTCTAACCTTAAAAACTTTTTTATCCTTAAGTATCTCTTTTCTTTTAAGATTCTGCAGCGTGATAAGAGGAGATTTCAAATGGGATAAAAGATTTTCGTTAATATATATATATATCTTAACTCCCCTTTTATATATATATATATAATTTTAACATCCTTTCTTTTCTTGTAAAAAATGTAACAAAATTATTTTTATTACTTTAGTAAATTCTAACAATTTACTAAATATTTTTTCTTACTCGTCAAGTTCTTGAGTTTTTATAAAAGTTTAACAATGCATTTTATTTCTGGTAAGTATTATGAATGCTCTTTTTTATGTTGTAAAATATCAAGAATCCAGAAGAATATTTTGCAAAAGTATTTTTACAAAGACAACTAAAATATTCGTGGCTAACTAACCCATTTAGGTCTTTTTATATTATTTCAAAATATTATTTTCATTGACAAATAATATTGACGTTAATTTTTGAGTTCGGATTGAAATTTTTTATTTTCTTACTTGCTCACTAATTAAAATTAAAATATTTTCTTCGACACCAAAAATCCCTTAATTCACAAACGAAAATCCTTCAAATATTCAATAAATTCAGTGATTTTTTTTTATTTTTCCATTAACACTTGTGGTTTTGTTGTTTATAAATTGTTGGATAAATTATCAAAACTAACATGATATTTACTAAACTAAAACTCTTAGAGTAAACTATGCTAATTTTGTCATTAAACTTTTAAAGGATATTAAAAAAAGTTTCTTTGTAAATTCCAAACAGTTAACTATTGCAACTTAAAAGTTAGTTATCAGAACAACAAATAAAGATAATAGTGTTAAATGTGTTTAATTAAATTAAATACACCTATTGTTATTTACCAAAAGAAGCTTTCCTTTTGATAGCTTTCAAAATACTTTAGATAGATAGTTTAAAATATAGAATGAAAATTTATAACATTTTAACGTCTGACAAATCATATAATTTGATAAAATAGGGTAAATTTGAAAGCCGTTTTCAACAAAGGCACTTTGCAGAGATATTTATCTGTTGTACTAATATGCATTTTGTGAAGATACATTCATAGCTGTGCAAGCGAGCCCCAGTCTGTACTTGAAGAATAACGGGTTTGGAATACTCATCCATCACCGGTGCCTAGTGATTTGAAATAACGGTCAAATGACGAGGTCACACCTGAGCTGGCACTACATCTCCACATATAGGCCACACCACCAGAAGAACATTGCTGTTTATATATTAACGTGGACACGTCTCAAACCTCCCCCAACATTGTAAGGAAGCGAATGTGGTCATCGTCCCATTCACTGTCCACAAATGATACTTCATTTGCATGAGGCTAATGAGGCACATGTGCTCTCTTTGTGAACATAAAACTCACATATCTTCTCCAAAAACCCCTCTCAGCATTCTCAGTCTGAAATACCTGTTGTGTCAAATCTCTCATCAAGTCTTCCACCCATGAGCTAATGTTCAATTAGTGACCTATGGAACCATGGCTTAACTTCATGTGATTTTCTTCGAAAATCAAAAATTCAGAACATGGATTAACAAAACTGTTTTAGTAAATTGAAAATCAAACTGCGGATATTGTTAAATTCAATACAGAACTTTAAATTCACTTGAATGTGTTGTCAATTATTATTTTATGAATTAATCTAATATCATGTTACCTTATCTTAGAGGTACAATCTATTAATTGTCAAAATTTTGTTTTCAATCAATTAGTTTTTTATTACTTGCACATGTATGACAGGAAATATTCATTTTTAGCATGATTCTGTACAGATGTTTCAGTTAACGAGGATTCGTGGTGTGCACATATGAGGCCAAACATCACCGCAGTCAGTTTTTCGTATTTTATGAAAAAAGTCACACGTGCATGCATAAATTTAAAAATATTTCAACTAATGAAATTGCACAATTCTTTAATTTACATATTAAAACAGAATTCAGAAATTTAGATATAAAATGTGGACACACACAAATTGTTTTAAAATTTTAATACAAAATTTATAGATATTTTATTAAGTCAAACGTGACAAATATGTGTATATTCATAAAAGTACAATTACTTTTAATGACAATCTATTGCCAAGTAAACAAAAAAATAAAATAAACAAAATTCTGAAAGCTGTTGACTGGTAGTAACTATGACTCCTGGTCTGACTTTATCCTCTGTGTACAATAATTCATAATATATCGCTTACTTTAAGTTTTGATTCTAGTGCCAGTTTTTAAAAAAAAAAGAAAAAAGAAGTAATACAAGTAGCATTGTACAGTTTATGCAATGATTTGTGTAATAATTAGCATTATTTCAGCAAGTACTATAATTTCTAATAGTAGTGTGCCTGTGTGTGTAGCACACATAGAATAGTAGGCCTCTGAGGCTTGGTTAGAAAGAGCATCATTCTCATTATCAGAATGTAGTGAGTTCAAATCCCGGCCTAACCTAAGATCCGGTGAATGATAACCGAAGACAAGGGTGGCTGGGCAATATAAAACTAAATGAAGTCGCAATGTCCTCCAGGTGGTATGATACCTCTATGGTTAGCAGACCAAGTATTGAAGGTCTTCTGTTTTTCTTTGCTTCAAAATCATGAAGGTTCCACCTGACTGCTTCTTTTTGGTAGAGCCTAACTCAGGGCTAGGTACAGGGAAGCATGCTTATGAAGCAACAAGGATAAAATATATACCGACGAAATTTAATACCCTTTTCAGCGAAATTAGAAGCTCTGATGCAGTTTGCTTAAACGCATTCTAAAAACGTTTTAAGGTAAATCAAACTGAATTTTCAGGGGGATCATGCACTTCATTCAAGGTGTCCTCCTAATGACTAATATAAGAAATAATTAGCTTTCTTAAAAAGAAGTTATTTTTTTAGTGATAATTAAAAAACAATCCAAGACATTCTTTAAAACGCAGAATTTTCGAAATATTAATCTTTTGATAGAAATTGCTCATATTTTTAAGAATTAATAACTAACAAATTAGGTGAAACATGTTTATTGAAGTTTTCTATTATTGCAGAAAATGTCAGTTCATCCTAATGTAAATTGCAATTCACAATGAAACTAAAAACATATTTATTACTGTATACGCTTAATCGGAAAATTTGTAACATATTTTTTATTTATTAGTTTCATTTACTTGAGTATGCTAGTCTTTTGTTGAAATTTATTTCCATTAAAATAAATCCTATCAAAGTATTTACTACTTAAAAAATGCAAAACAGGTATTAAGTATATTAGTTGCATTATATAGAAGATAAAGGAAGTTCTCACTTTTAAAAAAAAATTTATTTCAAAATTTATTCAATTACACGAAATCCGCGGATTCAAATAATTTGAAAGATTATTGAGGGTGTTAGAGCAAAATTTGCTATTTCGTTGATTTGAATTTCAAATACTTTACGAAATTCATGCGCAACATACCAAATCTTTTTATTCGTAGCTGTTCAAATAATTTGCATTAAATAAGTGTGAAATACAATTAAATAGAATAAAATATACTTTTGTGTGATGTTTGAATATTATTAGTATAATTAATGAAAAAATTTGAAAATATAATAAAATATTTAGTTGCGTATTTAATGAAAACAAGTCTTAATTTTTAAACTGTAAAAACTATAAATTTAGTTATTTTTCATAAAATTTATATATTAATATTGGATTTTAAGATGTAATCGTACGATTTTGAAAGATTTCATTTCATTTTCTCCTATAACAAATTTAAAGTTTAAACCTTACTCATTATTTACAAGTGTTAAATCGGAAATCGAGATTGTTTGGTTGTTTAGGTAGCAATATTTCGTTACCAGAAGATAGTGATTATTAATATCCGTTGTGTTCAATAATGGTGGGTGGTGTAGGTTAAATAAGCCATGTCCACACTGTCTTCCATATGAAATGATATCTCTTGTTAGTCAGATATTTGGAGTCTTCTGCTTGGTGTTTGCTTCAAAATGACCAGGATTTCATTCTAATAATTTCCATCTAACTTACGAATTCAGGACTAGTTACAGAGAAGCATGCAAGTGTAATAACTCTGAATAGATTTTAAAAAGAAATACATAAATCACAGTTATGCGTTGATTAAGCAAGACATTTAAAGTTCAATTCTTTGAATACATGCTTTGATTGAATTGAGAACAATTACCATTATATAAGAGATGGTTGAAAAAAAAATTGAACACAAGTTTTATTCAAGTCAAACGTATTGACTTGTGAATAAAGTTTAATAATATTTCTTGAGGTGAATAAGAAACATTAAATACTTTTTTCTTCTTTTACTTCTTTTAATGGAAAGCGTGAACATGAAAACAATATGAGATTATTATATAATATAAGATTGTATATATATATATATATATTATCACCTACAAATAAAATGAATACCTTTGATTAAAAATTTGTTCATTACCAATTTTAGGCATTAAATGACTTACTTTCGATCATCAATTTTCTTTTAATTAGGTGATTAATAAAAAAGTATGCAATTCAAGGAAATATCATATCAGTATTCAAGATATTTTTCATTCCCATCTAAAACTAACAGAATTATCAAATATTTGAAATCAAACAAGTAATTAGAATTTTACTTTTTCGTTTGTGATAAATTTTTTTATTTGGGAATGCAAAAATATCTCTCTGTGCACCAAGGAATACCACACATGGCCCGAAGGTACAACAAATGTATTACACAACAAATCCAAATAAATCATGAGATGAAAATAATAATAAAAATGGCAGAGAGAAAAAAAAGATATATAAAAATAAAATGGGAATTAGATAACAGCATGAATAAATTTTTTAAAAAATTCGAAATTCTCTTTCTTTAATCGGTCTATCAAAATCGGGGGCCACCTGTTATTTAAGTCTTTACAACGCTCGTTCCTTTCTTCTGAAACAGATGAGCATTCAAGAAGAATGAGAGAAGGGTTATCATTTCCAGAGTTACACATGCACAACTCACTGTTTTTAATGTGGAAACGGTGAAGATAGCTATTTAATTTCCCATGTCCAGTGAGGAATTGCTTAATTTTAAAGCCGATATAGAACCAGTAGTTATTAATTCTGATAGGAACTGATGGGAAAAAAGATTTTGTCCACTTACAATTGAGAGAGGAAACAAAACCCGAGTTCCATTCTGTGATATTCTTTTTTTTGGTAGTGGTTTTGAAAAAAAGACTTGGGTAAGCTGGTATCCAATTTATTTGAAAGTGCAAGATAAGATTTGGCTAGGAAATCTACTCTTTCATTTCTATACACAACACTATCACCCTTGACATTGTATATATAGAAAGTGAAGGAAATATTTTTGATATCACACATATTAATAGAAGTCTAAACTTCCACAATAAGTTTTTTAAAACCAGTTACATCTTGCAGACCCAGTAGGGATGACATCGAATCACTGCAAATTAAAAATTTTTGATAAGGTTTGCTTATGGTATCTTAAACAGCAAGATTAATGTAGAGTAACTCCGCTTGAAAAATATAACTGTAATCACTAATGCGGTATACTTGATGAGTCACTTTAAACCCGTTTTTAAAGCATATGTATGCAAGATCTACTTTTTCATTAACTTTACTCTCATCTGTAAAGTAAATTAGATCATAGTCTTCTTCCTTAACGCTATCAAATGCAGCAAGAGGGGCAGATCTTGTAGATGGATGAGGTAGGGAAGAAAAGTTCAAATCACCATCAAGATGGTTAGAAAAAGATTCTTGAACATAAGGATAAGCCTTATTTTGGTGAAGTATTACAACATCAAGAGGTGGAAGACCAGAAAGAATGAAGACAGCATCATAACTAATTGTTCTATATTCTCTAACAAACCTCAAGAGCAGTTTCCTTTGTAGTTTCCTGGTAAGTTTTTGTTTATTTTTTTCTTCAAACTGTCTCCCCCCCCCCAAATTCGCGATACATCAAGAATAACAGGATCAATGCTTTGTTTATAAATCAATTTTGAAACTTTGAATTTAATACCGTAACTGTTATTGCAGTTTCTATTCAATCCATTTGTAAGAATGTTAAATTTTTTGTGATAAAATTGGGATTAAATGTATTTGTGTACATTTCCTTTATCATTGGTTCTTCTCAATGTCCATGCTTGAAACGATGTTAGATAAATACAACTTATTTTTGTCATTCAAAAACCTAATACATTATATTATAAATGTTTCTACAACCTGGAAGTCAATCATGCATAACATTTCACTTATTATAATATCATTTATATTCTTCATTCTTTAACCGCTTTGAAACGGTTGGAAATGCATTCATTTGGTAATAGATAAACATATTGTTTCAAAATGTAGATACTTAGATGCAGATATACTAAATTCCACTACTAAACACTAATTATTCATTCAAAAATCAACCACTTATTATTTGTAAATAAAGTATAAAATTACTAATTGTTTTATATTAGAATCAAGACCTCAGTAAATTTCATTAATCATTTAAAAATTAAAAAGATCGATAAATTAATTTATAAAAATTAATTAATTTATATACATATATCTGTTTATACATATATATATTTATTAACATATATCTGTTATAATTTATAAAAATTAATTATAACAGATATATGTAAGTTACTCTATTTAATTATACAATAATAAATGATAAACTAAGTTATAAATGATAAAATAAGTTATTATTTTTATGCCACATTTATCTTTGAATAGTTAAATGTATGGTCTACTGTTTTCGAGTTTGGGAGTTTGATTCCCTTTTCAGGTGCTAAAAATGATTCCGAATTAACATTAATCTGCAATTACAGTAAATCCAAGTCAAAAGAATATATGTGATACGCAACGAAATCATATTTTTTATCACTCAGTGATAATATTTTTCTTTTTAAAAAAAATATTTTAAATATAATAACACATTCAAAAATAATTTTTAATTTGTTAAAATACGTTAATTTTATTCAGTATTTGATCACAAAGTTAATATCTCCATAAATATGACATTGTTCTAAGTAAATTTGAACTTATTATGCTACGGAAGTAATAAAAAAAATAACAAAGAAATAAATTATATTATATAATTTATAAATTTAAATCCATTCAAATTAATTTTTTTTAAATTCATGTTATTATTAATAAGCATGTGATGTCTTAATGGAAATAGTATTGTTGCCTCAACTAATTTCTCAGTTCCACATATCGTGGTTTCAAATGGTTACTGCGAATGTGTGTGTGTGTGTTGTTTTGGTCGTTGCAGATTATACTTAAAATTTTATATCCATATCAACAGAACTTGTATTCCAAAAGTGTAATATATATATATAACTATTAATATATAATTTTCATCTATAATTTAGAACAAATATTTTGAAAAATTTGAAATCTAAATAAGGCGTTTCGTTAAGAGCTAAAATCATAAACTCAAAATATTGAAATTATTGATTTCATAGCTAAAATCACATAAAATGAGTTTAATATAATATTTGTTATGCATTTTGAAAACTTTCTTGAAAAACATCAAATAATATTTGAGCGAAATAATTGTTTAAATGTTTTTATAAATAAACATGAGCTCTTTAAAACGCCTAATATTCATTTATAGACCTTTGTTTATAGCATTAGTCAATAGAAATCTCATATTACTAATCGACTTTATTCACTTCGATTGTTTATCTTTCTGAAACATGGTAATGTTATTTAATCTCCTGACTGCATATCCCTTTGATTTAAACATTTTAAGCAAGTTTACTCATTGAGTAGATAAACATTTTGTACATTTTCTAACTATGAAATGTGTCCTCACGTTTGGAAATAACTATTTGTTTTCAAAACAATACTTCTACTACTAATGATGAACTGAAATCAGAAAATATTCCGATTGGAAATGTAAATTTCTCGCGGGTGTCTGAGTAGCGAAATGAAACGTGAGCAAAGCTTAATGTCCTTAAGAAGTTGTTTGTAAAGATTTCAATTTATTTTTTTCTCTTAAACTAAACATATTTTTGCCTAGCAAATAAAATTTAAGAAAACTTTCTTTAATAGTAAATAAAAAAATATTTCCTATTTTGTATACATTTAAATATTTTTAGTACACTTTTATTTTAAAATTGCGCAAAAGTGAAGCTTTGTGCTCAAGATTAAAGTAACGGAATTGTATCAATTGCAAAAAAATCAATTATATTTTTTATCCTTTTAATTTTTACTTGAGAATTAGAATATAAATTTTATAGCTTATTATTAATTATTTATGTTTCATCTCTTTAATGAAATACGCTATATTGAAAATACATTTTTTAGGAAATGAAAGTGACCTTTCAGATCACATTTATTCTTTTTACAACTTTCACAAAATGTTATTGTTAGTATGTAGAATGGTATTAATCTCTTATTCTTGCAAAAATGTTTCTTTAAAAATCTCCAAAAGATAAGGACCTACATTTTATCTTAGGTGATATAGATACTCTAGGAAAAAGGAACTTAATATGACTTCCTGTAAAATGATAATCATATTTCATATACGAAAATATAAAAATATAATCGTACTGAAAAAGGAAACTACTTGTAACTAAAAACTCACAAAGAAGGTATTTAAAAATAAAAATTATTCAAAAGCCAAAAGCAAAATATGTCAGAACTTTATATAAAAATCTTGCATACTTAAATTTCAATTTAAAATGAACAATGATTTGATTACAAAGTTAAAATTGTTATTTGATTATACTAGCTTGCCAATTTTTTTTAAAATTTTGTAACATGATTTATCAATAGAATGTGTCTTAAGCAATAAGTAATGAAATATTTTAAAGAAAATTGATTTCTTAATTCACAACTACAAAAGAAATGAGAAATAAAAATGGAGAATAAAATATTACTTATATGAGCAAATAAATTTTAAAATAATTGACATTGGTGATTCTAGAATCTTACTGAATTTCAAAACGCATTATATGCTTTGCATAACTACATTTATATGAAACTGAAATATAAACATTTTGTATTTCAGAATTTATAATACGTTTTCAAAGCTTATTTCCATTTTAAATTTTGACAATGTGATTGCTCTATTTTTGAATGCACTGAAATGTTAATTTCAGTCTCTTAGAATTCATAGCTTGCAATTTTCTGCACACGTTTTATCTTAAATTTCACAGTGCTGAAAATTGGACTTGTGAAATCAGAAATAAGCATATAGAATTTTAAGCACTTCTGAACAATACAGTTGAGATGAGTATTTGGCAAAGAACAATAATTGCACATGTGTTTTATGAAAATGAATTTAACGTTCTTTCAAATGATTCATCAGTTTTCAAATCACTGATTATTACGTTTTTTTTCTTGCACACATAATCCATTGTATTCACTAAATGGTTTCCACACCTTTGGTTGAATTATGTTGAAAGTTTTCTTTCAGTGACAACAAATATTTGTGTTAAACTTAAATACTTTGCTTAAAATAAATAATCAATATTAGTGGCACACGAAGTTTTATGTGATTGTGCAATATTTAATCATTATAAAATATCTTCTGAACCCTTTTTTTAACGATCAATTTATAATTATTTGTTATTTTTAATAAGAATTTATAATACACTCATAAGCAACTTATTTTATCAACCATTTAAAATAAAACTTGAAACTTAAAATTGGAGAAACACTAGATTTTACGAAAAATGAGGATATTTTATCATCAAATAGTTCGTTTTGTACTTTAATATGTTGAATTCCTTTTGACGGTACAGATTATTTATCACGTTATGGAAAAAAAGATTTTAGAATTTAAATTTTCATTTAAAAAGTTTGTCTTATTTGTGTATCTTTAATAAAGCTAAATTTCATAGAAGTAAATTCTTATCTCGTTCTAAAAGATAGCAATCCACTGCAACAATTATATTTAATTGAGGTAATCTAATTTAAAAGATACTTATATTGTCTTTTTCAGTGAGTAAATAAACGCATCTTTTCAGGAAAAAGAGCTTACCGATTCTTAAAAAATCGTTTGGTAAAGCCTACAACTTTTATAATTTTCCTAATTGGATGATCATATTAATTTAACAGATAATTTTGCTAAAATCTTTCAAGCATAAGAATGAACAACCATTATCGCATTCCACAAAACTTTAAAAACACAAAAAGCATTCCAAAAACACAAAAAGGAATTTTTCAAGAATTTTCATCCGTTTTGGTGAAAATTCACGTGAAAAAATTTTTAACCAAACAGAAAAGCATGAAATTTTTATCAAAAAAGTATCAGTAAATTTTTAAAATTTCTCATAGTCACTAAATTTTAATAAAAGACGTGAGTGATATTCTTTAGTATTTAAAAGCAAAAATAAATTAGAAACATCAAAAATTTATATTTTCTATTCAAGAAGAGAATAAACATGTTTTGAAACAAAATATCTTAATAATTTTTTAAACCCATTTATATTATATGTTAATTATTAATACAACTATTACAAATAGAATTCTTACTTATAATATATTCTTAGTTTCCTTATTCAACTCTAAAATGCAACTTAAAATACAATGAAAATTTTAAGAATTGGGCCAATTGTTGATTAATTAAATTCACATAAAAATTTTATTTAAAATAATTTTCAAAAGTTTACTTCGTTTTGGAAGCAAATTAAGCAAATTTATAAATGCTTCTTTTATAAATATTTAAAAAGGTAAATATTAATCTTAACTATAAGCATTTAATAAAAATTTTTAAAAATTCTTTTGGAATTTAATATGATGTTTATATTTTTCTTAAATTTTCAAATCACTGGAATAAAAATAACTACTTAAATTTGTATAAGTTATACGCATGATTAAAATATTGTTGTATTATAATATGTTCAGTGCTTTAAAACAACATGGAAGGGAATATGGAAAAGGATTTCTCGGAATATTTTGATTATCAAATAGCAAAATTGTATAATCAACACATTAGCTTTCAATTATATAACAATATCTATTTTAGTTAACCAAACTTTTGCAATTTAAGATGAAATATCTAACATTTATCTTCCATAACTAATTTGTTCTATGCAGATATAATAGGCTTCATAATCACTTATTTCTTGGAAGAAAATTTGGGTTAATTTTGCATTAATGTTAAAATATTGGTAATGAAAATTCATAAAATCCTCACATATTTTTCTGCTTATGCAAATTTTCTAAACAAACTGAGAGGAGAAATCCGCTTGTAATCAAATATTGCAAATTAGATATTTATATGCAGAATTTTGCTGTATCAACAACAGACAAAGATTCGGATACAAAAAATAAGCTGTCAATTAGTTAAGTTCAATTACCTAACATAGAATGTTCTTTAAAATTTTATGCGAATAAATCATATTTAACACTGTACACCTTATAGTAATTTTCAACTAAATTACCAAGAAAATTACTTTTAAAAGCTTAGAAGATAATACAACAAGTAAAAACGATGTATTTTTATGATAACTGAATGTAATAATTTTAGTTATTTACTCTTTTAAATACAAAGTTTATGTGCATATTAAGAATTATTGACTCAGAATTGTTCAAAAGGTTTCTTATATGCATGTTTTATTCTATGTAATGTCTACCCTTATTTTCTGAAGACAATATTGATCGAAATTTTTAATTTAATATATATAAATAATTAAAAATCAACAGGATACATTTAGAGTGTAAAATAACTGAAGGATTTTCTACCTTGAACATTGTGTATGAGAAGCATGTTACTGTTTTGTCCTAAATACACACACACACACACACACGCACACGCACGCACGCACGCACGCACACACACACACACACACACACACACTCACTCGATCTTTCATCTCATTCTTCAATAAATGATACTTGTTTCCTTTGAATCTACAAAGATAGTAAAAATATATATAGAAAATGAAAATTCTTTTATCTTTTATCATATATTGTCTTTTAAAATAATTTTCTGATATAATAAAATCAGTTAGAAAAATAAACTTAAGAGAAGAATTGTAAATTATGTATTAGATGAATTATCCAAATTTAATAAATTTCAAATGTTGTTATAAATCATATATATTAGCGTTTTAAATTTTTAAATGTCTTTTATAACACATATAATATTTTCTTACTCTTTTCTTGAATTTTTAATAAATAACATACAAAAAAATGAAAACATGGAATAAGAACAAGGAATAGAAAAAACATTTGTAGTAATGGGATAAAAATTAAAATCAAAAATTAACTTAATAGCATGATCTAAGATTAAACAAAAAGCATTGTTTATAGCAAACGAAATCAATATGAAGAGAATTTTGAAAGATATTGCAAAAGAATAGTAGGAGTAAATAAAATTTCACAAACATAGTTGGAGGACAATGTGAAGAAAGTTATTATTAAGAAATTACAAAGTAGAAATTTACAAAGTAGAAATATATATATATATATATATATATATATATATATATATATATATATATATATATATATATATATATATATATATATATATATATATATATATATATATATATATATATATATATATATATATATATATATATATATATATTTACAAGATTAGATATAGAACTTAAAAGTACAAGAATATATAAAAATATTTATGCTTAGTAATACATTCAGCACAAAAGCAGCTAAAATAGAATAACTAAAATATAGGTAATAGTATATTTTATAAAATTAATAATCAAATGTTAGATGGAGAATAATATATTTAAAATACAATGAAAATACCAAATGGAGAATAATACATTGAATGTACTACATGGAAAACAATAGATTTAAAATATTTGGAAAATTTTCAAAGAAAGATACAAAATGGAACGATAATTTTATATCTTTGCATGAAATATATATGAAACGCCATACTTAGTACAAATGTGGTCAACACCCCCTGACGAAGTTGTTGGTACTTCGTTCCATTTTATATCTTTCTTTCTTTGATATTTTTCTTTGAAGTGTTTCCAAGTATTTTCAATGTATAATCTCTCCATCTAATATTTGATTATTAATTATATATATATATATATATATATATATATATATATATATATATATATATATATATATATATATATATATATATATATATATATATATATATATATATATATATATATATATATATATATATATATATATATATATATATATGTACACACACACAGATATATATTATTTTTAAATGTGATAGGAAAACGGCATTCAACACCTTCATTTTCATTCTTGAATGTGAGTGAATCAAACTTACGAATAAAAAAAAGTCAAGAAACTATCAAAAAATTAATGAGCTAAGCATAAATGCATTTAGGATCTCCATTTTCATAAATTAAGATAAAAGAAAGTGTCATCGATGCACGCGCGCGATACCATCTGGGTAATTCTGAGTTTTCAGCTCCAATTAAGTTATCAGTTTAAGTTTAAGAAAAATGAAAAACATTTTCACTCTAAATCCATTTTTATAGAAAGTAACTTTTTGAATACAAATGTGAAATTACTGTAAAGTATTCGGATTATCTTCCTTTAACTGGAGAAAGTACATACTAGTAAAAATACTTTATACTAAGGAATCAAATTTCCCGCGTAATGTCACTTTATTTTTAAAGATTATTTCTTTATTTAAAGCTGAATATCTGGACATTTTCTTTGAAATATTTTCATTTATTCTTTCCACATACACTGACAAATATTGTTTCATATAAAAAATTTAGTAAATATTGAGAATGTCATCATAAGGTTTTATTTAATTTAATAAAATACAACTTGCAGAAAAGATATAAGTTAATCATAAATAATTGGAAACAAAAAGTTCATTAAAAATTGAATATACAATAGTAAATTTTTGCATTTATTCCAAACACATTTAGTATGTTTACAAATACATACTAACCAAATTCATTTTTCTTGAACCATACACAATAAATCAATACTCAAATATTAATTTTTAAAATATATTTTTTGCAAATACTTTTTAAGACATTAATTTTAATGTGCAATTACCTCTGAAACATATAGAAGTGTTTTTGATATATCACCATACAAATCTTTATTGTCTGATTTAAGAAATAAAATATTATCTGCTGGAAAATATACCTTATTGAAATAATAAACAGTCCACAAAATTAGTTTGATACCTTATTATTAAATAAAACTAAATTTCAAATTAATATTTTTATTTACTTCACTTATATAATTGTAATTTATAGTTCTATTCATAATAAATGTTATACAAATCAATCGTTCTTTATTTTTTTAAGCATAAACGTCTATGAAAAATTTAAGAATGTTTCGAATTTGTTACTTAAAACGTATTTGTTTGTGAAAGATATACTCTATAGTTCAACCAAAATACATTATTGATATATTTTCATTACGTTCTAGAGTTTTCTCATTAAAATCGGGGAAATTATTTAAGTTTCATATAAATTATGTAGTAAACATTCTGAATCTATAAGAAATTTTATTATTTAGTTGCAATTCAAGCAAAAAATATCAAATGGCTGTAGAAAAAAATAGCCAAATTTACTGAACATTTTTGTGAGAAAATAGTTAATACGAATTCTAAACACACATTTTTATGGGAGAAAAAATTATTATTGTTTTAGTGAAATGGAATCAAATTTAAATTCACTTTATAATTTTATGCATCTTCAACATTTTTATTCTTAGATAAAGTACAGTTTTTAACTTTTTTAATATTAAATATAATTTTAAAATATTATTGATCAAATAATGAGTTAATATTCAGGATTTAAATGAATACAGAACAGCCCATTTATAAAAATCTGCATTATTGATTTATGTTTTACTACAAGTTTGAATGATATAAGAATTTGTATGATAGAAAAAAATGTTTTGCGACAGGCATTGGTAAATTCAATAAGCCTTTAACAGGGATATATTGACACATTTAATTTTCAAAAACAGGACTATTTTTTCCAATTTTTCTTAAAATAATTGAATTTGGTGTATAAACATTTGCTGATTAACAACCATGGTATAGTATTTCACTAAAGTATAATTTTTTCAACCAGGTTCAGACATATTATTACATAGAATAATTAAAATATGAATCAGAATACAGCAGCAATAATGTTAGATTGGAAAATTGTTAGGTCAAAACTCTCTCAGTTAATCAAATTGCATATTTATATTGAAACAACATTTTGAATTGGATGACAGGAATTTTTTTGGAATCAATATACTATATATTGTATATGAAAATATAATGAATTTTTAAATGATAACATTGAATTATAATATAAAATGATATTGTTATTTGAGTTTAAATTGCGATGTGTTCGTTTGTGCGAAAAAAGTGATAATATTACGAAAATCAAAAAATTGTTTGGAAAAAAGTTAATGTCTTATAACATGCATGTATACTTGTTAATTGGTTGACGTTCAAAATATTTTTAATAACCAATATTATAATAAAATGAATTAAAGTATAAGAAAATTGCCTGCAAACAACACACTTCAGCGATACGTTATATAAACATTTTTTATTAATGAAATGAAATTAAGATAATAGTAAACGCATTCAATGTTTTCTATCAGCTTCGCTGTATTTCAACTAAACGAAGTCTTAGAATATTTAATGTGTTGTAAAATATTATTTTCTGTATTAAGTGGAAATATGATAAATTATAAATCTATTACATTATTAAAGGAATACTCTTTAATTATAGTCGAGCAAGTGTCCCCAATATTTTTATCCACATGAACTGGTCAAAGTTTTTTCTTTTTAATTTTACAAAAGCTCGCTGAGAGTTCTAATTAATAATTTTAATTTGGTTCTAGTTCAACATGCCTTCAAAATAAAATACAGTTACACCAAATAAGAATATAAAGAAATTAACTCAATATAACGTTAAATAAATGAGATCCCCCAGCTTTTTCTTTCCAACTAATTTCTCCGATCTGGGAATAGTCAGATATAATTGCACTTTAAGTGATACTTTAAATGCTTATTAAATATATACGATACATACATATATAAATATATTAATCACCGATGTAAAAAAACTCACATATAATTTCTTACCTATATATATATATATATATATATATATATATATATAAATATATATATAAATATATATATACATACATACATAGATATATATATATGTATATATATATATATATATATATATATATATATATATATATATATATATGTATATATATATATATATAAAGTTTACTTTAAAATTATTCTTTTTAGAGTGTCATCAATTAATCGTAACTTCCATGTAATGTTCAATACTTGCAATCTTTTCTGATGAAGGATGTACCACGTGGTAATTGAAATTGATGTTAAATGATAAGCCATAATAATTGGTAAAGAGTTCCACATTAATACTGTCTCTAAATGGAATGCTGTAATTTTGATATTTATGCAGAAATCTGCAACAACATTTACAGATTGAAATGGCTTCCTATTTTCCTCTATTTGACACTTAACTAGTATTAATTTTTCTACTATTTTTGTTAGGTTAAATTGGACAGTTGTACTAAAAATTTTAATATTCTAAATATTAAAGCTTAACTGAATTTGTTCTATGGTATGTAAATACAGTTCTGATTGCTTTGATTGTTTCACTGTAAATTGTATACAATTGTATTCAAATATATATTTTTGCTGATACAGTACTTCATATACAGATATATAATATATTTTGTTAAAATAAAGAATTTTAATAGCATAATGTTGGATTAAATAATATAAAATAACATTATTACTGTCAAAAAATAATGTTTAAGAACAATTATATCATATTTTTGAATTTAACCACATTTTAGTAGTTTCTCTGTTAAAGATTTGCTCACAAAATTATTACATATTTCCTTTTCGAGGTTATTTTTTATTAAAATATCATTTATTAGTTATTCTCACTTTTAATCTATATACTACGTATAAAATTCAATTTAAAACAAAATTGATTAATTTTAGAATACTTTGAATAAACAAATACTTACAGGAGATTAATCTTTCAACAAGTTTAAATTTCTAAAAAATTTTTCTTCTACACAAAAAATTACTGAAATATACTTTTCCCAACGTTTTCAGCTGTAAAAAAATCTTTCAAAGCAAATCATGAAAATAAAATTGTATGCATTTCACCATAATAGGTTACATACTAAAGGGCAGTTAAAAGGTCTTATTAGAAAAATGTTCTTTGTATTTTAGACGTAACATTTTAATTGTTTAAATAAATTTTATCATAGTAAATGTTTTAACCTATTAACCCTAAGAAAACGTTTTTAAAAGTAATGTTAATTTTCAAGTATTATTTTCTTACACTATAATCTCACAAGACTTTTCCTATGAAACAGAGTTCGGGTATGGATGTACTTTCTCTCTCTGTCAATCCTGTCGTTATCCTTTCCTTATATGAATGAGTTGTGAGTGGTTGCCTACCCTATAAACGGGTTTCTATGGCAGTTGTTTGCTGAGGAAATCGGACTCCACACCAAATTATGGTTCATTTGAAAAAGTGAAGCAGCGCACCCCATGATGCCAGCCTAGATGGCACAAGACAACAAGAACATTTATAATGCACACAGTTTGTGGAAAGTTTTATTAAGGAAGAATAATTTTCATCTAAATGATAATAATCTTGTGAAAAATTTATACTGCGATAAAGTTTAATTCTGTTCTTTTTTACCTTCATTCTAAGCCAAATTTTGGCTTTGGTTAATAAGTTAAAATTTAAATACTTTAATTAACTAATAACTTAATTTAATATTAACTTTAATTTAAATATAATATTTGAATTCAAATGATCAGATTCCTTACATCGTACCAAATAACGAGAGAAATATTAGGAAACCAATTTTTAATTTTGGACTCAAGTTCTTTTTACAATTTTATTGAGAACAACAATTACTTTAATAAGTATTTATAAAAAAATTACAATAATTATGATTCAAAAAAATGCATTAGTTACGTTATTTAACACTGTTGACGAGTCAATTCTGAAGGAGACTTCCAGGGATAATATTGTTTTGCTTTGATTCTTTGAAATATTTTTCATATCACCTCCTAGATTTTACCCCTTCAACGATAAATTAAAGCTTAATATGTTAATGAATAATTCACTTTGCAAAGTGTTTAAAATGTCTTTCTTTTTCTAATTTTGAACAAATTGTTAATTTTTTAAGATATTCTACAAAAATTTTGGGAATAATTATTTGTAATGTTAAATATTATTCTTTATAAAAAATTATCATTATTCAACACTAAGCCGTGAACTTTTTTCCAGTAAAATTACTTTCTTTTGAGGAATCCAAAGAAATAAGGGCAGTACAAATATTTTCAATGAAAAATGTTCTTCGTATTTTTCATGTTTTAATTCATTACATAAGTTTTGAATGTACTGTATTTTATCTTATACAAATGTGAATTATGAATTTGAATATACAAAACTTACATAATGAGTTTACAAATTAACTTAATATTCTCTTTATACTAACAAGAAATAATATAAAAATTGAAATTTGGAATATAATTAATGTGACAAGTATATATTATTTTGATTTATGAATTTATTTTAAATCAAAACTTTGTCATTCAAACCAAGATAAAATTTTACATGACAAGAAAGACCATTAATGCTGCATGGAAGTGAATATTGCATTATGAGTGAAATTGAAGAAAATAAAATATTAATATTTGAAGCAAATATTTGAGACCCAATGAAAAAAATAGTGCTGTAAAATCCTATTTTAATACAAAAAGCTATATACAAATTTTAGAAAACTAGCTATCGATCAGGTAGTTAAAGTATACAATTTAAGATGTTTTGGACTTATTTACAAACATAATAATCCATATTCAGTTGAAAAGTAAATTTTAAAAAAAGAAGAAAGAAATACAAAGACAGTTGTACTCAATATCAAATGGTTTGATAGCGCTGAAAGATCATTAAAGGTAATTGGAAGTACTTGGATGTGCACCTAGGTACTTACTGTAAATGGATTCTTTGAGTGACAATAAAACAAATCACACCATTCGAGCAAATCTCATAAGGATATGTATCAAATCTCATAAGGACATATAACTTAAGTTATTCATCTACAATATATAGAAAGACTAATTCATATTTTAGAATCATAATACATTTCATAATAAGCAAAAAGTCAGAAGAATCCTTTCCCAAAACTATTGTGCTTAAAAATATTTTTTGTTGCTTAATTATTTGCAAATTTAAAATTTCCACATTACAAGATTATTTAAATTTTAAAAAAAATTATAACAGTTTTCTTATAATAAACAAATTTGCTTTTTTTTAAAGAATGTTAATTTTTGTATTGAATTTTAAGTAATATAAGAAAAAAATTCAATTTTATATAAATTCTATTTTTTTTAAAAAAAATATGAGCATTTATAGAGATTATATATATCACTTAACATATACTCGTAATTTCAGATTATATATTTTGCGTAAATGATTCATATTCTTCAATATTTTCATAAATTTATTCTCAAAATGTGTCATAATATTTATAAACATGGGATTCATATGCCTAATTTTAAACACACTTAGAAATTAAAATTATCAGCAAGTAAATGGTTCGATGTTACTCGATTCAATTTCCCTCAACAGAATGAAGCTTTAGTTTTTAAATATTAATGCAAGTAAATGCTTTAAAGTTTTCATAAATAGTTTCAAAGCAAATTATTTATTTTGGAGCTTTAGTGCAAACGAAATGAAAATTTTTCTTCTCTTAAATAAAATAAATTAAAAAAATGTTATGCACTTAATAAATACTTTATCATAGCTAATTCTAAAAGTACAAATTTAATTATAATTTTTCATTTAAATTTATTAAACATAATTCTTTGAGATTATGCAAAACACGTTAAAATTGGAATTAACGAAATTAAATTCCAGATAATGCTGTGGATGATAATGAATAATCCCGAGATACTATATTTATCAGTCTGTTAAGAATAAAACAGAAGTCAAAAATGTTATGAATTTCAATAGAATAATTTTTATTTGAAAACTGTTTATGTGTTCAGAGATTTTATTAAAAAATTAAATTATGAATTTAATGAACTTAATAAAAACTTATATGAATTAAAATTATACAATGAATCAACCATATTTTTCTGATTTCATTCTTTGACTTTCAATTTTAAATACACAATTCAAAAAATCCCGAAAAAATCCAGCATTCACATTTGATACAATAATCATTCTCTTTTTATTTTACATTGTTTTCATTTCATTAAATATTATCGAGAAAATATTTTAACGAAATGAAATTTAACTTATCTGATGTAAAAACATCTTTTATTAAAATATATTAAATAGCTAGGAGGATGTTTACAAAACATCCTGTAATCCTGAAACATTTTTCATTGTAAATCTTTTATCTATACATTAACAGAATTAATCATCATAAAGGTAAATTGAAAAATAAGTATCTCATTTCATGTTTAATTTTATTCTTTTAATAATTATTTTATAATTCAAATTTTGTTAATAATTTCTGTGATCATTCATAATAACTTCTTTTAAATACGGCAGAAATGTTTCGTTTTTGTTGTGAACGTAATTTGTACGTTTTATTTTATTTTATTTATTTTTTTTTGCCGCTTTACTTCATAAATTAAAGCTCTAAATATTTCCCGCTTTTATCTCCTTTCGAGTATCTACAAATAAAAGATTTATCAAACTGCAGAGTTCAATTTCATTTATTAGAGTCTTTCTAATGGTTTTAAAAGCTTAACACAATTCGAATTTAATTTTTTTGTTGGCGTTTCAGTTATTTTTACTGTTACTTTACTCGATTATTTACACTGTTATTAATTTGCTTTATTTTATTTTAACCCTATAAGCAAGAGAATGCCTTTAATGTGAAGAAAATATTTCTCTAGCACATCATGATACATCTTTTTTATGATACAATTAAATAATGATAAAATTGATATTATTTCTAAATTAAGGATCTGCCCTTCAGTTTTCAGCAATTATACATAATACATAGGTAAAAAAAGTTCAATTTCGATATATTTTTGAATGATGAAAAATAGTAGCAAACAGGTATTCATTGAATGTATTATTCTATTTACAAGTAAAGATTTAGAATTATGGTTATGAATTTTGAAGTTATGGCTTTAATTAGTAAAGCGGGCTATAAAATAATTGATTTATTGCAATAAATAATCAATAAAAAATAGCTTCAAACTTATATAAAGTTAATAACTAATATTACTGTTAAATCATCATAAGAATAAAAATTATAGGAATTATAATGATAGTTTAGACTGCATAATGTACACACAATGTTTGTTGTGTGTTTGTGTGTGAATGTGTGTGTTTGTGTATGAATGTGTGTGTGTGTTTCTCTTAATAATTACTCTCTTAATAATTTATGCAATACATTTAGAATAAAAGAGATAATTTTTTGCTTCAATTCATTTTATATTTTCAGTATACTCCAAAAATAGAAGTTAAGTAAAAACTAATGCTGTTTAAAGCAAAGAAAATTCTTTTAATATATTTGGAATACTTTTGAAAAATATTTTACTTCCAAAGATTACAAAGTAATTTCTTTCTGAAAACAGTTTTTATTTACCAGTAAGCTGTTTCCATTTTCTTACCATATTGAGCTTTAAATGACCATTTTTGTCCATTTTCTGCAACAAAATAGAAAATATTGACAATATTAGCAATAATACCCTTAAAGTCGTTTCTTTTAACACCAAATGTTGATATAAAAATCATTAAACACTTTATTTCCCTTTTTCTTAACTTAAAGTATTTGAGCCATACATTTTGGGGTACAATGCTGCGTTCCAATATCTTACATGATTTTTTTTTTTATTTTTAAGCTCAGCTTAAATTCGGACTATTTATGTGCGTGCCACAACCTTAAGAACTGTCACTATTGAAAAAGGAAAAAAGGATCGTATTTAAACACACATCAAGAAATGCATCAATATTAATGTCTTATGGAAAACAGCTCTTCGTTTTCAGCTTAACATTACAAAAAATTGGAATGTTTTCCAGAATAACATGTGAAGGGCTTAAAAATAATTGAATGTAACATATTTTATTGTTAACATTTTTGTATAAAAAGAAATGAGTTCAAACATTTATAGAAAAATCTATAAATGTATTTCCTACAAATTTTAATTATTTAAAAGCATTTATTGCTATGCAAAATTTAAGAATTACCTAAACGTAAATGTAATCATCAAAGTATTATCCTCAAAGATATCTTCTCATATTTATAAGATAAATTTATATACTGAAATTTTATACATTAAGCGACATTACTATCCAGTTTTTACACCACTACATAAAAGCTTTGTAAAGAGATTGAAATCAATAATTCCGTTATATTCAGGTAATGACGTCGAAATCACTGCTCTAAAAGACAAATTCTTATTACTTATAATAAAAGAACTGAAATATTTAAATAGTTTTTTATTATATTTTTCAAACATTTCAAGTAAAGTTTATGAAATTAATTATATTTTAAAATAAAAGAACATAATTATATATATATATATATATATGAATTAAGTGTCTTTTTAATTGGTATTTATAAAAAGTACAATAAAATCTATGTATTCAACTTACAACCTTATGAACTTTGAGTTGAAAGTAAAAATAATTACCATTAGAAATGTTTTATCAAGAAGGAGCAAATCTAAACAAATGGAGTTTACAAGACAGGAGTAAGTTATGAGATGGGTGCAAATATTTATTCTATCAACACATTCGTATAAAATAAGAGGTGATATTGACACTTTCTTTGTTTTTGAGTGAAAAAGCCATGCGCAAATTTTTGATATAGAAATTTTATTTGAGCGTTGTTTTCAAGTAAAAGCTTGTTCTGATACCTCACGTAAAATAAAATACTTATCAGGAAGTTTCTCAAATTGATATAGGTCAAATAGTAGCCAACCAGGATAACAAGTTAGAGTAGTAAAATGCTGTTTGCATTTCTCAAAACCTCATAATTTCTTCAAAAAAGTTAAGTTAATGAGTTCAATAATGTCTTATAGAATGTCGTGACTGATATCTCTAACAATTAAGAACACATATATTTTATCAATATCGATCGTTCAATAAATCGTACAAAACTTCATTAGCTATCAGTCCAGAAATACGTCATTTGCAAAGCAACGTGTGTTTGCACTTATAGTTAATTGACGTTTTCAACAACACTGCCTGTCAAATCGATGACAAAGACTTTGGCTGCTCTTGATGCTACATCAAAGACAGAAATAAACGGACACTACACTACTACACATAGAGTTCAGTGGTGAAGTGAACATCAAACGTTAATTTAAAAATGTTCATTCAAATCCTAGCTTTACTTAAGGAATCCTGATGATCGATTCTTTATTTAATCAAAACTTATGCTTGCAAATGTGCATTCCATGTCGTGCTATTAACTCATCCTCAAGAATCATATTGCAAAATCCCTCTGGATATACATCTCAGTTACTTCTCCATTACATTGAAGGAAATTTAAGCAATGAACGCCTTAAATTCACCTTGTGGTATGAATCGCTGCTCTAATCTTTATTCAAATCTTCCAAAATGCTACCTATGACTCAATTACAGCAATTAAAATAGGGATACATGCTATCACCATTTATGGACACTCTCTGATATATAGAAAATACTTGGCGCCTGCCCTGGCCTTCACGTTCTCCAGGTCTCTCACTAAGATAACTCAGAAAGAAACTTGGCACAACAAGCAGCAGAATGGATTAGTGGAGTCCTTTTACCTAAATTTGGAGCTACGCTGGTGCCTAGCAGGTGAGCCAGCTTAGCTTCTAAAGTAAGTGAATCATCGTAACTTAGAAACATGAACAAGCAGAAGTGCCGTGGTATGGCTTGCTACACTCTGAGATATCAATTCACTTGGAGAGCATTATGACAAAAATTTAATTCGCTCTTAAATAAGTTATAGGGGGCCATGATGGATCTGTGTCTGTGTCGTTTCCCGAACCTACTACCTTCCAATTGCATAAACGAAGCCTGGTCATCGTGGATTGCGTCTCTCTCTCTCTCTCTCGTTGAAAGTAAATATTCCAAAAAATATTTAAATGAATTACGATAAATACTAACCAATGTTTGATAATATATATCTAATACTATAGAGTCAATATTTAAATGTATACGAAATCTAAATATCACAGTCATTTTCAAATAGATCCATGGTTCTTACATTTAGTTAATATATTTGAAACGTTTTTTTTCCTTTTATATATTTTTTAAATGTACCGATAAACATTTATTCTCCTGAAATCAAAATACTTTGAAATAGCTTTATTTGTTTCGGTTTTATTGAATTTTAAAAGCAGTAAATGCAATTAGAGATCAAAAGTATTCCTTTTCACTTTTATTTATTTAATGTTAACTGTAATATTTTATCTCACATGTCAACAATTGTCTCTAAATTGATAAAATAACTTGATATTTTTAGAACATTTTATTTCTCAATCTGTTTACTAAAGCTTTATAAGACTCTAGTTTCTTTTGTTGTGAAATTCAATTTAAAGTATAAATCAACAGTTCAGTCATTCAAGTTATGATTATCCATTATTAGATTTCTTATGTTTTCTGGAAACATCATAAACACTTTTGCTCTTCAAAATTCAATGCAATTTTACTGAACTGTATTCGTTTCTTCTATTTTATTTTACTTTCTTTCCGGCTTAATCAGATCAGATTTTTATATTACCGATGTTATTTTTTAGTCATTAATTATTACTATTATTATTTATTAATTATAACATCATATAATTGATATAATTATATCATATCAGAATTATAACAATTAATTGATATAATTCATATTCTATTATTAATGTGGGGAAAAATCTTAAACTGCTGTATAAGTTAATACATAATTTTAGTGAAAATTAAACTTTGTGTGGTTTATTTACTTATTTAACTCGTGAGAGAAAATTTCAAGAGCAAAGAATTCTAACAAATGTATCTCAATTCTAGTAAACTTGTTTTAAGTAAATTTATTTGCATTGTAATTTGTAGTGTTCTTCCTTTGTTATTTAATACTATTCTACATCGCGCAGGCATAAATTATTTATTTCTGTTGGAAAATTAGCAATTTTTCAATTTATAAAAAAGTAAGTTTCATAATTTTAAGATAACCATGTTTACAGTTTGCAAATCCACGTGTTCTAATGTTTTAACATAGAGGAAAATAAATCAAAATTGGTGTTATACATTTTGATTCTAACATTTTATTCTTCAGGAAAAATGCTTCATATTTTCACAGATTGATTAACTCAATATTTTGTATTTGTCATCGAAATAAAATATCAGAAATGATTTTGGAATTCTATAGAAATATTTTTAATGAATAATCTTATATCACAACCATTGTTTTTCATAGGATGTGTATTAAGAATATTAATATATTAAGAATATTAACATTAGAAATTGTTTGAATAAAAGTCATATGATAATCAAAAGTACTGAGGCCTGAAATCCCCATATTGACTTTAATAATGGATGAAGGATGATGTATATTTGTTAAGTAAAGTATTATTTTTTATTATGTGTTGTTTCATATGGCTTTATTGGAAAAATAAATACAATAAACAAAACATATGTATCACAGTATAAAATGTATACTAAAAAGAAGAAGCATTTAAAATAGTAGTCAGAGCAAAAAAAAAAAAAAAAAAAAAAAAAAAAAAAAAAACAAGAGAACTGAAGTAAATATTTGAAAAGTTAAAAAAAAGTAATTAACAAGGGAAAGAGCAATGAAAGTGTAGTCCTTAATAAGAGCTCTGGCACTGTATTACAATTTTATCATCTCATTCCTTTTTTGAGAATTTTTATCTAATTTGGACATACAAGAAGACTATTCTGCGTTCATAGTGCTGAGATTACAAATTTGGCATAAACTACATCAGTAATTCTCAGCCTGTGGGAGTGTCAACGTATCCACGAGAAAGTATCTAAAAATTAATTAAGTAACTTAAAGAAAGCAAACATACATACAAAAAAACATTTCGATACAATATTTAATAATTAATTTATTAAACTAAAACAGTTTACTTCTTTAAAATTTACTAAATTAGTAAAAAATTTGATAAATATTAGTGATTTTCTTCAGTTTGTTTTGTAGTGCACAGATTAACAAAGGAAGCCTAAGTATTACAAATAACCACTCTCAGATCTTTTTCTATATTTAACTGTGACCTATATTTTTCTTTCAAATAAGCCACTACAGAAAATACAGTTTCACAAAGGTAGGTTGTTGAAAATGTAACAGAATACGAAATGTGCACTTTTTTTAGTGCAGAAGATTAATCGTCTACACCAACCCAAATTTCAAAAAATGATTTATTCCTAGATTGTCTTTTGAAGTCTATGAAAGTTTCTTCTCAACAACTGAGAGTTTCTTCTCAACAACTTCGGGAGTAATATGAAATGGATTCCTAAACCACTAGTAACTTAGCTCTTTTCAGAGTGACATTGGTGTGGGGCTGTTCAAGCCTCCCCTGATCATATTTTTATTTGTCAAAATTTTACAATTTTTGCGATTTTAAGGAATCCGATTTTATTTTTGGACCTTCTGGATATTTTTGGTTTACGGAAATGTAATAGCTTAGCCACATCATCTGGGGTTAGAAATGACACCACTTGTAACTTGCTATTTCTCTGTGTGTCGTCAGCAAGAAAATATTCATTAAAATTCTTTGACAGCGTGACTAAAAGATTTTCAATGTTTACCAAAACAATTTTACATGTTCTTCTTCAGCCTTGTAAGTTTTAACAGATCATCTACGTTTTTAAATGCAGTTAGGATATCCTACTTTAAATTTCTGTTCCTCATAAGCATTAGCTTTTGCGTCACCCATATCCAAAATATGCGTATTTGATCCTTGGAATTGAAGATTCAAATTATTTAATTTTCCGAATATGTCTAGCAAGTAGTCCAATTCAAACACAAATAAACCATTGCAAAATCTCTCGACCTCCAGTCTAATTTACTCATCTAGAAAAAAAGCGACTTCTTTCTTTAACTCACGAGCACGTTGCAAAAACTTCCCACGTGATAGACATCTTGCTTCGAAATAAAATAGTAACTGTGAATGTATTGCCTCATGTCTTTACGAAGTGCTGAAAAGATTCTTGATTTCAAGAGCATTTCGTTTTCATATAATTTACTATGGTTACAGCCATAGTTTATACACTATTCAGACAGGACTCGTTTCTTTCCAAGCCAGAGCATCTTTGTGTATAATGTAATGCGTTCGTTAGCATTAAACGACCTTTGTTTTACAGATAAACTTTGGAATCTTCCTGATATTAAACGAGCACCACCGATGCAAATTCGTAATAATTTTCCATTCTAAGTGTTTGTCTCATTTATAAGATAATTTTAAAAAGAAAATAATACCATTCCATTCATTTGGAAATAAGTTCTACTACTGACATATCATCACAAAATCAAACATAGGTAATAAAATGAGCATCTTTGTTTTTATCAGTTGTCTAATCGAGCTGTATTGAAAGCACTTTTTCATATATCTTCAAGGAACACTAAAAATGTACTTATTTAACTATATCACCAATTCGACAGACATTAATATCATTTGAAACAGGTATGGTTTGAAATTGTTTGCTAATTTATCTGCAAACATAATTTCTACAATCTCAATTTCTGTTAGCTAAATACGCTCTGTACTAATTATGTGAGGTTTTATTACATCTCTCTCTCTCTCTTTCTGGATAATTCATATGAAACTCTGTAAAAGGGAAATAAACCTCTTCAATCACAGACAAAGATTTTTAAAAAGTAATTTTTGCTTTTCATATGATTTTAATGTTCATTCGAAGAGTTCTGGGTATTGCTGACATACTCATTATAAGGCGTTTTCAAATGTCGCTTAATTTTATTAGATTTGATGTTGTTTGTCACCAATATTTTTGAGCAAATGATGCACAAGTTCTTTTCTTTTTCATTTATTTCAGTATTGGTGAACTTAAAATTTAAAAATTACTGAGAATATTTTTAATTTAAACTTTTTAGCCACACTCGTCTCTATATTAGTTAATTCTCGAAAATCGTTTGATTCTGTTTTACACTCTCTTAACATTCTTACATTATTCTGCATAAATCTGAAACTATAAATATTTAACACGGTGAATTTCAGTTAACATCGAAACATATATGGAATACACAATCTCAATAGTGAGAGAAAGGTTGATTTGAATGAGAAAGCCTGGAACTTTATTAGACGTTATCCAACTTGCTCCTTCTCTCTATAAGAACACTTGATTTGTTCACTTCTCTGCACTCACGAAATAACTTTTTCATTATTCTAAAATGTTCAAAACAAATTCACAACCTCTGCGGAACCACAAGAATGTCTCATACGGTGGACGTAAAAGCAATAAAAAGACTCCAGATTAAATATGCAACAATACTGAAAATTGGTATCGCCAAAGAGCAATAAATTACCATATTTTTTTGTAATTTGTAAGGTCTACATTTAAGGTCAAGGGGGTTTATTTTTAAAATTAGCAATATATATATATTATATATTTTGTTATATACTGGAGGCATGATGAAAATCATGAATGAAAATTGGGCCGTGAATACTAAAAAATTGAAAAACGTTGAAATAATTGAAGGAACATTTATTTTAAGAGTATATTGCGCAAGGTAAAAATAGCAGTCTGAAATTAATGCAGCCTCTTCACCGTATATTTGATAAAAAGTTTCCAAGTGACTTTTTTAATGTTATCCCAATTTTTCTGTTGATTTTCATAACGAGTGAAATTTAAAAGTATCCATATCTTTTTCTAAGAAAATATGCTTCAAGAATCAAGCAATTTAACAATTTACACAAATGTTAAATTGCTTGATTCTTGATTTATAATCACAAATATGTGGCTGAATTCTAGGTAGGCAAGGGCCGTTACTTTAGAAGAGAGTGGATTGAAGTCCCATGGCTGGCTCAAGTGTTGTCTTAGCTGTAATTTTCCATTTCATTTCCGTCAATACACGTATGTGAAAAAAATCTATTTTATTGTATTTATAAAGAAAAATTAATATTTGCCCCATTTCTTTAAGAATTTTCTCATTTATGCGATGATTTCTAGCTACTGCTTTAATGGTGACGCTAGAATCAACTAGAATAATTGTTTTAGAACAATTGATATTGTATTGATGATTGATATTGATGTTGATGATTGATATTGATTGAAAATTGATATATTGACAATTGATATTGATGATTGATATTTACTAATTGATCTTTGTTTTCAGGATTTAAAGAGCCATGGAGATTGCAAAGATGTCTGCATTAAATTTTCACTTAAAATATTAAACAGGAGTACATTGGGAAAAGAGTTTAGGGCATGCACTGTTATACTTATTTTATTTTGCTACATTGTATTTTGGAGCTATCAAAATAAATTCTAATCATTCTGATTAAGGTTATTGTTCTTGTAACATACGTAATATGTTTGCCTTTAGTATTATATCAGAAATGTTTTTCATTTCCAATTAATTAACATTTAATTGTTATTTAATATCAACACACTCAAACACTACGAAGATCTTTTTACAATTCATTGTTTTGTTTTCATTTATTTCTTTTGTCATAATTTTTTACATTTTTCTAAGGGTTACATTTGGATCTTCATGTCAGTTGACTTGCTTCCATTTATCCACTGTGCTCTATGTAATGCTTCCAATTTACACAAATGTTAAATTGCTTGATTCTTGATTTATAATCACAAATATGTGGCTGAATTCTAGGTAGGCAAGGGCCGTTAAGGTATCAGGCTTACGTAATTTAATATTCTTGACTAAATATTTATTTACAAATTAACAAGATTATGTACAAGAACTATCATAAATTGTAGGCTCCAGGAAAACTAATGAATTTCTCACTTTCTGGAATGTTCGCTGCACATTCGATCGGGGAAAACTCCTCACTGGTACTGGAGACCAGACTCCTAAATTCCGTACTCAGGAACAGTCTCGAACAATCTCTCGATAAGGTCGACCATCCTCTCCGGACAGCACTAGGGTATCAGGGTAGTCAAACTCAAAGCGTGGTGTCTCTCTGTGATTTCGTTCATTTCTCAGACTACTCGTTCCGTCACTAGGACTTATTCGCTCCAGGACCTGTTTCACAGAAGTATCAGGAATACAGAGTTAGTCGAAACTCTTTTCCGTCCCCACAAGTGTATGCTATTTATCTTAAACTTTCCCCCTTCATCTAGCAACCAGTAATCTCCGGATACATCTTATAATGTCACTTTTTGACCTCTATTTCCAGACACTCCACCAATTTGAATCAGAACGAGTGAAAGGGCAATAAATTCTTCTAAAGCAAATGGCTCATTCACCAAGTGATTCCAGTTAAATTCGCAGAACTATATTTCTCATGAAGGAGTTAATATCCCTTCACGAATCTTGTTGCCGTTCCCACATCATATTCCAATCAGAACTAATTGATTGTCTTTGGGTAATATGTTGTTCCTGGAATTCAAACGTGGGAAATCAATCTCGTTGACAAACAGGCCACTTTAAATAAAACTTAAACACAAGTTTTATTTAATTTGGTCTGTGAACATCTCCATTTGGTTCCCGCTAGACTTTTCGAAATTGAGAAACTCTTCTCTACTTTTTGCATAACAATGGTCACATGATTAAGTAAAGTTTAATTTGTTATCCAGTAATGTAACTAAATATATACTGCAAGTGCCTTTCTGAAGATTTGCATTGCTTATTTTTATTTGGAAATCAGCATTCACGTGTCTTAAAGAGAAAAACTACTAATTGGTTTTGTTTTTAATTATAATCCTATTCCTCTCTTTTGGACCAGGTTTGCATACCTTACAAGTGCGCTATTCATTAGAATTTCAAGTTTTCAATTATAATTTCGTTGATTTATATAGTTCTTGAAATTATCTGCTTCTGTCCAAATAATAACATGTGTGAACAAATGTGAACAAACAGACATTAATTCCTTTAATGCTTTTTAATTTAATTACCATGTCATTAACATAAATGGTAATGAGGGTGAAACTGCTAAATACCACTTGAGGAAGATCTAACTTGGTTTGTTTGTAATTTTATTTCTGATAATTCCATCTTTTCTTTGCCAATATATGGGATAAAAGCTTTTTGTATCAGTTATACATTTTTCCGCATTTCATGAAGATAAAGTTTGCTTAGAAGTTTCCTGTTTCATATTGTATTATAAGCTATTTGAAAACCAATAAATGTAACTAAAGATCTTCTCAAATTAAATCGGTTTTAATTTTAAAAAGCAATTTCGTAATTGAGTTAATAGCTCACAAATATTTTTTAAACCAGCTTTTTCTGCTAAAATCTCATTTCACTCCAGAAAATACCTCAGTTTAGCTGTTAATATTCTTTCAAATGTCTTGACTATAAAAGAAGACATTATAATTGGTCGATATGATTCTTATTTTTTCGAGTGATTTTTCTGACTTTAGTATCGAAATGACCTTTGTCTTCATCCAGTTTATTGGGAAATGAGGTTAACTCTCCAGAACTTATCGTAAATCCTTAGGGAAATTCCTTGAAAAAAGCTTAACCGTGTCATGAATTTTGAAAACATAGTATTTGATCCTGATTATTATCACTTTTAATACCGTAATAGCTTTATTAAGTTTCTCCATTGAAAAGTCCTCTGTAAAAAGTTTGTCTAAGTTCATTATGCTTGATTTAGTAATTCTTTCATGCTTTTCGCTTTTCTTTTCCTGCCTCTTTTACTGAGTAAGTAAAGCTCAAGATAAAATTTATTTCTATTTTCGCAATTTTTCTCCGATCAGTTACAATTTTTTTTTTATCTTGATTGGATGAATAATTCTTTGTGTTAATTTATTAGTCAGTACATTCCTTATTTTGCAAACCTTTTTCCCATCAATTCTTAATTCATTCCAGGATTTTCTTTTAGCCAATCAAAATTCCCTTTTCATTATAGCACATTCTATTCGCCGTTTCTTGTAGTTATTTATTAGGAAATAAAATTTACAAGTAAATTTGTTTGCTCCCTTCTGAACATTTCATCCAAAATATGGAATTTTCAAATCATCCTAGCACTTACTACTTGTATTTAGGAAATTATTTGAGATCTATGTCTACGTTTTAATCGCAATCTAAATTTAAAAGTCGTTGTTTCTTAATTTGCAAATGAAATTTCTCTTAAAGGTAAGCCTCCAGCAATCCTTCAAGCCAAGCAATGGAAAGAAGTAAGAGATTTAGCGTAAATCATAGCTGATATTTATGCAGATTATATGGCGGTTATGTAAATTATAATGAAAAATATCATCTGATATCTAACTGGATTCTAACTTTTGGGAAGCATTTGGTTATGAGATATCTATCTTAAGTGGATAGCTTATCATTTTCATTACGAGCTATAGATGTGATTTTGTAATGATATGTTACTGAAATCTATTTTTCTTACATTATTTAAATATTTAAGTGATTGGGAGCCACAATGGATACCTTATCTGGGTGTTATTTGACTCGCTTGCCTTTATTATCAAGTCATTAGCAAATGCAGCACTGTTTATACCGGGAAGTTTTTCCAATGAATTGATGAAATCGTTGATATATATATTACACAATATAGGGCTCAACATAGCGCTTTGAGGAATTCCGGATACCATTTGCTTAAATATGGACAGAGAGTTTCCAAATTTCACTGAACAAAATAGCTGATCGAGGAAATCACATAACCAGTGCAACATATTGCTATTAATTCCCCTAGATATCAGCTTATAAATCAATTTAGGATACCAGACTTTATCATATGCAGAGGAGATGTCAATAAAGGCTGATAAATTTGATTTGCGGAAGTCAGAATCATCTTTGATGCTTTGACTAAGGTAAGCCACCTGCTGGACAGTGGAACGGAAACGTCTAAAACCCGCCTGGGAGTTACATATAAAACTGCGGCGCTCGAGAAACCAGGTCAACCTTGCGGTGATCATTCGCTCTACATTTTTGCCAAAATACTTGTAAGAGCAATTGTTCTATATCCATTGAATTCCTAATCTTAGGAATTGATCTGATTCATAGCAAGTTTTGCCTTGCTTATGAATCAGAACAATAATAGCTTTCTTCCAAATTGCTGGTACATTAGAGTTCCAGCTTCTGTTGAACAACATTAAAAGCACTGAAGGGACATTTTACCCTAATTTCTTTATAAATTCTGAATTAAGGCAGTCTGGGTCGGGGCTGTTTCCCTTTTTAAGGTATTTTATTGAGTGTGCAAATTCAAATTTGGTGAAATCGGCATTAAGTACAAACTGAAGCAGACCGAGACCAGTGACATCATTATGAGTATTATTTTTCAAAGCGTTTTGATCTCTCCTTGGATCTTGTCTGAGTCTCTGTGATTTAGAATAAAATGAAATTAAAGTATTTTCAACCTCTTTGTCACTTATTAAAACATCCCAAAAGAGGGCACTAGTAATTTATAAAGAAAAGCCCTTAGGTTGTTAATATATTAAAAAACTTTCTTGGAATCTGAACTATAATTCCTAGTATTGATGAAAGAATTAAAACTTTTCAGCTTTGCCTCATAAATTTCCTCTTGATGGTTAGCAACATGTTTCCTCCAGTTTTGTACTTCCTCGGCTCTCTTTGATTGTCAGAAGAAATACTAGCCTTGTTGCACTGGTTTCTCAGAGACTGGGTGTGGAGAGCAAAAAGGCTTATAATTACGAGGCTTTCCTCTAGGAATCCACTTTTTAGCAACTTTGTGGATTGTCTCTCAGAACATCTTAAACAAAGCATCAATGCTCCCAATATGTAAAATGTTATTTTTAAAACTATTTTCTAGGTTTGCATTAAATGCCAAGAATTCATTGGCATTCATCATTCTTGGCATTTCTTTTTTGAGAGTAATTTTCATAATAGCGCCTAGAGCCTGTTTTCATACCCGGGATCGTAACTTACGTTCCTTACCGTATTAAGAACAAGATCGTCCGAAACTATTATAAAAACAGGATTTGTAAAAGTACCAACGTAATGGAGGTAGGTGAGAACATCGGAGGTATGATATAGAAGATTTAAAGAGGTCGAGTTGAGAAGATTTTCTATTACTTTGTGTGTATTATTGTAGTCAGCATAGTTCCATCTGGTTTTATGGGCATTAAAATACCCTATTAAAATAGTTTTTAAAGAAAAACTGAGAGTGTCTAAATTTCATTTCGTGTTACCAGATGAGCTGTAGAACATGAAAATTTTATAAAGGACACTATCTTCCCAAACTCCATTGCAGACCATCTCAGTGCCACTTTCAGAGTTTAAGTCACTAGTAATAGAGAAGGAAGAAACAAGAGTTTTTTTTAGTCCAACAAGAATACCACTTACGACTCGTTTTGATTTAGGTAAAATATGTAAGGAATATCCAGAGAAATTATGGAATTTTATGGATTCCAAAGTCAAATTAGCTTCAACAATATTAAACACGTCAACATCCTTTTTATCAAGAGCAGTTAGAAGTTAAGTTCTTTTTTTCATGTAAGAAGAGAGTCCCCTATATTTCACTGAAGCTGTCTCAAAATTTTATTAATCTCCCTAAAAACACTCATAAGAATATCCAGAGATACAAGGAAGGAAACAAAGCCGCAGCAGAATTAGTATTAACCAGGGTGCACCACGTGGAGGCCGGCTACATTACATCCCATATATATATATATATATATATATATATATATATATATATATATATATATATATATATATATATATATATATATATATATATATATATATATATATATATATATATATATATATATATATATATATATATATATTATATTATATTATATTATACTAAGATATATGAATTTAGGTAATTAACTTTAAAAAAGTATAGCAACTTTTACCTTTAGTCAAATAAGTTTGGTATCAAACAAGCTATAAAAATGTATTAGAAATATGAATTTTTAACAAGCTAATAAAATGTTTTGTTCTCCCATTTCATCTTAAAATGCAAAATATTTATAGTTTAAACTCTAAAACAGAAGGAAAGTTTGAGAAAAGTAAAAAAGGAGTTCACAATATCTAAGTTTTAAATTGTAACTCCAAAACATTATTTATTTTACTGTTTAATACATTTCTTAAATGAGGGATTATAAAAGCGTTTCCCTTAAAATTCAGGTTAATATCAGGAAACATTCGTTAATGACTGCTGAATGGCCAATAAAAGAAATCCTCACAAGAGTTGATGATGATGCATTTTGCTTTCAGAGGTGCCATAAATTAGACTCATCGTAAAACTGCGGGTGATCGGCTCTAAGATGTCTTCATCCCTTTCCCAGATTACGGAATTCTGAGCAAATGAATAATCCTTCAGGGAGTTTGTCTTCAAGAGATTATTAGGAAGAAAATGAACTCTTTCGAATTACAAGAAAAAGAATCAGCTATTAGATTAGGTTTTCTTAAAGTTTCAAATGTACCTCTTATCACTGTTTAGGATTCATTCTTCTATGCAACTTTAATATAGTACTGTATTATTATCATATGTATTATATATATGTATTATATCTGTATTATATATATATATATATATATATATATATATATATATATATATATATATATATATATATATATATCAATATATATATATATATATATATATATATATATATATATATATTATTTAGTGCTTGAAATGTTAAAGGCTAAACACTTTTTAACACTCTATATGTTTTTTTCTAATACTAAAAGTATTTTTAAATCATTCAGATTCAACATTCTCAGCGCGTATAAACTTTTTTAATAGTAAATCTATTTCAACAGCTTTTGAAATCAAAAGTATGAAATGTGATGGTTTTTCATTATTATTACAAAATTCTGAGTTTAAAATATTAACGTAAAATTGCATACATTTCAAATTTTGACATAATTTTTATAAAGTTTATTTGAATAATTTATAGCTCATATTTGATCAATAAAATAATGTTCTACGACAAGAAACACACCTTCATTGGTTGAAAAATATTTTTTTAAATTTTTAATATGAATCTTATAAAATAATATTTTTATATCGATAAAAATTATGTTTTCTTGTATGTTCTGTTTTATTGATTACATTTACCATATAACTGATAAGAAAGTATTCAATTTATGTAGTATATTCAAATATTCACTAGCAGCATTTTAAATGCAATTTTCCATTTTAATGTTACAAACCTCAATTAGATGTCTTTTGAGAGGTTTCAACGCTTTCGTGTCTTAAAAGAAATAATAATAAATATTGTTGTGTAATTAAATTAATAAGTTTTAAATTTCCATATTTTGATATATTAAAAATAAAACATCCTACAAAATATTTCAATATCAAATGTGTTTTAAAATTTTCATTATAGTTGTTTTCTATTTTCAAATATTATTCAGAGGTTTGACAAAAATATATTAAATTAATAATTAGAATAAATTATGTATTTTGTCAAGGATTAAAAAAATTAATATACATTATTTTATCCTCTTTGAAATATTCTTGAGCTGCCCACGTTGCATTTTCATTACTCGAAATACTTATTTCATTTTATTTGATGCTGAAGAGACTATTTGATTTCAATGTTTCATTTCAAAATTTGATATTCTTTGAATTTTCTTTAGAATTCGTGTTTTCAAAAATTTTCTGAGATGATTTATAATAGAATTCTTCAAGAATTGCCTAAGTGACTAGCTTTTTTTTCCATATAATTCCATTTTTAATTAAAGACGATGGAAATAAAAGGGTAGAATACTTTTTTCTCGCCAACTGATATTACGTGATTTCACTGATTTTTCAACCCAATATTCAACTAAAATGAATAGATCAAACGTTAATGGCGAAAAATGATTAGTTATGCAAATAACAACTAAAGAATAACATTTTATTGAGCCTCACTGCGTCATCATATTTTAACGTCCAGCGATGCAATTCAAATTTATATTTTTTATTGTTAATAATGAAAATTGAGTGATAGAATTTATCAATGCGTAAACATTAATATTAAAAATTCCATCTAATTTTTCTTAAAATAATATATTTAATCATTTACTAAGTAAAAGATCCCGTCAAATAAAGAAGTCTGTACACGTTTGCTTACAAATTAATATTTAATTTAAGTACTTTCAGTCATTAAATGAAGTTAATGATTTTCTAACCAGATAATTAGAGAAACTATTCAAAACCTGCAATATTTGGATTCTGCCAGATAAATTGCCCCATTTCGTAACTTAACGAAATGGCCATAAAATGACCCAATAATAATTTGCATACAGTCTGGTGGACATCGACGATAAATTTAAATGAAAATAGTATCAGCTAACTTGGACTCCGTCATTTTAATCTCATGAAGAGTAATGGCTTTCTCACATCGTGTATTCGCTGGAAATAGTTTAACAGGATTTTCTTGTGGGTTCACTTAAAGATGCGTTCTCATAAAAGTTCTAAACACATAATAAAATGTTACATTTTTCTAACGCCCGTGAAGGTTCTTCTTATCCTGCATTTTAGGTTATATACGTTAAAAGTTGTAAGTTGGAAGTGGATTATAAATAGAAATTATTTTTGCATCTGATATTATTTGTTCGCTTATATTTATCCTTATCATTTGCATGTTTCCTTCCATTTTTATATAATACTTGAAATTTCGGAATGGATATAATCAGACGTCCTAAACTTTGTTCATGGAAATTCACGTGACTATATTTTTCTGGTAAAAATTAATAAATTAACTTGGTTTATATTACCTTCTGTGTTAAATTTGTACTTGTTGATCTTAAAATCAATATTTATTACTAAAGTTATGATTTTTATTTATGGACAATTTTATATTAAATTGCATAGTTTAGTTCAGTTTCTTTGGTAAGCTTGATGAATAATACAAATTTATGTACATCATTTTCAGAAATGCTATGAGTAAAATATTGTATTCACTTATTCAGAAATGTATTTTTTGAAAATAACTTTATTTCTAATGAAAAGTAAACATGTGAAAAAAAATATGTTGGTGATTTTTTTCTCAATGATAAATATCATAGTAACATTTTAAAAATATTTCAGTTAATTTCAAAAATATTTTATTTAAATCATATATTGAAGAAGTCACATTACTTTTTCTGATTAAAAATAATTAATATAATTTTCATAAGTGGGCAGCATAATGGCAACAGACACATTTTTATATGTACAATAATATATTCATACATTTATGATGATACAAAATAATTTCTATTGATTATAATTTTAATTTTCAAAAGAGATGTTTGTTTTGCTGTGAACTTCAGCTTTTATTGAAATAACGCATAATAAACCTATGAACTAGCAGTAAGTGGAATTTAAATTTGGCAACAATGAATTAGTTAAATACCATTTAATTGTTAAAATAAAAACGAAAAATGTAATTAAAAATTGAGGTAAAATGTTTTGAAAAATTTAAGTATATAGACGAATCACTTTATATATCTAAGCAATAGAAAAATTAGCAATGAAGTAATTTTTATGCCTTTAAAATTCATAAATTTAAGCACAAATCCATCAAATTAGGCAAACATATTGGATGAATGATTTCCTTTCAAGGCTGTTTTGTATTGGTGACAGAACTTTGATCTCTGTTCCAGGCCTCTGGTAAAGGCTTTTCTCCTTACCATAATTTACATTAACAATGGATATCTTTGTATGGTCTTAGTGGAAATGAAGTGGCTCGAATTTTGATGGAGGAACCTTAACATTTAGTACCCTGATTTTTTTTTTTTTAAGATCTGTTAAAAAGTCAAATCTATGATAGCTTCCTCTTGGTGTTCATACCTGATTCATAACTGGTATATTGGCAGGCAACCAGGAGGTACTCTCATTTTTAATAGTGTTAAGACAATCTTATCGAGACTCATAAAGGAACAACTGAAATGTCTTAGAATTGCCTCTAAGTGCTTCTTCCCCAAAGTGCAGGAAATGCAACATCACTCATTTTGTCTCTGGTCTTTTAGGATTTGCTTTGAAATCTTCTTCTTGTTATGGAGTTTTAGTTTGGTTATAGTTTCATGAATTTGGCTTAGTTTATTGGCTAACCAGATATGTTAAGGAACAACAACTAAAATATTTTAAATAGAAAGATGCAACATGCTTAGACGAAAAAATATGGAACATGTTTTTTGTTTACGGGAGAGGATATACCCTTTTCAATAAAACCAGTGAAGTATTAAACATTTTCTTGAATATATGAGTATATTTTTGTCTTTTTGATTGTAGCTATTCGGCTTGATTAATAATATATTTTCATTATTATGAATGCTGTCTTTTTAAAAATTCCTGTTTTTTTTATCATTATAAGCATTACATGAGGGAAATAAAACTGATTTATTTACACATAGACTTACAGGTAATTAAATAATGTTAGATATTCTCATGTGCATTACTTTTTCAGGAGTTATGACAAATTTCTGTAGAGGAAAATAAAATTTTATCATGAAATCTACAACTCTTCTCTCTCTCAATACCCAAAAACAAAAATTTTTTAAGAAATTCTTTAATTTGAAACTTACTTTAATTATCTACTGGTGCATTTAAAAGCAAAATCTTTCTTTGCATCTCACATATAATACATATTTTATTCTTTCAGAATAAGAATATGGATAAAAAATGTTTGTATTCCCTCTTATTCTCGAAATTCAACTTTTTAACCTCTTTCTCTTCCCCTTGAAAAAGGAGTTAATTAAGTATCCGGAATTTTGTAGGTTATGTATTTTCCACGTCATGAAATGCCTTTATTGTGCTGAAAATATAAATTTTCTTTACGGGAGAGGAACCTACTTAATTGCATCTGATAAACATAACTCAAGGGAATTACAGTCACTCCCTGGTGTAATCGGCCCTTAACAATGCGATGCATTTTCTTATCTTTAGTTCCTATCAAAACTTCCCAGCAAAGTCTAAAAGCTTATGTTAACACTAAAGTTTCTGTTTGTCTGAGGATTTTGTTTTGATTAAATTTAATTCAATGTTTTTTTAAATTATAAAATGCTGAGAAATCCTTCTAACACCAGGCTGGAATTAAAATTTATCAATGTACTATTTTTGTTATAATGTAACAAAATGTAAAAGTGTTTCAAAATATACATTCAAAGGATTTTGTAACTTGTATAAAAATTGTCATGTATGTAATGTCGATAAATTATAGTCTCTTGTCCAAATAATTATTTACATAACATTTTCCTACGATAAGACTGTATGCACAAGTCAATGTATATATATATATATATAAATAAGTATAATAATTTTGAATGAAAAAAACTTTGGATGATTAACATGCTTCTAAACTTTTAAATTTCTCTAAACGTTATTATTAAAATATCTCTTTAAATATTAAAGTAATTAAAACGCTAAATAATAATTAAAATACTTTACTTGAAATTTATAAATGTATTGAACACAGTTAATGTGCATTTGTAAAATACAACTATGCATTTATAAGATAATAATATGCATCGTTATTTTAATAATTATATATCTGCTTCCTTATATTTAATATAAGGAAAGAAACTTAATATATTTTTATATTTATGAATACAATAATGTGTTACATGACAACCATTAAAAGAAATTATTTTTTGAAATCCCTCATGTTTCACCAGTTTGAAATTTTTTGTCATAAACAAGAATGTTTAATCGAATCAATACCTCAAAATCTAAAGAAATGTTTTAAAATAAATTTGATTTATTATAGATTTCTAGATAAATGATTTATTTTTACACATTTTTTCTAAACATTTCATTAACTTTTTACATTTCGAGATGAAAAATTTGTTTTCAGTTATTACATAATTTTTTCTTTTCACTTTGAAACAAAACTATTCATTCATATAAAGAAACGAATCAAAGTATATTATTACTGAGTTGTTCTTGAAAGTATCAAATGGTTTGGCTTCGATGGTTTTTGTTTTGATACTAATGTTCTGAATTATCACTTGCAATCTAGTAAAGTTTATGTTCAAAAGGAAAAGTAATGAATTCAAGGCATGATAAAAGCTGTCGTGGTAATTGATAAAAAGTTATGAGCTAAAATTAAAAATTGGTAAACAATTTACAAAATAATTCGTATAATATGATAAATGTATAAGGAAAATCAATAAATAAGAAGCTCATATTTAAAATTTAAAAAAATATATTCAAATATTATGCATATCTAAAGTGTATAAAGATTCATTGTAAGTATTTCACATTGTTGTGAAAAATATAAAGTAAACACCCTTTTTCCGAACAAGTTGCCAAAAATAAGTGTCTGCAAAATACACCCCTGAGAATTAAGCAAAAAGCTTCGTTTCGTGAGTCAGAGTAATGAAAAATGGTGGATCGTATCATGACACTTCCCCTCAAAACTATCCTTCTCTATGGCCTATCATTTGCTGCCATATCAAAAATAATATATTCCTTTTTAAAAATTGTTCAATAGATTTGGATTTCATGTGCTCTTTTTTTGTAACTTAAAGTAAATAAAAAATATAGTACCCAAAATTATTTAAAAAATTTCAAATCAAATGAATTAAAATATCCGTAACTGCTTTACAAAAATTGAACGTCTTTTCGGACTGAAACTAAGGATTGATTACAGCTTTCCAGGTATATATGTATATGTGAAAGGATCGTAGCTGCATTATTTGGTTATAGAGTTAAGCCTTCCTTACGACAAATTAGTAGAAAATCTCGATAAGCACAAAAATGAGTATCTATACCAAGTTTGATGCTTTCTCCTCTACCAAAAAATATAAAAATGTGCTATTCGTATGATATCGGACTGGCGGAAGCTGTATTTTTATTTTATCATCAGTTTTATTCACATTTATCAAGCAAACTTTAAATGCAAAATAGTTACAAAAATTTAGAATGTTTGTAGTGAAAAAAGCATATACCTTTCAAAAATATTTTTAACATCAATAAAGTTTATTTTAAATTTATCTTTTGAATCCAATTTCTATCCTTCTCTATGGCCAACAAATCTGGATTAACTTAGCTTCATTTTAGGAATCAGTATCATTTTTGGAGCCTCCAAAAATGAATAGTCAAAATATGCATTACGATTGATAACTTTTCCAATTTAATTATAATAAATGAAAACAATTTTCATATAGAAATGTAAATAAGTCTGTACATCTATATATCCTGCCATCAATCATTCTTAGTAATAGCAATAATAATCAACTCTCTTAATGTATGAATGAAATGCTCTTGTTAAGGGCCTTTGTATTGAAAATGTATAATATTTCCAATTATATGAGTTTTCAATTAAATTTGGAATCAAAGTCGTAAAATTGGTTTATTGAATGAAGTACTCATTTAATAAATGTTAATTTTAAAGAAATGGTGCAATAATTACAGTTAATTTGTTTTTTCGCAAAAAATATAGGTATGTAATCGTAAATGCACAGAAGTTTGGCAAACTTTTCCTTTTAAAAACCTTCAGAAATAGTTAATATTCTTTACGCATATTTTAAATATTTTTTAAACATTTATATCATCATCAATGCAAAAAACAATTTTATTAAATTTTTTAAGTTAAATTTCGAAAACAAGAAATCGAAAACAGAATTTCATTCTCATTCATTTTACTCGTGTTTCAAATTGATTATTTGATTGATTATCAGTTTTTTAAGTAAGGCATATCTTATAAAATATACCGAAAATGGTGAAAATAATTCGAACAGTATTCTTACATAAAAAAAAATAATCTCATATTCATCTTATTGAGAGTGCGATGTTTTATTATTATAAATTAAAATGCATAGTCTATCGGAAAGAGGTCACACGTACAGTTAAGATAAATAACTGTAGATTCGAAATGTGACGTCTAAAAACAAAAATTCAAAATATTTATTACTTTGACTTCAAGAGTATTGAATAACATTAACTGATTAATGTGTACTTGAGCAGTAAACGATAAAAACATGTATTAGTTGACACGAAAATCTTGAAATGTAAGAAAAGCATTGGCTTTCATAGAGAAAACCAAATAATGTGGGGGAAATTCTTTCAAATTTATCCAAACAATATATCAAAAAGCACTGAATAAAAATTGTATTTTTTTTCTTATGGATTAAGATTATAAAAATGCTTATTGTCTTATTTCGATTTTGCAGAATAACCTAGACAAATCATGATAATATGAAAAAATGCTTTCTTTATATCAGCAGTAGATTAAAATACCGTGTTAAAAGTGACGCATCAATAATTATTTTGCATCATTCGTGAAAGGATGAATGGTACCTTGTTCATACACGATAATAATTCCTCTAAATAAAAACGTTCAGTATAAAGAATTCTTAAAAAGATCATTCTCTCAAATTGGCTGTTAACAATCTCACAACACCAGTCAAGCATTTCACCATGGCATTCTCAAGAGTTCTGTAAAATGAAGCGAAATGAAATTCATGACGCAATAAAATGTAAGATTCATAAGCCAAATGGATTTTCTAAAACATTTTCATAAAAATGAGATGGAATCACCAGATATTGAAATATTCATGCTAGCATACCGATTAATAGAAATATATGTCTTAGTTTTGCAGCAAATATATCATTTTGATATAAACATTATATCAATCATATTGTGCATAACATTTCTGGCTAAATACGGAAAATAAAATAATGTTGTACTTAAAAGTAAAATGCAATAATGTTGCAATGGTTCGTCTCATAGTGTTTGGTTGGATCAAGAATTTTTATCATTAGAAATCTTATATATCTAAGATTTCTTAAATATTTTAATACAAAAAGAAAAAAAAAATAACTTATAGATTCATTATCCTAGGAAGAATTGTTTTATGCAAATAGCTTTACCACATTGTATTCTCTTTATACAATATATTTGCAGAACTAATTTTAATTAGACACATATTTGCTTACGTAATTTGTTTTCTTTTATCCTTAAGTTTAATTTTTAGAACAAAAATGTCTTTTGCTTACACTTGGTGAAAGAATTTCATTAAATTAATGTTTTATTCTGTTCTGAGTTTCTATATAAGTTTTAAATCTGATAATATTTCTTATTACTTCAATCCATAATTTCATTTCAAACTCTTACTTAATGTAGCAAAATGCATTTTAATTAAAACTCAGAGTTATTTTGGTTTTTATCTTTCATGGAAGAGAAATATAATGGGATTTACGATTTGTTCAAACTTAATATATCTCATTATATTACATATATAGATTTATAATAATTTAAATTCAGTATTTAAGAGAAATTCTTTAAGAAATTTCTCTTATGAAAATTAATGCTTTAAGCAAATACAGAATTTAAGAAAGAGGCTTATACAGTGAAATAAAGTTCACAATTTTTTACCCAATAAGATGATTGTTCACTGTAGGTACACATCTGTGCATGTGTGTATGTAGCAATTGCATATAATTAAAAATAGAAAATAATAAAATACAAAATAGTTTACAAAGTTGATAATTCAATAAAAGTGGGAGCACCTAGAAAAATATAAATATCAAAAGTAATATTAAATGCAATAAGAAATACGAGCAAAACGCAATATAATGGAAAAAACGACAGCGTTACAAATGCAAGGCAAATACTAAAAAAAAGAAATTAAAGTATTTGTATTGCTAGCCTCATCATGGAAATATAGTATAATCAAAACTAATAACACACATAATAGCTCAATATCTTGAATTATTTATTAAAGTTGAAGCATGTACTATTTTTTTTAGATATTTTGCACATAAGTACCGATTTCTGTTTTAATGTTGAAAAATTAATGCTTTTGAGTTAAAAGCTCTTAAAAATTTAGAAATATTCTCTCTAAGCATTTAAGTGGATTAATTAGAATTTAAAATATATAAATTACTTAAGTAAATAATATACAAAAGTAGATATGCATCAAATTAAAACAAATAATTTCATCACTATCAAACTAAATTATGTAAATTTTAATAGAATCTTAAAACCTTTCTGATAATCGTTAATGTACTTTTATATGTATTCACTCAGTCTTAAAATATTCTTAATAATTGATTTAATTTGTTTAATATTTTTTTTATCAATTTTTGAATTTAATTTTAACTTGCAATTCAAGTTATATTCAATTCCTTGTAATTCAAATTTCCTTACCTTAATTTAGTTCCAGTAATAAAAATTATGTTAATATTGTAACTTACTTATTTCTTCATATTGTTTTCACTCTGACTGTTTTTGTTATATTTTAATTTTAATGGACATGAAAATAAATTGCTTTATTTTTATTGCAATTTTTATGATTTTGAAATATATTGATAAGAAAAAGTTTGAATTTTGTCTCCATGTTTTTGTTGAAAAACTATACATTGATTTCTGTAAAACCATTGTCAATGCTACCTCATGCAACTGTCAATGCAATTACTATGTTTTTAATGTCAATATTTCTGTTCTGTATACGCGTCATTATTATTCGGACAGAAATGTGGGGTTTCCTCCGAGGACCCTGATTTTTGATTAGTATCCTTTGAAATTCGTCGTGACATGATTCAAATTGAAATCTGTTGGTAATGGTATTGAGTGATGATTTTTTGTTATTTGAAGAACAGTAGAAACATTTTCTGCAGTACTACTCGTCGGAGACAATGCCTATCACCCTTCTAGAAACGTGTCCTAGTGATGTCATTTAGACTAAGATTGTGATTTCTGATTCTTCATCAGGAAGCTTCGATATAGCAGCTTTGAGAAAAAAGTGAAGTTCCCTCTCTTTAAAATAGAGATTTTTTCTAAGCGGGCACAATTCTAAATAATATAAACATTAATTTTGTAAGCAGTAATCCTTTCATATATATGCTTTATTTTTGCCTTCAGTACTTTGAAATTGTCAAACGAGGAATGTTTTCAATGTTTAGATACCAAGAGCAATTTTACTTTATAGTAAAATATTAAATTAACTCTTGATTCAATTGCTACTAAAAACTATGCATTTAATTTTACTCAGAGTTTAACAACTGGGCATTTTAAATTCTTAATAAAGTTCTGACAACGGTGAAATTTGAAAATCCTTTAATCAATATACATTTGATAAAACTTAATTGAAATTTCTTTTCGCATGATTTGAAATAATTTAGCAGATGCTAAATATTGAATGTTTCTAATCCCAATTATGAGTGAAAAGGCTTAGACTAAAAATCTAATTGAGACAAAAGTAATAGTGATAATCGGGAGGGAATACAGATATCTGCACTAATCAGCAATAAGCGCAAAACTTAAATGAATTCGAGTTATTAGTTATGATGCAAAATCCAAACATTTGCTTTCATTCCATGAATAAAACTTGTGAGATCCTATAAGACAAAAGCTATATGGAATTTTTTTTTTTTTAGTTTTTTTCTCACATCAGTTCTAGGAATGAACAATAATATCCCTACTGTGCATAAACTTTTCTATTGCCTAAAGTACTTAAAACAAAACTCTTTCCAGTTATGAATACTAACCTGTTGAAAATAATCCAATTACAATTTCAGTCTTCATCATCTTAACGTTGTTTGAATTTTCCTTTCAAAAAATTATGTATAGAACATTAAAAATTAAATACCATTATTTACTGAATATTTAGATGATTGAACATTCAAAAGTGACCAGTTATATTCATTATAATTTAAGAGTATTAATCAATATAATTTGATAATTGAAATTTAATCCAAAATTGTGATATGATTAGTTTTAGGAACATTTTATGCTAAATGTTTGAATGAATCAATTTTATTAACTAATGAAAATCAACTTCTCAAACTTTTACAGTACCAATTCATATTATAGAATATTCCTTATTAACATATTGTCGTTGTATCATTGTTATCGTTTTCAAACTTTTACCATCAAGTGCTTATATTTATTCAAAGCTGAGTGATAAAACTCAGATATTTAAGATAATTTAAACGTAAAATTATGTACGAAAACATTTCTGTGTGATTGGTGACTTTGCTTTATACTTGTATTAAATTCCGAATGCAAAAATATATTGATTAATAAATTTATTTTTCTACTCTATTCCAGGCTAAAAGTCTAGGAGGCAAACTGCGCAAAAATAAATACATTTGGAAATCCAAAAATAAATGCATTTTGGTTGAAAATGATAAAGCACACACTCACGTTACTTAAATCATAAGCATTTGTATATAAAATGACAAATCTTCTAAAAAATAAAATGATAAATCTGTCACATTAATCATATTTAGTTATATTATTACTTAGCATTTAATTTTAACTGAGTTTTCAAGTTGCAAAGGTCTTTCTCTCTCCATCATTTATAATAAAGAAGAGAAAACTACCATAATATAGATTAAAAAACCTAGAACTCGGTGATTTATTTGTCTTTTAGGCACAAAATCGTATATTCATATCAATTTCAAAAAATTTTAATGACTCGATAGAAAATCCATCAAAGTTTGCATTCTTGGAAAATGCAGAATTTGTAAAATATATTGATTCAAGATTGTAATTACTTCTGCTAATTACATCATAATTTTTGATTATAAATCAATAGTGTGCAATTCAATTTCTATATAACTAAGCACTTTGATTTTTCCCAATGATTTTTATTAAAATGGTTTTACGTAAAGAATAATTTTATAAAACAATTGTGTTCTATAATTTATAATTTGTAAAACATATGAAATATTATATCTTACAATTTGTATGAGATTGAGTCTATTAGAATCTATTATCTGAATTATTATTTTACATAAAAAAAAAGTTCTTAAATCTGTTTTATATCCTTAAGGAGTTTAATGAGATGATATTTTTACGAGAACAGTCTTATATTATTTATAATATAAAAACAGTTATCAGTGAAAATATAAAGATAACATTATTTTAGAAAAAAAAATTTCAAAAAAAGTTAAAATAATTACATTAAGAATTTATTTTGATAATTATTCCTGCTTTCAAATGATCAAGTTTATAAGGACACTTAAAATAATCTTTATGATATGCCAAAGTAAGTCTCATGGTATTTTGAAATCTAAGACACAATTCTATCCATCAAAATTTAATAATATAAAATTTTTCAAAACATTTAAGTCGGAAACACAAGGTATATAGACGTACTGAGAAACTTATTAGAAAAATTGATTAAAAAATTCGACAAAAATACTAAAAAATTCTTAATTATATTGAATTCTGAAGCACACGAAAGCTAGAAATGGATAATAGAAATCGATTCATATCACACATCTTAAAATCCAGTGCAAAATGATGAAAGTTTATTTTATTGAAAAATGTCTTAAATAAATCTCATTTCTTTTAAACTCTTTCAGTCAAACTTTAATCGAGCTTATATCTGAAGAGTTAGCACTCTTACCATCAGTCTAAAAGCTCATGGTTCGATTCTCATTCAGATGGAGGATATTTAAAGGAATTTGGAATCCATTTTAAAATGGATTTTGTAGTTGGATAAGTTTTCGTATGGAAATAAATAGAAAGGAAATAGAAATAGGAAAGTGTAGAAAGATAAATATTTTAACCCTGAAAAAAAGCTTCGAAATTTTTTTAGCATTTGTAAGCGATAACCAAAATTATGTTCTCGGTATTATTTTTGGCTATCCTTAAGCTGTCTATCTAAGGAAATGCGTCTATGCAATTCATTGAAACTCAAAATAAAGAATCGTGTAGTTGGAGTACATGTTAGTATTATTTGAGAAAATATTAGATAATGGTATCACCAAATATACACCCCTCTACTGAGTAATTTTGCAGAAGTTAATGAATGCTGTAAATGGCTAGATAATTGTGGCAATCCTAATTAATATGTCTATATTTAATTTATAATTAAATAGTATCAAATAAAACCCGTGCAAATGATGATCCTTTAGTAAAATCTGTTTATATAATTGTGAATAAATTATATTATCATCTAAGTTCGTAAGTGAGGTTTGGAATTTTTTAAATATTTTAGAATAGTAATCTCCTAAGGAATTCACAATCTTCCTTAATATAACTTTACTCACATTTTAGTCAAAATGTGACCTAATTCCAGAAACTATTTCACCCATTAGATAGAAGTCATTGGTAAAACATGTAATATAACGTGGTAACTATCAATATTACTGAATTTATATGAATGTTACAGAAATATTGTAATGTAAATGTTACTGAATTTCAAGAAAAATTTATAAATATCCTCGAATTTTTAATAGATTCTCCTCTGACTGTAAGCAGTATGCTTTCCTGACTGAGCAATTTTCTCAAACGTTGGCATAGTGGCGATACCCAAGGTATCTGCACTTTCTCTGACCTTTTAGCTCTAGCAGCAAAGAACTGCTATTATCTATTATCCAATGTTGCAACCCATCCATTAATTTGAACCATAAAAGTCTTTTTGCCTTATTTTGTAACCCCCATTAAAACAGGGGCAGCTACTAACATTGGTGGTCAGTCATTGTTTTATCGTTGAATACATACCATGCTATGGTGTGTTTCTCGTATTCCAACAATTGAACTTTGTTTGAAATATTGTTTGGATATTTTTACTAATGAGCAGACATACTATATAAATTTATTCATACGACGTGTATGACTTGCGAAGCGTTTCATTTTTAAAAAGTTGAAAACCACATTGAATATCGTATACATGTCATTGACATTAGTATGAATACAATGGTTAACACCAGGATCGTTAAAACTTGTTGGATTAATGTAAATAGCATATGACACGTAATGTCGTGTACTCGACGTTTAATGTATTCATCAACTTATGAATCAGCCCTTTTAAATTCTGCTTGGATAAGACGTTAACGCAAAAATCTTTATCTTCTTATTCCATTTGGCAGCCCTTGAACTATATTCCCATTCCAAGTTTCTTAGTCATATTTTAATTCTGTTCAGATCTATGCATTTTTTTAAATTTGCTGACGTGAAAAGTTTAACAGAAGAACAAGTTTTTTCTTTACAAATCAATGTTTTATCAAAGAAACATACTGCATAAAAATGTTGGTCTTAAATGTTGCGAGGCTATAATGAATATAATTACAGCTCACCAAAATAAAATAAAAAAAAACAGACAATTGTGGTAAAATTTGGTGATTTTTTAGAGCTGCAAAATATATTCACCAAAAGCAATTAATTGCCAAATTTAGGTTGATATTGGCGTCATGTGCCTTAAAATAAAGTAAGTTCATCACTAGGTGGCACTTCAACGCTTGGCACATGCCATGTGGTATATAAATTATTTCGTATTTATATTACATATTTTTACATTTCATTTACATTTGGATATTTTATACTACATATTTTTATCTATTTGCATTTTAATTTAGTAGTGGGGATTTTTTAAGGACATTTGATTTCTGTGCTCGTCTAAAATTGTTAGAATTGCAAAAAATATAAGTGAGTAGGTATCATACATGTCTAGTTTTTTAAAAGTGTAAATAAATAAACTATACGACATCTTGATTTCAAAGATATGTGAATCGCGAAAGTAAAACTAAATTTATAAATTCAATTTGTGTCCTTTGCATTTTTAATTTTGAATTTAATCCTGGGAAATTATGTTTTGGAAATTCGAGCTTACCGAACAGCATGTGTCGAGATTAATGTAAATAATACCGGACTAAATCGCATAAATAAGAAGCCTGTATTTTGTACGTGAGAATATTCGATGGATGATACGTATTATCTTTTTTTATTAAAAAAATTTCCTTATGCGGACTTTTAAAAAATATAATTTTACATTTTTTAATAATTTGCATGATTTTATCTAATACTTATTAATTCACTAAAATCATTTTATGAAACAGATATTTAGTTAAAAACATATGTGTGTGCGTTCATCGTTTTCCAACTATATTTTTTTTATTTATTTTTAAACAAAGGCAGTAAAACGTAGTTTAAAATATGTAAATTCAGTATTTTATTATTGCATTACATTATTTCTTGTCTTGTAGCATATTCCCTTCACCGTTTGCTTAAAAATACTATTAAAATTAAAATAATCCATAAATAATTTTAATTCTTTGCAATTACTATATCCATACATATATTTAGATTTAGCTGTTTTAATGTGCCGCGCGCGTCATCTTGATCCCGTATGTAATGTATAGTTGCTCCGACTCAGAAAGAAGCATTTGGTGCCCATTGTTGGTAACAGAATTTTAAAATCTATGTCATTCACATCATGGCTGAAAAATAATTACCAAATTGCAATATTCAGATCATAATATTCCCTTTTACTAAGTGCAAAAAAGCATCTTTAATTATTACTGTAAAATTCTTCAAAATTTAAACATCATTTATTCTTAGATTTGCAAATGGAAAGAAGATCAGAAATTTTATACCAAACATTTTTTCATGAAATCAATTATCAATAAAACTTTTTCTTTCTGATATTTCCAACAAATCTTTTTATATATACTACATAAAACGATTACACTATTGTGTCTTATTTTAAAATATTCTGGCTATATATATATATATACACACACAAAAATGCAAATAAATAACTAATTTATCATATTTAGTACTTTTACAAATATCAAATAAATAGAACCAGAACGAATAGAATCCATGCTATGTAAGAACAATATCTGTAATATATAAATCAATTTTCTATAGCAATAAGACAGTTAATTATTCGATTGTGTATGCTCCAAATAAATGCTGTGTAATCTTAGCGATGAGTGATTCAACGGCTCAAATTATATGAATATAATTAGCTTTGTATATTGGTTTTAATTAAGTACTGGATTGAGAAAATGATATTTAAGTAAGATGTTTGCATTACACATGAATAAAATGCACACAACTTTCTTCTTAATCACTGCGTGGTCATTTACACTACTGGCCATTAAAATTGCTACACCAGGAAGAAATACAGATAACAAAATGATTATTGGACAAATATATTCTATTAGAAATAACAAGTGATTAAATTTTCAAAAAATTTGGCTGGATAGATCCTGAGAAATCAGTACCTAGAAAAAACACCTCTAGCAGTAATTACAGCAGTTATGCGCCTGGGCATTGAGTCAAACAGAGATTGGATTGCATGTACAGGTACAGATGCCCATACAGCTTCAACATTATTAATTACCTTCTTCCTTTCGTATAAATTTCACGTCTGTAGCATGTCGCCTTCTTGGTGTAGCAATTTTAATGTCCAGTAGTGTACTTTGAATTTAATTTGGACTGTAACAGATATAATATTGATAAAATATATAACAAGTGTTTTACATTATTCATTTTTAAATTTTCTAAAAGATCTCTGTTCTCATATCGAGTTTAATAATTTCTAATTTATGAATTTCGTGATATTTTATATCATATTCATAAGTTGACCCACATCCATTTGATCACATCTTGTTTTGAAGTTAATGTAGCATACATCAAGCCTAATAGGTAAGAAAGGGGCTATTATGAATATAAATCATTTTGAAGCATATCAGAAATAGTTTGTAGTGGTACAAAAATTTATCAGTTAGGGAAATGGAAAATTTTGATTTGAGCTGGAAGTCAGAAATAGAAAAATGGAAAATTTTCAATTAAGTAGGATCCAAATCTATAAATATAAACTATCGGCTGAAGATATAAGAAAATTAGTGAATTGAAATTACTGAAATAAATTATCTTTACAGATAGGTAATCAATAAATTGCTGAATGTTATGTATCCATATTGTGAATAACGATACCATTATATATCCGAGATTAACGGAAAACTGTTGAGAAGCAACTGATGGCATATAAATTATTTTTGAATAACGGTGTTAAGTTAACGGACTAACCCTTCACCACAACAAAACCAGAAATTGCGACTCATTATCCTTACCGGATTAGCACCTGTGAACCAAATAACTAAGGCGAGAGACATTATCCACGCTATTCCTACATATACCCATTTCTAGGGTGGATCTCATTCATTCATTATATCTGAAGAAAAGACAGAAAAATACAGCAAGGAAAAACATCTCTGCTCGAACCGGGAATCAAACCCGTGAACAATAGCCCAGTAGTCAAGAGCACTTACTAATCAGCCACTACCCTAAATCAAACTAAGATATTTAAGCTCGGATTAAGGACTAGCAGTTACAAAATCGAAAGATGAACACAAATACCTTCGGTAACACCTCATACTATTGACAGAAGAAATTTTCAGAAGATTAGCAGCAGTGGAACAATATAATATTTAAAAAAAATATTTTAAAAGAATCATAACATAATACCCCGTTGAGGGAAAAAATTTTAACTATAAGAAAAAACATACTATAATCACAATAAAAGATAATCAATTTAAGAGAACAATGTTAAATTCTTAATTTTTTTGTTGCATATTCTGAGACTAAATTTTACTAAGTATTATGAGAAGTGAAAAATTTAGTTAATGTGTATTGGTGTATACCACACGCTCATACACACACAAGTATGTGTGTGTGTGTGGCTGTGGGTGTGTGTGTGTGGCTGTGTGTGTGCGTGTGTGTGTGGCTGTGTGTGTGGCTGTGTGTGTGTGTGTGTGTGGCTGTGTGTGTGTGTGTGTGTGTGTGTGTGTGTGTGTGTGTGTGGCTGTGTGTGTGTGTGTGTGTGTGTGTGGCTGTGTGTGTGTGTGGCTGTGTGTGTGTGTGTGGCTGTGTGTGTGTGTGGCTGTGTGTGTGTGTGTGGCTGTGTGTGTGTGTGGCTGTGTGTGTGTGTGTGGCTGTGTGTGTGTGTGGCTGTGTGTGTTTTTAGAATTGCCGAGAAAATTAAACGATCACCATTTTCTGGACGAAACATTTATTTACAAACACACATTTAATATCAAAACAAAGCATAAATTAACTTGGAGACTTCTGCTCCTACCAGAATATTGCGACCTGTCTCGGACCTCGCTCCGGTGAAGCTGTTCTAAAATATGACAACCTCTCTCGAAAGAGATCAAAACAGCCAAGTGCAGATTGTTGATCGCCAAACAGTCGCCAGATATTACACCTCGCCCACAAGATTTATGTTACTTTCAGAAATTAATCATCAATCTGAAAACGAATCAATCGACTATTTGTGATCAACACGTATACAGTAATTTACATATAATGTACATGAATAGAAATTCACAAATTACAATAAACATAATGTTCAAAGGAAATACTATACACATGTACATTATTATTAAAGTATATAAGCAGAAACACATTTGTTTTCATGTTCATATTTCGACAAATTACAAAAAAAAAAAAAAAAAAAAAAAAAAAACTACGAAATATAAACATAGAATAATGAAACATTAATACTTGCAATGTTAATTAATTATCTAATAACCAATAAATATTTCAAACATTTAATTATAAAATTTAAATTTACTAAATATTGCTATTATGCTTCAAATTACTAATATTTACTTTTACTTACCACTTTACTAAAAGGAAACATATAAGATAATAAAAATCTTTATACATTCAAAAAAATTATTGCAGAAAAGGAATCATCAAACACAAATAAAAGTTCAAAAATCACAAGTTGGTAATCTAGATAAAGCATCTGCAATAGAAAGATTTCCTCCTGGGCAATGAATGATTTCTGTGTTGTATTTTTGTAAAGCTAAGGCCCACCGTTGAAGCTTTGAGGATTGCTAGGCATTTTCCACAACAAATGATAGAGGATTGTGGTCTGTCACAACCCTTACTGTTGATCCAGAAATCCATGATTCAAACTTTTCAATGCCCATACTATAGCGTACGCTTCACATTCTTAGTAGGCCAATTTTATTGGGGTTTGGACAATTCCTTGCTTGCATAACACACAGGAAAATGTTTATTTTCTCTCACTTGAGACAGACATGCATTTATTTCAATTTGCGATGCATCCGAGTGAATGATGAAGGGATCCTGAATTGTTGGAGTTATTAACTCTGTTGTTTTCATAAGTTGGATCATTCAGCTTTTGGAATGATACATCATGTTCTACTTTCCTTCCCAACACTTCCGGTTGTTTCTTTTTTGTAAGCTCTGTTAAGGGGTAGTCGATTTCAGCATAATTAGGAAGGTAATTTCGATAATAGTTGCATAAGTTCCTAAGATGAGATTTAGTCTTTGGTGTCTCCAATTTTTCAATTGCTTTAATATTTTCGGGGTCAGGTCTGTGTTTTTCTGGTCCAATGACATGTCTTAAATATTTTATTCGTCATTTTGCAAACGAACACTTTTTCGAATTAACAGTGAAACCAAGTGATTCTAACTTTTCAAAAACTTTGTGTAAATCTTGGAGATGGGTATCAAAGTCTGGTGAAAATATAGCAATGTCATCAATGTGTATGCTTTAGCAAACTCATCAATTTTTTTAGTTCATTGTTCATTACTCTCTGAAATGTTGCAGCAGCATTTCGTAATCCGAATGGCATTACTTTGAATTCGTACTGTCCTCGATAAGCTTTAAAAGATGTAAATTCTTTACTCTGTTCTTCCATAGGTATAGCCCAGTATCTTTTGAGAAAATCTAGTGTTGTAATATCATTTGCTTTTCTGATACTGTACATCAAGTCAATTGCATTTTACATAGGAAAATCGTCTGGTATGGTTACAACATTCAAAGATCTATAGTCCACACACAATTGAATATTTCCATCCTCCTTGCTTACACATACTACAGGGTGAGCTATCTCAGTGTTGCTTTCTTCTATCAGTCCAGACTTCATTAAGTCTTCTATTTCTTTATCAACATTTTCTTTCATTGCTTCAAGGATTCTGTAGACGTACGGTTTCTTTCTCTATAAGTTTGGCACTAATCTTATTTTGTGTGGTTCTACTTTTGCTATTTTTAATTTTCCAGTAAATAATCCTTCATATTGCTAGATAAGAGAAATTAATTTCTTCCTCTGAAAAGTACTTAAATTTTCAAAAATCATATTTTCTTCTTATTCTAAAATTTGTAATGGATTTGGGAATTCTTCTCCTGGCAAAGTTATAATTTCACTAAATTCTTCTTCGTTTTCGAATATTACTATAACTGCATTAACACTAGCTTGAAATTTTCTAGTCTTATTTGAATGGACATGCTTAATCTTTCCATCTGTTAATCTCACTTTGTAAGAATGAGGTAGACAGTGGTTTATAATATCCCCTGGACCTGTCCAACGAGCATAGAGTTTGTTGTTTGAATCTAGAATAAGTAAATAAACTTGTTCTCCTATTTTAAAATTTTTCAACACTGACCTTCGGTTAAAGAATTCAGCATATTTCTGTTGTTTGTCATTTGTGCTATCAAGTTGACTTGCTCTGCAGCTTTCTCTAACCTTATCTTTAATTCTTGAAGATAATCAACAGCAGATTCACTTAAATTACTTGGGATCGGAATCTTCCCAGACCATGATGACTTCAGTACTGCCAGAGGACCTCTTGCTTGCCTTTCATACATCAGTTGGAAAGATGAAACACCAGTAGTTCAGTTTGGAACTTCTCTGTAGGCAAAAAGTAAATACGGAATATGTTTATCCCAGTTGTGAGGATCATTTTGAATGATGTGATGCAGAATTTTTTTAAGTATTTTATTCCATCGTTCTACTAAACCATAAGCAAGAGTAGAGAATCTGAGATGAGAACCAAGTCTTTTCTCAAATTCTTGACTTAATTTGGAAATGAAATTTTTCCCATTGTCACTAGAAATTACATGAGGTATACCTGTTCTCATGAATATTTCTAAGAGTGCTTCGCATGTGGCTTTGGCTGTCAAACTTCTTGATGGTATTGCTTCAGGAAAACGGCTATGTTTATCCACTAAGTACAGTATATATTTATGTTTCCTTGCAGATGGGGGTCGATTAGGCCAGTTATATCAATATTTACAATTTCGAATGGTAGTTCTGGTCTTCTAACAGGAGTCATTGGAATTTTATCAGTTCTCTTCTCACGACTTCTCAATTGACAGTTCTTGCATACTTTGCAAAAAGATTCTACATCTGTTGATAAATTGGGCCAATAAAAATTTATCTTATCCTTTCCTTTGTTTTCTTTATTCCCAGATGTGCTCCAAAGATTGAATTGTGTGATAATTCAAGAACCTTTTGTCATCTATTAAGAGGTAATACTAATTGGAAAACATTCTGTCCCAATATTTTTTCTTGATGGTGTAACAAATCATCAATGAAAAAATAGTTTCCCATTTTCTGCTCTCCGTATTTCCAAGCTTCTTTTAAGGTTGGGCAACTCTTTTGCTCCACCCAAAGTTTCTGCGCTTCCGATAGAACGGTTATCTTGTCGCTGCTCTCCGCAAGGTGAGAGTCGGCGCCCACTGTCTCCCTTCCTCCCTCCTCTTTATTTTTCGCCTCTGGCAATTCTAAGAGAGGGGGGGGGGGAATTCTCCTTCCTTAGCTGTTTCTGTTTCAGTGGCTAAACTGAGCAAATTTTCTCCTTCGGGATGTGCGGTGTCTCCTAAAGATTAGTCGTCGGAACAGTTTTCATTTGAAAGATCGGCAGTTGAATTAATTAATAATTCATATGTTTCTGGAGTTAATAAACAAGGCACATTTAATTTATCCTTTACTGCAATTAAAGTACCTGCACAGTTAAATAAATTATTTTCAGAGTTCTTAGAGTAAATAGGCTTACGACAAACTTTCGCTTCAATCGGATTTCCAAATGTAGGTGTTAATATAACTTTCCCTCCTTCTCGATCTTCTAAATCTGGAATTAATGATGAGTGAACTATGCAAATTTGAGTCTTAGAATCTATAATAGCTTCCGTTTTTAGAGAGTTAATGAAGACATCAATTTTCTGTAACGGTTGGATAACAGTTTCTTCCGATTCAGTTCGTATGTGAATCGAGTTAACTTTAGCTACTACAGCACCTTTTTTCGATATTCTATTAGTATTTCTCGAAGTTGTAGAATACATCTTTTCATTCTTTTTAATATATCCATTTACTTTTCTCTTTTCTGAACACTCTCTTGCTAAGTGTTGATATCTTTCGCAAATATAGCATTCCTTTCTTTTCGGGATAAAATTTTGTTTCGTGTATTCTCTTCTCTTTTGGATGGTAGAATATATTTATTTTGCGCAAATGTTGAATCCGTAAACTTTGAACATTTCGTTACATTTCGAATTTTGTCAAATGATTTCTTTCTTGATTCAAAATAAATATCACATTTTCCGGCTATTTCTTGTGATTTCAACCATTGATTTCCTTAGCGTATGGCGATGTGCGAAGCTGTTTCTTCATCTAGTGTTTGGAACAGTTTATCGGAAATGATTCATTCTTTAAATGCTTCAAAATTTGTCACTTCTCTTGATTTACAATAATAGTCCCAAGTAGATATTAGTCGTGAGGCAAATTAAGTATGTGATTCTCCAGAATAACGTTTTGTTTTTCTAAAATTTTCTAGACATGCTTGAGAAGTAGGTTGATAATCTTTTAGAATTAAAGTTTTTACCTTTTTATAATCTAGCAAATCGCCTTCTGTAATGTAAATGAGAACATTTGCCGCTTTCTCTCAGATTAATTTCAATAATATTTCTGCCTTGAATTCTTCCGGAACTTTCTTGTGTTTAAATGCTCTTTCTATGGAATCGAAAAATGTATTTTAAGATTCTGCTCTTTTCGGTATTGATATCGTCAGCGTTTCTACTCCCTTGATAAGCTTGTCGAGTGAACTTTTGAATTCGCTCTTTCAATGTTCGAAACTGGGAATGGCATCGGACTACTGCTTGCTATGTTCTGCGTCGATCAGATTTTTGCTAATTCTAATTCATGATTTCTTTCTAATATTAATCTTTCTTCTTCAACTTGTAATCATCGATCGAACTCTTCTTTTCTTTTCCTATTTTCTATAGTAAAAATCAAATATTTCTTTTACGAAGTCGGCATTTATTCTTTACAATTCAGAAGTTTATATTTCAGTTAGGCTAATTTTAAATCAAAAGTAGATTCTTCTCCGATTTCCTGCAGTACTGATATCATGTCTTCATTTTTTGATGTTTTTGAACATTTTCTTTAACATTTTTCATTTTAGAATTCCATTGACAGTTTTATTTTTCCGTTGAATTATCCAAGGTAAGCCATTTCGTTCTTCTCAGCTCTGGTTCTCGAAAGAGAGCGTGTTGTGAGGTGTAGAATGGCAGAGAAAATTAAACGATCACCATTTTCTATACGAAACAATTATTTATCTAGAAACACACATTTAATATCAAAACAAAACACAAACTAACTCAGAGCCTTCTGCTCCTACCAAAATATTGCGACCTATGGCGGACCTCGCTTCACCGAAACTGTTCTAAAATTTGGCAACCTCTCTCGAAAGAGATAAAAACATGTCAATTGCAGTTCGTTGATCGCCAAACAATCGCCAAATATTACAATATATATATATATATATATATATATATATATATATATATATATATATATATATATATATATATATATATATATATATATATATATATATATACAGGGGCTGGACAAAAATATAGAAACACCTTTAAAAAACACGTTTTCTTGCTTAATATGGTGTTGGAAACTCGTTGGCATTCAAAACAGCTTGCAGTCTACTCGGAATAGATAAATGCAGTTCCTGTATGTTTTCCAAGGAAACATTGTACCGTTCTTCCTGCAGACCGGTGGCAAATTCAAATAACGATGTAGGTGGTAGATAGCGAGAACGCACTTTCCGCTCTATTGTCGACCACAAAGATTCGATAATATTCAGTCTGGTGACTGTGGTGGCCAGGGAAGATGCAACAAATCATCCTCGTGCTCATAAAACTAGTCCTGGACAATGTGAGCTGTGTAAACAGGAACTTTGTCATCTTAGAAGACACCATCATCATTGGGGAACAAAATTTGTACCATGAGTTTTATGACTTAAACACCACTTTTTCCTATTACGGGTATAATCATCACTGATGAATGGCTTTTCAATTGCAGCATGGGCAGCAATTCCCTGTTTATGAAGCTCCTTTCGAATAGTATTGGTACTCACAGGATTTGGTAACATGACATTCATTTCAGCAGTAACTTTTGCAGATGTGGTCTTCTTACTTTTTGTGATAATCCTCCTTAATGATCATCTGTCATGATTGCTCAGCACACACTTTCGCCCGCGCTGGAATTTAGCGGATGATGTTTTTAGCATTCCAAATATGCAGAATAAATCTTCGATACAGTACCCCGTGAAACACTAAACACCTCGGCTACCTTGCTTAAGGAAGCACCTACTCTACCGGAACTAAACATTTGTCCACGTTCGAAGTCTGTTAACTCTGACATAATGCAATACCAACTTCCCATAACAAAAACTAAACTGTGCTTCGACAAAAACTGAACTGTGCAGCGCTTTTACGTAGTTGTATAGGTGGCGTCAGTAGGCTTAAGCTCCAGGGCTACCTACATACTTCATTAAAATCAATCTTTCTTTTCAAACAGGCATTTCACAAGGTGTTACCATATATTTGTCCAACACCTGTATATATATATATACAGGTTTTTGTATTTCTAATGGCAGATTATAGACAGTTGCATCAAAATAAATAGAAAGGATAGAACGATAACACAGAAAGATACTGCAAAAGAGTCTTTTAATCTAACATGTCACCAGCTTCCCAATAGCGCACAGTTAGAGACGTCTTACGAAGTGCAGGGCAGCGAGGAAGATGAGCTGCGTCCATGACCTCACCAATGTTGCAAAGAGTGCAGACCGGAGAAGGAACGATACCAAATCTATTTAGGTGTTTCCGCAGACAATCGTGCCTGGTGGCAAGGCGGAATTCAGCCACCATTCTATGTCTTGGGCTAATGCGCAGATTTAGGAGGGCATTCTTCCAAGATTTAAGAGTAATGCGGTTAGTAAGCTCTTCATGAGTTCTGGACTTAAGATTTCTTTTGATAAGATGCTTGATAGAACAGAAGGGCATACCGCGTGTAGAAGTCTGCGTAATTAAAGCGCCCTTCTTTGTAAGGTAATCTGTATTTTCATTATCTGTGATGCCGCAATGGGCATAATATATATATATATATATAGATAGATAGATAGTGCTCTTTAAATCTAAGGAATCGAAAGTCATGTGTTTGGTCGTTGAGCAGTCAACAGGGGTGTAATGGTATGGAGAAAATTTCCTCCTTTTTAAGATCACTGTCAAAATAGATTGAATGGATTCTCTAGTAGAACCATCTGTCGGAAGAATTTAGAGCAAAGTCATATTTTCATCATCGTGGTGCTTAGGTTAAACAAAAGACGCAACCTACTGACTGAAACTCGCATGGCAAACAGAATAGCGAGCTTGCCTTTTCGAAGGGTCATAAGTAACAACAACTATATATATATATATATGTGTGTGTGTGTGTGTGTTTGTGTTTGTGTGTGTTTAAGCTCACAGAAAACATAGAAAATTTACATAGATTTCTCCTTCTTTTGTAAAAGTAAGTTTAAATCAAATAGCATGAAACATTTGTGCATTAAAATCAGTTTTATTTGCAATATCTTGATTATCCAAATGATATCCACATATTTTAACAATATTAAAATAGTGCTATAATACTTAAATTTATTACAAGAATATAAAAACGAATTATCTTCTTAGATATAAAAATTAATTAATTTTTTATAAAAATGAACAATTTATCATTTCTCAAATGAAAGATCATTTAAAAGATGTTGTTAAAAGCATTGTAAACTACTATAAAAATTTGAAATTAATAGGATATTAATTTAATTTATCGGAAACATATTCAGCTGTTGTTGGCATTTTTAGTTTAATTTAAAAAAGGGAAATATTTGTAGATAAACTATTAAAGCTTAACTTGTGTTAAACTACTCTTTCTAATTTATAAAATTTTATTCTTGATGTTTTGTTAAAGTATATTAATCTTAAGAGTTTTTTTTTTTTTATCTTAGATTAACTTTTCTAGATTAAATGCAAAAATTATTGTATATAAAACTATACAATATATTTTGCATTAAAATTACCAAATATGCTTAAAATATATCACGACAATAAACTATAAACATTGATGTTTGATTTATTTTTATTCTCGTTTCACTTTGTGCAAATAACTTAAATATTGATTCATTAGTTTTTTATCTGTGAAAATGAAAATAATCATTATTTATTTCAAAATAAAAATCTTCCTCATTCATGACATTTTTAATTTTGATTATAATAATTATTAACAAAAAATTAATACTTTCCGATGAAAGTATAATTTCCATGGAATTGTTGTTCACAATAAATAACAAATACCCTAAATTAAAATGTTAATTATAATTCATTAAATTGAGTTACTCTTCACAAAATATTCCCAGTTTGAATAACTGCTCTTAATGTTATCAAAATATTTTTATTTTTGGTATTTGTATCAAAAACTACGGAATATTAAATTACAGATTTGTAAGTCTTTTCCATTTCATCACATTGGCCACATGTTAAAAATTTATGAACATAAGGACAATTAATTTTAAAAGATAAAAGTTACCATTGCGTATTCGTTGTGTGTGTGTGCATTTTTACCTTCTAAAATCTCAAATATGATGCTTAAAAGACTTTTTGTATCCTATAAAAGCATATTATATAAATTATTCTTTAAAAAATCGTGTGCAAGTCCTTCAATGATAAGACTTATTTTCACAATTCTCCCTCTACGAAACAAAATAAATTCGTGTGTAAAGAAAAGAGGTCTTTGTGATCACTATGCTCATAACACAGTTCAATAGAAAGGTTATGCGAATAAAAATATCTGGAAAAAATATCGCAGGAGACGTGAGCGAACAGGAAATGTGTGAGGTTGGAGAGCGCTGCTCAGCAATGTAATAAAAGAATGGCGATGCAATTAAGATATTCTCTGAGAGCGAGTTCTTTCATAAAATATAGCCAAAAGAAATCTCTTATGCGACTTCATACATGGAAGAATGATCGGGAAGAGCTGTAATGTAAACAGCATAGCTGAAAATACCAGTCAAGCAATGAATCATAGGTACAATGTTCGAAAGGCTGTGGGAGCCACCCTAAGAAAACAAATACATTGAATAACTAATAAATCTTGCAGGCAAATAAAACTGAAACCAATCAAAGAGATTTATTTCTCACCAACTATGTATATCAACGAAACAAGAAGTCTCTTTTTCTACAGTATCAGAAACTTTCACATAGTTGCAATATTCACTAGCTGTCTTGAACACAAATTAGCTCATCAGTTCATTGTTTAAAATGAGCACAAGAAAATGGATATTTCATCAGTGAAATCAGATCTTTTTACGAACGAGAATCACTCCAAACTCACAAGTGATTCTCATACGGAGAATCGCTTGTGGCTTTGAAGTGGTATGATTCATCATACTGAAAAAAAACTGTTAAAGTGGTCCTGGAGTGTTCATATGAGAATTATTCTTCACGCTTTTTGCAGAGATTCGCCTACAGGAGATCTCTCTTGTAAAGAGGTGATTCTTCACCATATGCGTCTTCTGCCTTGTACAGTCGGAGCGGACTTCATTTTTATTGGTGACGAGAAACGAGCCGCATATCTCCTGCTGTTAATTCTGATATGTTGTAAATGTTAACTCCAAGTAGGCACTGATAGATAAAATATAATTATATCGATAGTTTCAATTTCAAGAATGTTATTTAAATTTAAAAAAAATTCAGCTCCTGATGGAAGGAAAGATGTCATTCGATTGGACTGCCCAGCTTATTCTTTTGATTTAAATCTCACAGAATATGTACGGGAGGCTTTGAGGAAACACATCGTGGTGCAATTACATCCTTTGCTATACCACCAACAATTGAAACACACGTTCATAATTTGAACAAACAGTTCTTTTTAACAATACTATGACTTTATCAAGCCATTTTCGTTTGATTTCACACTATATGCATTGTACTGATTTTTATAAGGAGCAAAGATCATGGTTTCTTCATTGTTTGTATATAAAATTCTGTCTTCATTATATATGTGTGTGTATGTGTGTGTGTGTGTGTGAGCGTGCGCACGGGTGCGTGTGTGTGTGTTCAATTACTGCATAAAAACACACCTATACTGTTCAAAAGACGTCTGTGAAACATACATGAATCTATGCATATTATGTGTAATAATTTCCAAGCGATTGACATTAGACAATATATACTTGTAAATTTACATCATATTTTGCTACCGTAAAAAATGTACATATATGAGATGTTCAGAAAAAGTTCTGAAAATTTTTTAATGATAACAAATGTATTTTATCTCTTACATAACTTTGGCAAAAATTAAGTTTGGAAAAAATCTGGTGGTATTCAAGGGAATTGATTGGGTTCGATAAATACCATTCATGGAAAAAAGAATCACATTCTGTAATATCACTAGAATATCATAAATGTTAATAATTTCATTTTTTCTTATTAGTAATTATTATAATCAGTGTATCAATCAATTTCAGTTAATCATAATTGTCCTGTAGTTCATGGAAGCAGATATTCTTGTGTGGATATTAGCAGAAAACTAGGAAAGATATTCCACATCTTTGAATGAGCCCAATTGTTATGATATTCTAAAGGAAAACACCAATTGTTAGTTCTTGCCTAGTAAATTCTATCCATATTAAATATATGGATTTTCAATATCGAATCATATTACTTTGTTTTGTAGTTTCCAAAAGAAAACTCCACAGCTTACTTAAAAGTTATCTTTTAGCGTTGAAGAATTGTTATCGGTAAGACGATTACATGCACTTAACTCTCTTTAAAAAAAAAAAAAAAAAAAAAAAAAAAACATTTTTCTGCTATAGTTTCTAAGATGAATTAAAAAGGCCAAAAAGTCGATTAAAATATATTTAAAATGAATGTTTATTCAAAGATACTAAAGTTATATCACTAGATAATAAAGTAATGCAGTTAAAAGATGTTCATGACAATCTATTAATCTTTGATTATTTCAGTGATTTAGCAGATTAGGGCTGGCCAACCCTTTTGGATTCGGATACTGAAGAACCAAATTTTGAAAATTTTTGCATATAAACACCTGGACATAAAATTTTGTAAGTAAAATTTAAAATGTAATCATTTAAAATTTACTTTATATTCATTCAGTTTAATGCCAAGTTTTTGCAATTTTTCTTTGGGTAAATTTAAACAATACGCATTATGTATAGGACATCTTTTAGTGAATAAATATTAGTATATTCAACATCCTAAGTATATATTTTGAATATTTCACACTGATAATTTATTTTTCTGTGTAATATTTTAATTTTATGTATTTGTTATCAATTTGTATCGTATTATGAAAGATAGGTCTCAAGATTTTGCAACAGTGATTTTCATGGTGAGGACATTTGGAATTTAAATTATACAAAATTTATAAAGAAATAAAAAATTTCTGAACATTTCCATTTTTTGAGGGGGGGGGGAGAGGAGTTTGATTGTAGACTAGTAGGTGCATTTAATTGAAACTAATAAACAACTAAAATATTTATCATTTCTTAAATATTTTTGTTAATTATTGTTTTTAACAGATTTTAGTCACGTTACAAAGCAGATACTTACTTTAATATGTGGAATTTAAGCAATTACTCAGTGCTTCTTGACATTGGAGGGAAAAAATTTAATCTGAATTGAGTAACACTTTTGCTACGAAGCAAAGGAGCAGCTCTGCTGAAATCTTCTGATTAGAAATGTAAATCTTTTTGTAGAGTAAAATCATGAGCACAAATACTGTAATTTAATAATGAAGTATTTCCTAAAGGAAATGATTATCAACTTTCTTCTAGAATTATTTTCAACGCCGTTCATACATAATATAATTAAGCAATAAAAGCTTTCTTAGGTAAATTTTACTACACGGTGAACATTAATGCCTGGAAATGTTCCAAAGGATTTTTATATATTCTTGATAACTTTTGTTTTGTGTAGTTAAATAGAATTCAATTCAATTTGCATAACACTTTAATACAAATTGAATTGAAAAATGTTTAATTCAAAATTAGTTTTAAATTACTACAAGATAATTTGAAAGTAAATCATTTTGATTTATATTTATTTAAAATAGGGTAGTTATTTATAAAATAGGATAATTATTTTTACATGATTGCAATTAAAAGTAAAATAAAACTGATAAAATTGACTCTTTAATTCGTAAACTAGAAGTGATACTAATAATATACTTGTTTAAAAATATAATTAATCACAAATATACATTTCATCAATATATAGAAATATTTGCAAAAGTTATAACATTACAGTTGATTGGTTTATTCTCATCCTTCTAGATCTGATTAAGATGTGTATATACACGTAACGCAATCATGAAAATGAAATAATTATTTTGTTATCAATTACAGAATTCACTTACAAAAATTTAATTAGGAACTTTTCAACAGCTACAAGGTACATAAGGCCTTTATAAAAAATAAAGATTTAAAAATGTACCATTCTGTATTTCTATGAGCTTCTTGGTTGCAAAGTTAATTAACCAATGGAAATATTGCGACTCTAAATATTATAACTTAAATGTTACAATAACGTTAAAATTATTAACCAACTATTAAATATAACAAAAGCAAAATCAAGGCAAGTAATCTAGCTTGAGCTAACAAGGATCCACCACTAATCTAAAAAAAAAAAAAAAAAAAAAAAAAAACCATTTACCACATAACGGAAATCTCTGCTTAATCTCCGGAATAAGATTTCCTTTGATCAAGAATTGTTGATTAGTCAGTCAAATTAGTAACACATTATACCATATTCCAATTTAATATACGTTTAATATAAATGTTCACTTTTATACGTTTTTTAATCAATTCTATTGTATCTTTTAATAAATAGTTGGAAATAAATATATAATCACGAAATATTTTTAAATTCAATTTAATGTTTTTAGTGATAAAATAATTTTATTTTTCATTATTTTGAATGCATAGTTAATTATTTTAAACTAAATTTTTAGACACTTAAAAACAAATTATGTTAGAATAATTCATAAGAAATACGCAATAAACACAGTTTAGTTCAATGAGTACAAATGATAAAGAATGATATATCAATTTGATTTTCATTTAATTTTATATATTTTGAAAAAAGTAATCATATTTAATCCAAAAAATTTAACATAAAAATGAAATTTTGGATGTGCAAAATGACTGTCTAAGAATAGTGTAAAATCAACAAAAGTTTAGAATTCTTGTTTTTACGCCCCCCCCCTCAAACGTCGAATAATTGTATGCACTCTAAGAAGAATTCAGATTGAACCATCAAATTTGACACCCGCATAATATTTAAAAAGAAATAAATGGTTCTTGAGTAAGTAAAAATGATGGCTTTAAGAACTATGAAGAGAGAGTGGTACTACAAGGTTGGAATTCAGTATAGGTAAAATCATATAGAATATCTTCCCATGAATAACATTAAATGTTAATAAGAAATTCATTTTCAATTAAAAAATTACACACACACATATGTATATATAAAATGTATGTGTGTTATTGTTTTTGTATTTCTTTTCATTATTGTTAAGAGTACTAAAAATTCTGAAAGTTTTGCTCGGGAAACTAATTATAATAATTTTGTGTATTATGACATATGGTAGATTTTACTATCGTAAAAAATTTAAAAAGAATTTGAGAAAAGGTTTTATGAATTTCATTTTATCATCGTCACTAAAAAGTGTTATTTCTACAGAAAGAAATTCCTCAAATAAGTTTTTGGAAAAGATTGCAATGTAAATTACATTCATCAAATCTGTTTTGTTCAGTAATGATGGCAATTAAATGGCTTCACCTCTAATCTTCAGCTCAGAAACATGTGGGTTCGAGCCTTCTCTCTTGTGTGGTTCTTTGTAGCGCTTCACAATACAGTTTTGCAGTCTTATCCAAATCGAATTGTACTTCTTCAGCAGAAAATGACCTTCGATTGATTAACAAAGCAAAATTGATTTTTCTTATAACATGATATTTGTTTTTCATTCTTAAAAAATATTATTATTATAAACTTACTGGAAGAAAAATAATTTATTATTTACAAAGAAATATACTTTCCTTACTGTGTTAATATAAAAGGTATTGTACTCAAAATTAATAATTATGGAGAAAGAATATTCTTTATATCAAGTTTAGAGGAAATTAGGATGTTTTTGCTTAAAATGTATAGATATATATGAAGTGAAATGAATGTTTTAAATTTTAAAAGTTGAAGCTCTTCCGTAAATAATATTTGACATGTAAGTTTGAATTTATTAAAATTAAATCAAACTTTAAAGCATGTTTTAAACTATCTTCATACCTCTGGTTGTTTCAATGAACTTTAAATACATTCGAAAAATCGACCCCTATTTTACTGAATGAAACAAGAAAACAACACTACGTAGATAACAAAGATGTTGATTGGTAAAACATTTGAATAGCTAATCTTAACAATTCAAGTACCGAATGGCTTATTGGTTTTCAGGTATATTTTTAACTCTAAAATTTTTCATTTTATCATTCGAATATTACTACTTGTGTTACAAATAACATGATTCTCATTTAAAGTAATTAACATTTTATAAGTAAACTCTTAACATGTTTAACCTAGAAAATAAAATTTCTTGTAATTTTATACTTGACATCTTCTCACTTGCTTATAGAAAGCATTAATATTTTAATTTAAAATTTAATGGCATCAAGTAGGCATTTTTTTCAGCCAGGAAAAAAATTCATACTGATAAATTAATTATTGTGTGTACACTGTAGATGCCTCTAACAGTATATATGTAAGTCTTATTGTTATTAGAAGCATACAATAAAGTAAGTAAATAAATTCTATTTTTCTTGAAAACATTTACTGCGCAAATTATATCCATTTATTGCTTTACATATATATACATACATATATATATATATATATATATATATATATATATATATATATATATATATATATATATATATATATAAGAATTTCACAATAACAGTTTATTATATATAGAACACGTCCAGAATTCCATGGATCACTTTTAGCAAAAGGTATTCGTTTCAGAAATCTATCATCGGAATTCCAAAGGAATAACAGACATCATTAAGAAACTTCGATGACATGATTTAGTGGAACAGGATGCCAGAGCATTCATAGAATACCTGTCAATTTGATGATATTTCGTTTTTCATATGCTCAGGTGAAGATTTCTGTTGTATTAATGAGTTATTTTTAGCAAAGTATAGTTGTAAGGGATAAATATAACTAAAAATATAATTCGTCACGATTTAAAAAATATTTTTTAATTAATAATATTTTTTAATGTAAAATTTAGGAATTATTAAATATGAACGAAAGGTTTGTGGTGCTAAAAATAAAAATGAATAAAACTTTTTAGCCATTAAAGTGTAATTTTTGAAATTCTCACAATTACGAAAATTAAAACATTATCACGCCCTAAAATAATATGGTCAAACAATCGAAATTTAAACTTCATCGTATTAGAAATAAATGTGTTTCCATTGAGTTTTCAATGATTGCTGTTCATTTATTTATTTAAGAATAAGGAAACGTGTTTCTTTCAGTTAATAATTTATCGTTGATAAGGCTCCAGTCTATGTTTATTTAAAAGACAAACAAGATATCGCATTTCAATGCTTCTTCAATCCATTATTATTTTAAACAAAATTTGATTTATTTTCACTCAATTTCCTTCTTTTTATTATAAATTTTATTGTATAGAATTCCTTCTGATGTGAGATTTATCATTTTATTTTAGAATGACTTAAATTGTAATACATAATATTTTATACTTTGTCATGATAAAAGTAATTTAAATGGTAGTTATATCTAATAACTGGTGGTTGCCACCCATCCTATCTAGTGGTCCACATCCCTATCTTCAATTAGAGTTCCGGACTGTGGATCGGGAGGTCCTGGGTTTGAATCCCGGTTCAGGCAGGAATGTACATTCTCTTTCTCTCCTGTCTTTTAGAGAAATGATAATTTAATTAAAAAAAATATTATTATTTTCAAGCAATATTAAAAATTGTTTTCTTAAGAATTTGAAGAACATAATGTTGGTTTAGAATATAAAACTTATAATAATATTGTAATTAAATAATTTGAATAACAGTGGCTCCTTTATACGTTCATTTATAATACAAATGTATTAGATAATAGCAAAATTTATGTATTATTATCTTGTGTAAAACCACTCAAAAATACAAACTGTTAAAAACTACTGAAAGTAAAATAAAGCCTAGATCTTAATTTCTAAGCCAAGCTTAATTTAGAAGACATACAGTTCCAACTAGATAATGATTTTTAAAATTATATTTGAATATCAAATCTACTTGAGGAAATTAGTGGAAATGAATTTTCTAAAATAGAAAGGTGCAAAAGAAGGGGCAAATCATTTAAAAGACGTAATTTATATTTGTGACAACAATGTATTTCAAAGTGGCAATGATCTTGAGTTACGTAACAATATCGTGCAAAAAGCTTGAGCAATGTCGTTTCATTTGAAAATTGTGCAGGGAGTTATTTCTTAGTCAGACTCTAAGTTCACTTCAACGTGCAAACGAAGATTTTAAAAATATGCCAAGCTCTTCGTAGGAAAACAATAAAACTGGTAAATAGTCCGAATCATTAACTTTCGTAATGCGTATGGAAAACATGTTATTTCATGATAATATCAAATAGTTCTCAGGAAGAAATATTTGCGATGCATTCAAAAATAGATTTAGAAAGGTTTTCTTCCCCCATGACGCCATCAAATGCATTAGAACCAAAGAATAAATTTAAGAAAAGTTATAATAAAACCAACAGTGAAATTGAAGATGATACTAATATATAAACATTTTTGATTTATTGTGCTAAATGAAGTTAATTTTATGATTTAGAATAAAACGATTAAGTAATTCATTTTAACAAGAAAAATACTGGAACTAGACAAGAACAAATAAGAAAATATAGAAAAGGAAATATAAAAGTTTAAGCTCGCAGGTAAAAAGACGTTAAGCGTTTGAAATCTTAAATTTTCTTCTGGTTCTGTTGGTGACAGAGAGTAACTATGAGCGCCGTATGTAAACAGAGCAGAAAGGGATCCACGAAATTTATTTGTGATGGATTAGAAACTCAAAATAAAAACATTTAGCTTTTAGGTACAAAACAAGGAAAATTTATATAATGATGTATCAGACATCAATTTACAATTTGAAGAAAATTTTATTTTGGTTGAAGATTTTCTAGATCAAGCAATATCACTTCAAGATTATGTCAGAAAATTGTATCTCTCAAAGATATTCATATTAATGATGATTTTCAAAGAGAAATCGCTAATCCGATGAAATGATATATCAAAAAACTGGTAAACTCTGTAATACTAAATTTCTTAATAGTTTAATGTATCGAAATACTTAAAATTACAAGTAAATATTCCTAAGATAATACTTAAAATTACATGTAAATATTCTATAAATATAATATATAGGTTTAATTTTTTTTGACATTGAACTATTTTTAATAAGTTCAAATATTCTAAATTGTTTTCATAATTGTGAACTATTTTTTAACAATGCATAAATATTTTATTGTAAATTTTAAATTTTATTTTAAGTCAAAATGATGTTCTACAAATTCATAAGAACGAAATGCTTGATATTACTCGAAAATATTCTTTCAATTAAGTTATCATTATCCTACAAAAGTATTCGAATTTATTACACACCCCATTTCAAGTAGGAGCTTTCTAAACTTACCAGTAAAAAATGTACTCAACAATTTATCTCAATTACTTAGTTTTCGCAAGTATAGAAAAAGTAACTTTCTTCTATAGACTCTAGTTATATTCATTGATTTAAATATTTTATACCATTTGCTTCCAATTAAATTTCATGCATTAATTACACGACGTTAATAAAACGAGCTACCTTCAAAAATATAAGCCTAAAATGCATCCTGTTTCAGAAAAATTATAATGATATTTTATAAGCTTCTGGCACTATGTGTGGACGAATGTATTGCAAACTAACAGGACAACCTCGCTGAATTTTGCAAGCTTGACTTTGAAGTAGAAATCATGTACTTAGTTCTGTGGGAGAAAATCGGAACTTAAAACAAATAAACTTATCGGTGACTGTAAAAGGTATTTTTCAAAATACAGTTCTGACCACCAATAATCTCTTTTATAAGTCATCTAATAACCAATAGAATTAAGTATTGAATAATATTAAATTACATTTAGTTACGATATTATTAATTTATAAATTAGGGTATTTCTTCATTAGCATTTGAATGTATTTCCGATCAGGAGAATGTGAGAAATGTCAAAGAGACATTCTAGATCGGACTAGACAAAAATTTCAAAAATAAAATAATATAGTAAATATCTTTATTTTTAATTATGTTGAGAAACTGTAAAAAGTAGAATTATAGGAGATACACTGTTGGCTTCGGACATGTATGAAAACACCTTAAAGGGCCTCAAGGGAGTGTTATATTTTGCACAACTCCTAATAGTTACGCATGAATGACAGCTCTAAAATATGTAGAAATAATCACACACCATCGTTCTTTATGCGAGAAATGTTCCGTAGCAGAATTTCATATTTTATTCAATAATTCTATAAAATCATAATCAATTTTATCCGGAGTTAATGCTAATATTCACAATGTTCCGAATCAAATATTTACGCTGCAATGAACTTTCAATGTAGTTTTTATTCTAAATTAGTCAAACAAACATTTTTATAAGATCCATTCCATTCCAGAGGATATTCTCATTTACACTCTAGACACTAATTCAGAAGCCAAATAAAAATCCTATTTACTATAGGATGTGCCCGAGGTATACTATAGGATACACCTAAATACTAGAAATTTTGTAAAAATATATTAAATGATTAAAATATTGTCAACATTTAGGGGGTGACTGAATTTTTATTCCATTTCATTTCGCACTCTATGTAATAAAATTTACTATCTGTGTAAATGAGATCGATTTCCTAGGTGAACTTACGGATTATGAAACTGACTATCAGTCTAGACATCTTCGATTAATGGAAAAAGTGCTGATTTTACAGAGCAAGAATATGTAGTGCGTCTTATAAGAAGCAATTTTTCAGCTTAAACTGTTATTATCCTCGTCAAAAACAAATCAAGATAAATTATAAGTTCTAGAATGGCATGTAAAAAAGCCAATTCACTGTCGCAGCTTGTGATTCTAGTTTGTTGTCAATCATAATTTGAATTACCTATTGCCTTTAATGACAACTAAGAAAATAAACATATATTGGTATATTACTTTTTAACACAATTAATAAGGTAATGCATTGCAATTCACTTTACATTGTACATTTTCAGGATGATATTTACTAAGTAGAGTAAAGAGTGTGGTTTTTATAAACCATTCTTCCTTATACACGAATGTATATATATATCTATATATATATATATATATTCGAAAATTTAAAATGAAATACAACAAATTATAATGCAATGCAAATTGTCATACACATACAAACTCAAAACGAATAATCATTACACGCATAATTATTATAAGTCAAAACGCATTTTAAATTATTTTGCTTATTCAAGTATTTTTATAAGCCTTTAAAAAGTTTCTGAATCTATATACATATTTAATGTTTTGTTTCTATCTTAAGCAATATTGTTTTCCCTTAAGGTAAAAAGAGAAGATAAACTTTAAAAAAATACGTGTAGGAGTTTAGGTTTTTAGCAATACCTTAATTATAAATAATGAAAGAATGCTTCTTGTTTCCGAGAAAAAGAACATCTCAGTTTTATCAGAGCTGTAAACACGTGCTCTTTTGTTAATAACTGAAGAGGAATTCACCGTGCTTCACAAGAAATATTTTATGCAAAAATTAAATCTGAAGCTTTTATTCCAAGAAATCTGTAACGTATTGTTTGGAAAAAATTTTCGTACTAAAATATTTAACAACTTTGAACAGAAGTGCATTTTTTTTCAATAAAAACGTCTCATTATCTTTTTCCGTGCTGAACCTAGTATCTGAAACTGGAAAATGTTTCTAAATATTTATCTCAATGCACAGTGCTGTCCTGAAAATATGGAAATAACCATCAGAAATCAATTTGTCTTCTCTACACCTTTATTTACAACACACCCAGAAAAACACACAGGCTGAATTTGAACTATTATGCATTAATGTATTAAGTGATCAAATTTGGGCCTTCATAATCATTCATGATCGCAAATGAATGCAAATAGAGCCATTTGAAAATTTGAAGCCTTGTAGCTGTTGCAAATAGAAAGATAACTTGTCGACTGTGCATCTTGAGCACTGGGTTCGTTATTTAGAGGAGCTCGTCTCTCAACTGCACTCCTGTTCTTCCTCATGTTACTATGATTTAAAATCTCATTTATATATACATAAATTTAATTGTATATTCAATTAACTCAGAGAAATGGTTTTAACAATTGATTACCATTCTACATATGGAAATTACATTCATATGAAAAGATAAATATATATGTATACTTAATTTAATAATATTATTGTAATCCACAATTACATATATATTATTGCAATTAATTTTGATCTGTGTGAAGTTCTGTGTTAGGTAACAGGTTAGCTTAAACAATAAATAACATAAGGCATCAGATAATGGCAATCTCAAGAGAGTTGCTAATTGAATCAAAATTATGTGAGACAGTTGTTCAAAAAGATAGAACCATTTAACCAAGATTCAAAGTAGTTAGTTAAAGCAGTTAGTTAATCGTTTACTTAAAGAAATGCTTCTGGATTTGTGACGAATAGAGTCATAAATCTTATTTATCATGATTTCGGCAGGTGTTTTCACAAGATTTACTATGATTTTCACCCATTTGGAAGAAGTTTTTAATTCAAATCTATAGTGTAATTTTCTTTCTCTTGCAAGTCTTGCATATTTTCTACCGGATTCAGATCATGGTCAATTAATAATATGCGTACCGTTGTCTAAAAACCATTCAAAAGTAAATTGCGCAGTAAGACCAAATTACGCACAGGAATAATATTACTATGCATAGAATATAAAGATTCCTTCTTTGAGCTTTGAATGGAGAAGACATTTTTATTCTAACAGTTGTCAACAGCCTGTGCCTTTCAAACGTTATCTTCCTGTTCTATTTCAGTTTTACCTCAGGTCCGAAACCTGCTATATTGGAATTGCCACGAGCTCCATTGTTATGCCAATTATGTGATTATCCATTTGGGCTATCTTGGCTGCAATTTATATGGTGATATGGGAACATTTTAGCATACCAATAATTGACATGATGAGGTTTATACATTATGAATTTAAAAGCATTAATGTATTTTTCCCACACTTTCAACCCAAATAATTAAAATACTAATAGGACGAGCAAAATTTAGTATATATAATTATATGTTTTTTTCTAGTTAAATTTATAAAATTGCTTGAAATGATGAAAAGATTTTAAATCAACCAACAGTCAAAAAATTAATCGATAATTTATCTGTTTGGTTTCTTAAGAATATTTTATTGCCTATAATGACCAATTACATTATTGGTTTTTAAAGAATATTTTACATTTTTACCAAAAACAAACATAAATCTATTTGTTATTGGTGCCGAAATTATATAATAATTTCAAAGGAACGTTGTAGATCATTGTAAAAAGAACTTATCTTGATTATGACATTAATGACCATCTAAAATATATATTTAAAAAATTTTTTTAAGTACCTATACTTTTTAAGATTTGCGAGACCAAGAAAAGGACATTTCAGTTTAAAAAAATATTATGTTCCTAATAATCGCATCAAAAATCAATCTCTTATGAGGCTACAACGAGTTAAAACGTGTACAAAAAACTGCTCATCTATCATTAAAACTCTAAAAGTCATGTCACGATATTATTATAAATAAAAATGAAGGTAATGACAAATTTCTAAGTCAAAACATTTTTTAAAAATGTGTAATTTGTATTCAAAAAAATTATGCTAACATATTTTAAGAATTAAATATATGATAAAGTTAATTATATTTATTAAAACTAATAAAATATAATTTTATTGAAGAAAGTAACTTCAAATTATTAAAATTTCTGACGAATATTTTAAATTTAAATAAAAATCCATGTTCCTATTCCACAAGCTTTAGTTATCTTCAATATACAGAACTTGTTTTTCAAATTTTTCATTTTTTATAAAATATTTCTAGAAATTTAAATTTAGTAGCCTCAATTTATAACATGTATTGGAGAAGAAAAAATACATTATTATCAATTTCGTATAGAAGTAAGCTGAATAAATTTTAATTTATAGTTTATTTTAAAATAAACTCAATTAACCAAATCCCTTGAAAAACTAATTTAAAGATTAGGAAATTTATTAGCTATTAAGTAGTCCAGGACGTTGTTTGTAAAACAGTCAAAAGATGATGCTTTCAAATTGTTTTCTTAAAAGGAAACAATCTAAGAAATATTTTTAGAACTCAATTCACTGCTGTAAATCGCTTCCTTAATGACTCTTAATGTCTTGTAAGTGCCCAATAAAAATGAATGGAAAGAGATGTAGTTAAAACGCTATAACATTATCTCTTTCGTAGGAAAAAGATTTGACGACGAGGAAATAACTTCGTATTTAAAGAACCTTCATTTCAAAAATTATCAAACGATGAGAGAAGGAGTGATTATTTCAACAGATTGGTTTCGAAAGTGTCATCCTAAAAATTAGAGGAAAGTTTATCCTCATATATACAGTAACCGAATTGATCGTTAGATCAGTTTGTTAAAAGATTTTAGAATGACTGACAGATGCCAATTTTTTTTATCAAATGGTCCGTTATTGTTCAATTAATTGATATTTCTTAAAAAATGTGATTATAATTTCTTCCATAGAAATTACAGCAATATACTAAGCATGAAAGTTAATATTTTAATTTCAGAGAATCAAATGATTTTAAAATTTGCTGCTAAAAATTCTATTCAGTTTTCTAACAGCAGTTACTCTCTCTCTCTCTCCCCTTTAATGAAATAAACTGAAATTAACAAATACTGATACACAGCTTATCCTTCAAACTATTTCTGAAATGTTAAAACTTCTAATTATTGCATGCATTATTTTCCATCACTTGCTATCGTTATTGAATAAGGAATGTGTTAATTTGTAGGAATATACTTGAAATGCGCAGAAAATTTTAATTCTAACATCCGTCAAATAAATAGGAAAGTCTAATTAAAACAAGCAGGGGCATTTATCAATACAAGACCTATTTTAATTTCTTCATCGGAATACAGCAAATCACCAATTTATAATTTGTGAATGAGAAATTAAGAGTAAATATTTAAAGTTAATTACTCATATACAAGTTCATAAAATATTCAAGTATTGTTAAGTTCATTACAAATATTTTTATTTAATTAAGAATTTAAAAACACACTTGTTTTCTTATCTCACATGTTTTGTTAAAAATATGCACATAACATTCATTCAGAAAAAATGGGATTTTTAATAATGATGTCTATTTTTCAAATGATGAGTCATTTGTTAAGATAATTAAATAATATATGTGCTGTTCAAATGAAAAGAAACGCGCTATCATTCTTAGTCATAATGAGACCTCACTTACTGCAGCATACATTGTGATATTACGAGGAATTACTAGATTATATGCACATATTTGAGCCTAGTATTCGCCGCGACCAAATGCTAGGACACTGCTCTTTATTGTCGTATTCAGAGTGGAACATTCTAGGTTCGATACTAGCCACGGTTGAGCAGTAAAAGATGCACGATGTGCTTCTGCCTGCTATATTCTATACAGTTCAAGACAGTAAAAGTTTAGAACTTTTTTTTATCCTTTAGTTCAATAGCTCACTTCTTTAATTCGTATCTTAAGAGTGGAAGCCTGTGGCTGTCTTGGAATTATCTAGAAATTTTAAGTTTGCGTTTAATCCAAAATAGTTTACGAAAAGTGCTTATAGAGAGTCAAAACAAATAAAATCAAATAGAGTAGGATTAAATTACTTTTCAATTTGAACTTAAATGAGTTTCATAAATATTAAAAGGTTCGACTCAGTATGGATTTGAAAGAGTTTTATCTTATTATTGGGCTAACAAATACAAAACCTACTGATAAGAAAAGTTTCATTACTATCTGAAATGGAAAATACGATATTGATATAAATCATTTTTTCATAATAGAAATAGAGAATACGATATTGATATAAAAGACTTCTATATAAGTGAAAATTTTTCATCTTTCAATTAATATATAGAAAACCCAAAAGGGTTATAATCGAAAAAGAGAAATAAAATCTTACTTTTTATTGAAGAAAAATACAATTCAATTTGTTCTCGAATTTTAGTAATATTAGATATACTTTTTAAATTTTGTAATTAAATAATATCCTAATCTTTTAGAGAGGTAGTAGGAGTAATACTGAATATCTATATAATGATGAAAACACTATTAGTAATTATTCTTATATTTTACAAATACTTCTTTACATAAACTCTATCATTTTTTAAAAAAACTATTCAAAGATTTATGGAAATTTTTTTACGATACATATATACTCTAATTATATTTACTCTGATATAAGTTTAAATAATTTCAAATTAACATATTTGTTGGATTGCGTACTTTTTATTTTATCAGAAAAGAATGAAACTCTGATGGTTAAAATGTGAAGATGCGTATATATATATATACATAACATAGGTAACTCTATATCTGTGCAATTTTTTAAAACCCTTTCAATATTTAACGAATTTCCTTTGAACATGTTATACTTTACTTATATTCACTGATACAGTTTATCTATTTTTTAAGTTTTAATTTTAAAGCAACAAATATAAGATTTTTATATTTAATCATAAAACTGTGTGTGTGTGATCAAAGATTTAAAATTATGTTTCTGAGAATATGTATTAATATGCATTGGAGAAGGCAGAATAAGAAGGTATTGGACATATATAACACTAAAAAATTTTGCCTGAAATTAAATATTTTAAATTAGTAAACTTCAGTACATATATTGAAAAAAATTTTTAAGTTTTAATTCATGCAAATTATTCTTTTAAGTGTTTAAATACATGAGATAATTTACTGTTGCAATGTATGTTATTCACATTAGATAATAAGTATGAAATTTCTAATTTGAGAATGAAGGTGGTTAAAGTAATCTTAAATTTCATAACTAATGATCAAATGTATTACATTTTGTTTCGGATAATTGAGAAAGTGGATCATCTGGTGGTGCCATCTATCGGAGGAGATAAGAGCAAAGTCGTACTTTCACCTTCACGGTGCTCTAGTTAAAATATTGACTTAAATTTGCATAGTCAACAGTATAGCGAGCTTGGCTGGTCCAAGTGTCATAAGTAGTAACTACTACTATTTAAGTTAGTTATATACGGTCTTTTATTTCCCAAATAACAATTATGGGCTTTAACCATACAAGAGAGATGTACCATTAATAAATGGTACATTTATTTAACTATTACATCTCTGCAATAATTTTAAAATAATATTAATGAAGAATAAGTAAATTAGAGTTAATTTTGATTTTATACAGAAGAATAAGTTGTCTGGTGTAAATTTAATTCCTTTTTTAACAGATCATCTGAATAATGTACACAAAAAAAATTAATAAAGAGAGAAATTCTTTCTATTTTCAGTTTTCATTTAAAACAGCAGAGAGAAAATATGTATAAAACTGATTAACTGGGATTTTACAAAATTATTTCTTCAGATAGCATTTCGAAATTATTATTCAATTATTTTTGTTTCTAAAAAGATTATTCTTTAAATAGGCTTTGAAGAATTTATTATATGGCTTCAGAAAATTTCTTAATTCTGGAATAGTCATACCTCGAGCCTAAAAAATAAGAATTAACTTCGTCCGAGAAAACCTAAACAATGTAATGCAAATCAACAACTATAAAATTTTAAGTAATTTGTAAGAAAATTGAATGTTTCAAAATAAAAAAGATTCATAAGGTAAGGAGGTAGATGAAGGTAAAAAGTGCAGGAGTTTACAGTTTTTCAGTTCTGTAAGAATATCACGATTATGAATTTGTCATAAATTAAACAAAGAAGAGACAGTCCTTAAGGATCAAATTCCTTGATCGTTCAAAGTAATCGAAAGTTATTGTTGTATATACTTCCATTTTTTTAAAGTTTTCAGATTCGCCTGTTAGCATTTTTGTTCGGAAAATGTCAAGTTTTGAGAAAAAAATTAGAAAATTACTGAAACTTTTTGTTTTTGCTTATTTTTCATTCATAACTTATCATTTATCATAAAATATTTCACCTAAAGAATAGAATTTATGTAACTGAGCGTTAGTATATGTACTTGTGTGTACACTTATACACACATCTCATACAATTATTACTTAGAAATTGTTACTATATAAGATTTTTATATTAAACAAAAATATGTGTTAATTAATAATTAGAAATAGTTAAAACATATTTTTTTAAAATTAATAATAAATAGTAATTATATAAGCAGTGTTATCACATTGTAAAAACAGCCTAGATTATAATAGACGGACCATCATAACACAAGTTGAGCTTAAATGTCGTGTTATGAAACTAAAGTAGTCACTAGTAGCTACGATGATAACAAATCTTCTAAACTACTGTAAAATATGCCACGTTTTTAAACTCACTATTTATTAGAATCAAAAAATGTAGTATTTAAAATTATTTTCTAGTATATGATTATCAAATTTAGATGCATCATTTTTCAACCTTCTTTAAATATCATTTTTATATCAGTTTCATTTTGATCTGAAAAAGAAACCTTTGTATTATTTATTACTTAAGTACTTCAGGAATATTTAAAACTTTAATATAAAAATATCCTTTATGTAGAATTCATTTAAATTTATAATTTTAAGAAAAATTTTACTCAAACTGAGATTCTTATAACCTGCAATTAAAAAATTATATTATAAGATTAAACTTATAAATAATTCAATATTTTAAAACAAAAAATTCATTTTTTACATATTTGTTCAATAAAAAAAAAAAAAAAAGTTTCTTAACTATACACTAATTCCTAATCACAGTAAAAATAATAGGCATTAAAAGAATTTGAAAATTGTAAAAATAGCATTCACAATTTCAAACGATTTAAAGTTGCATTGAAATATCAATCAAAGATATGAAGCGAATGGAAACTTTATAATAATAAAACAAAGATATATATATATATATATTAGTTTTAAGCATAATAATTCGAATTTTAATATTCTGCTTTTCAGGACATAGAAGTTCCCAATGACATCACAACAGCCTTTTAATTTTAAAATTACGTATTTTAAATATTTTGATGATATTACAAAATATTATTTTCAATTTGCTTAAAATTTAATCAATATTGATCAAATTTAATTTATTGATGTAACAGAAATATAAATAAAATAATAATATTGTAAAGCAAACATAAAAGCTTTGTGGATAATCCGGTTCGGTTATTTTCAAAATGAAATTTTATCTAAATAAATAGAATTATGTTAGTTCGCCAAATTTTTGTCGAGATTTTAATCAAGAATGTCTGCATAGAGTAAAATTATGTTTCATTATAAAATAAACTGTTTCACTACAAAACTGTAATTACGGATTTTGCAATTAATTAAAAATCCTAATTAACTCCTATTTTAATTAAAAGCTTTTTAAAATTGCTTATTCCACTAAATAATTTATTTGAGTTATGTAACATTTCATCACAAAATGTTTTTTTTCTATACAAGAAAGAAGCTCGTGAGTCTTTTATTTCTTTCGAAAGTGTCATCTATGTATAACTATTGGAAATATTATATCTGCACTTTTTTGTTCATGCTTTCAGTGTAACTTTTCTAAGACTGAGCTACGTTTGCTTTTTTTAATGTTTTTTTTTCTCTGCAAAAAATTTGATTTCGCCTTTCCGAATATATGCGATTAGTTGAAAATGTATACATTGTAGGGATGTATCCACCCTTTTATAAGCAAAACAAGAATTACATGTTATCACATTTAAATTAAAATTTTAATGAAAAATCACTTTATTAATAACTTATAAAATCACTTCTGATTAAATTTAGATTGTTCTTATTTTGATATACCATATAGGAAAAAGTGCAAATGAAAGTTTTTTTTTTTGCATTAAGCATTTACCTTTTCAGCTCATTACTACATTAAAACTTACAGTATGTTTTGAAATGTGTGCATTTTTTCAAATACAAAATTTCACTTAAAAGTGATTTTTAATTCTTTGGATTCTTTTTACTTTTGTATGTTGAATTCAACGAACACTATATTCAACGCCGTGAAGTATTTTCAAGGGCTCTTTAGCATTTTAATACTAATTTCTTTATAAATGCATAATATATCTTTCATTAGTCACAAAATATGGTTTTACGAAATTCAAATATTATTAATTCATAAGAGCAAAAATTTTAAATTAAATTAGTTTATTTTATATATGTGCTGAGTTCATTATGTAAGCAATAATTGATTTTCGAATAGCTGTCAGAATATTTTTTTATCAATTGGCATCCTTTCACATAATCTTGAAATTATTTGTATTTTAAAAAACGCATCTATTATTCAATTACCTTAAAATAGGTCCCATCTATTAACCACAAAGTAAGAAAGTGTGTGTTACTAAAGTAGTGGAAAATATCTTGTTCTTTCCCATAATGACGGCAGTTTCCTTCCTATCTGTCTTGGAGGATAAATTTAATGATCACTCTCGTCAACCTTCTGGTGTCATTGCTGTCTACAGACATTTTTCCAGACTTAGAGTCAACAGCTAGCAGGAGATAAATGTTTCAGAATATCTGAAAGTATATGACTTCTGATTTGATTATAGATAAAAAAGATTAAAACTTCTACCTATATTTTTCCCCAATTCCTCTATCTACATTTAATAGTTTGAAAGGAATTATATAAACTTTACAAAAATTATTTACATGACATCCCTTTACCATACACAATATAGATATTAACAATATCTACAGAATTTACTTCTGACTGAAGTTTTGCTTTCAATATGCAGTATATAAACGACAAAACAAATCTTATCATCAATGATGAAGTTCAAATCTAATCATCAATTGAGAAAAATAAGTGATAAATTAATGTAATGAAAAACAGAAGCAAAGAAAGAAGAATATTTTATTCTATTCTGCCTATTAAAGTAATTAATAACTTAAATAAGTAAAAAATAAAAATCCCATCTGATTGAAGTTCTATTTTGAACATGTAACCAAAATTCTTATTTAATACATAAAACTATGTACATCATCATTTAATAAAATAATTTAGTTAACAACTAATTATTTAATAAATCTTTTCAAACATTATATATATATATATATATATATATATATATATATATATATATATATATATATATATATATATATATATATATATATATATATATATATATATATATATATATATATATATATATATATATATATATATATATATATATATATATATATATATATATATATATATATATATATATATATATATATATATATATATATATATATATATATATATATATATATATATATATATATATATATATATATATATATATATATATATATATATATATATATATATATGTATGTATGTATGTATATGTATATTCAGAAATTATTTAAATTTAAATATTTTTTAAACTTATTAATTTCTTATCATAACACATAATTAAAATTAAGTAATTAATTAAACATAGGAAATATATATTACCAAAACTTCACAAATTAATTTTCTGCTTTTTTGTCAAAGTAAAATAATATGCGTATTATTTTTTTAAATCCAATGATATTTACAGAAAATTTCAATAAATGTAAGATAACAATACATTTCATATTCATATAAGCAATTCTTACAAAATGTAAAAGTATTCCTTCTTTCTAACAAAAGAGCAGAAAATGAATTTGAAGTTTATGCAATATATTTCAAAATTGGGAATAAATTTCTTATTAGTTTTATTTAAATTAGTTTCATAGTTAATATTATTTTATTGATGTAAGTTTTGATTAAAACTCTAATTATTTTTTTGGACGAGCTTAACATATGTTTTATCAATTAAACAATTTCAATAAGGCCATTCATCTTTATTTACATTACCTCATAAATAATATATGAAAATATACACAAAAGCCTTTTCACAGTCATCATTATTTTAATCGTGTTGTGTTATATAATTTTGAGAAAAATTGGTGTCTTATAAGGTTTCACAGAGAAAAATTCATTCGGAAAGAAAAGTACTTAAGTAATATTTTAAACAATATCTTAAATTGTTAAAAATATATTTTAAGATATTGAATGGTTCTGTAGAGGAGTTTACAGTATATTTTCTCTAATGCATGTAATAGTAGTAATATATTAATACCTAACTTAATTTAATTAAATATTTTTAAGGAATCTAACTCAAAAATGGTATACAAATTTAAAAATGGAAAGGCATAGTATATCGTTTATTTTGCAACACAAACAAACAGAAAGCTTATTTTTTAATAATGAAAGCAATTCTAACAAATGAACCAATATTCCTTTACAGTATTAATAAGCAAATGATCCTCTAAAAATAATAAAAGGAAACGCAAATTAGTTCCATCAAATAATGCCAATATAAAGCAATTTCACATAATCTGAATTAGGAGACGTATTTTTGAAAAATCTTCTCTTTCACTAAAATAATAGTATTTAGCTTTCATTTTACTTACTTTAAAAGAAATTATTCTTAAAAAAATTTAAACTGTGTACATATTTATCAATGTATGATTACTCCTTGAGCAACAGTTCTTTTATGACATTCATTATGCTAATTATAACAAAGATATAATTTAAATATTATATTGCTTTTATGTTGCTTTTAAATTACTATATAAATAATACTACATTGAATTTTTAAAAATGGACTGACATTTCAAATATATCTGCTGTGTCTAGTGCTTGTGTAGGCAAAATTTACATGTTATGAAGCACGAAATTTTAGACTACCGGTATTATGATGAATATTGCTTTTTACAGTTACATTGTGGGAAAAAAGAAGAAGTACCCTCATATTTTATAAATTATGCTTTAAATTTTAGCGCAATTGATGTAATTTTCTTTTTATTTCATTAAAACTAATTTTTCTTCTATTTTAAGTGAATGGGTTTTAATTGCCTGTAAGAGAGTATAGTACTTAAGGATTATTGGATAAAAGTAGGAGAATGCCCGCGAAATGTTCTCATTTTGGATTCTATAGAAATTTAATATACAGACAACATTGTTCATTTAAACTGCTTTTCTTTCAAAAGATATTTTTTTTGAATAAATTCACAATTGGTGTATATGCTTAGAGGGAAACCTTAGAGTGATTTTCAAAAAGTTCAAATTGTGGCATGTAAAGGTGTGAGCAAAAGTGTAAGAGAAATTACAAAGTAACTAAATGTCAGTTCAAATAATGTTTCATACTTCTTCAAATATCTAAAGAGTCAGAGAAAAGCAAAGAGTGGTAGACCTAAAGAATAGATACTACAGAATCAAAGAAAATAGAATAAAGAAAAATCGTTTGTAAGTAAAGAACTTAAAAATGCATGGACACATTGGTAAACCATAAGACCCATCTGGAATCACACAAGTAATCAGAATAACAATTTACAACAACATAAAAGAGTCAGAAACGTTCATATTCAAGAAAAGAAATCTACATCTTAAATGGAACGAAAGGCACATATAACACAGGCTACAGTGGATCAAAGAACACGTGTCTTGGAACTCCAAATGGACTTTACATATATTTTTTCTGATCAAAAAAATTCAATTTATATAGCTCAGATTGTTTCCAATATTATTGACATTGTCTGGGTACACAAGAAGAAACTTATTCTACCAGGCAAGCAGGAGGAATCAGTTTAATGGTTTGGATATCTGTTCGCTATGTTGGAAGGACCAATCTAATGTTTCTGGATGAAAAACATAAACATACAGGTAACATCCAGATTTTAAATTGAAAGCTTATTCTCTGTGGTGCTGAGCTAGGTGGAGAAAATTTAATATTTCAACTATACGGAGCAGCAATTCACTTGGCCAATGGAGTCAAAATTCGTTTGAAACAAATAATGATCTGGTTTTGCCATAGCCTTCTAAAAGTACACACCTCAATACTGTTCAAAATATATTATCAGTAACTGTTCAGCGTGTTTAAGCAGAGACAAGCAATATGAATCTGACCGAACTTCGAGAATCCTTGAAATATGTTTAGGACCATTTTTGTTAAATCGGAATTCAAGACTTATATCATTCAATGGTCAATGGAGACTTAAGTAGTTAAAGAAAATGACAGAAGAATTCCATAATTAATAAGACATTTTTCTTCATTAATTAGAACAGTCCTTCTACTTTTCCACACAGTATGATGCGAATGAAATAAATTTTTAATTGTAATAATCAAGTAGTTTATTTTCATGTTACATATATTGTTATCTGATTGCAAATAAGTTTTTGGAAGTGCTGTAATGAAACTATATTGTAAAAATTAAAGTCCTTCTCTTATTGGAGAAAAACCTAGTATCCTTCTAATTTTTTCCAGCAGCGTAGGTAAGAACATCAATGATAACATAAGAAAATCTATAAAATATCTTCGTTTTGATTTTATCTAATATGCTTAGATTCTTATATTTCAATTAACTTTCAGTAAAGAACCCATTTAATTTGCAAACAAACTGATTTCATGTGTTCAAGTGCAAAAAATTATTTTTCTACACTTTACTTAGAATTTGCAAACTGAATGCTTCTGCATAATTAAAGCCAAAATATTGATTCTATTAACTTGAATAACAAGGAGTTCAAATGTAATTGCAGAAATATAGAAGATTTATGTAATTAATTTAATTTTAGTAAATTGTATTTCCAATTTATTTCCTTATTTTAAAGTATCAGTTTTTATAATATTGCGGGATTTTACTTTTAATAGCTTTTATAGTAATTATTTCATTATATATTGATTGAATTTAATTAGAAACAATAAAATGTCCATATTTGAGAACATTTACAAGCTTGATTTGAAACTTAAAAATCATCAATCTTTTAATTGTGTCAAATATTCGAAAATGTGACAAATTCCTCCAATCCCCACCCAAAAATAGATTTTATATGATTATGATACAATTTTGAGAACTTAGTTTTAATTTCTTTCTAAAACACCACTGCAGAATGTCAGAAAAAAAATATTTGAAAGAATTTATACTCACTCATATTCCTCTAACTGGAAAGAATATTTATGAATGTAACTGAAAAATTTGTATGTTTTCACAATTTTACATTAGAATTTAATGGAAATTTATTTTTAGCAATGGTTTTAAATACTTACAGAAATATTTTCTTATTCCATTAATGCAGCTTGTGATCCTATTTAAAAAAAACAAGGCTTAAGTATAACTTTATCTCAATTGGAAAAATGTTTTTCGTCGAAACAAAGTCTTTAAGTTATATAAATTAAATATTTTGCTGATTTATCAATATAACGATGTAAAACTAATGAAATATTTTCCTCTTTCACCAGTATCAATAAATTATGGAATTCTTGTGTGTTTCAAACTAACCTTAATATCATAATTTACTATAGTTATTTAGATAAATGATATAATTCGTTTTTAATTAAATAATATAATGCTTGGCTAGTAACAATTTTGTCTCATTACTTAGGAAAAAGGATAAAGTTTTAAATTAACACTTTGAGTGTGCCAATAAATTATAAGTATAATTGTAAAAGCTATTTACATATTTACAAAACATCATAGTAGTGGATAATTCAAAGTTGATTGTCCTATCCGTTTGAACGTTTTCATTCAGGCTCTCCTCGTCATTCTCTTATCCCTGCTTATAAATATAAATGTGTGCGTGTATATATATATATATATATATGTAATTTAATAAACGTCGGATAGATAAAAAATTATTTCAAGTTTTTTTTCCATCATATGTCATGATTTAATTTTAACTTTGATATATATTAAGTTATATATATATATATATATATATATATATATATATATATATATATATATATATATATATATATATATATATATATATATATATATATATATATATATATATATATATATATATATATATATATATATATATATATATATATATATACTGATCAATGCATACAAGAATATCATATTTGCATTAAAATGTTTACTAGGAATGAGAAATATGTATTTTTTATAACGCGAGATACTCGCCACAGGAAGGTTATCTTAAGTCAGATAAAAGAGAGCATTTCACGATGAATGAAGCAAGATGAGAAATAGACAGATAATTCATTATTTAGAAAAAGGACTTATCGCTGATCCCGTTTAGTATGTGTCTTGATTTCGAAGACAGCAAATCACACTGGATTCTAAAAAGCAGCAGTATAAGAAATTTGTAAAGTTTTATCTTGGTCTAGAAGTCTAAATTGTAGATCGAGCACAGTTTTATAAAGAGTGATCAATGACGTTTCTGGAAAATTTTATGGCGTAACAAAAATTTTAGCATACTTGAAACAAAAAAGAGCATAAAATCTGGCTTTTTTCAAAATATTTTTGCTTGAACAATAAGCAGAGATTTACACTAGAAATACATACTCTTGTGCTTATGAAAAAATCATTTATTTCTGTTCGAAATGCTAGTTTGTTCGTAATTGATTCGAGCAAGAAGACTCTGGACATGTAAATAGTTGAATCACTCAACAAGCTTTCTTGCAGTGTTAGAAAGTGTCTTATTTTACGAGCATCCCATAAGCCCATGAATCCATTTTGCTTTACTCGTATTGGGCAAGGTTGTGTTAGGAGTATCATGCTATACGTCATGAATTCTGCTTTAATAGAAATGCAATCTGATGTTGTTTGGGGGTAAACAAACAGTCTTAAGATATCTAAATATGCCAATAGGCCAAGTACACAATGCAATATTGCATTTCTACTCTGATGGTGAGGGAAACTTCATGCACAATAATGCAGCCATATATCTTGTCAGACGTGTTAAAATTGGGTTTGCTGAAAAACAAAAGTTTTTCTAACACATTTTCTGGTTACCGCAAAGTCCAGGTCTAATACCATTTAAAAATATCTAATGGATATAATTAAACGATCCATGTGACACACTCTCCGCTTCTATTTCATTTACAAAATCTTAAAGGTTGCGTAGACAATGCGTGTTTTTTTCTGGACTTAAATAAAAACCAGAACCGCTTACACTCAATGTCCATACAAATAAGAGTTGCCAAAATTATCAAAATTGATCCAATAAAATATTCATCATGACTTTCTAATTCCTAAATTTCTTTTTATTATAAGGTCCAATAATGTAAAATTACATGCTAATAAATGTGATATGCAGTGATTTAATTTTTACAATCTCATAAACGTAATTATAACAATTTCTCTCTTAGTTAAAGCTTATATTACTCGATAAATAACAAAAGAACATAACTTTACCTCATATTAAATTGGCATGCTTTTCTTTCTATTTAGATTGTAATCCGAAGACTAATAATCCAATCATCGTTCTTCTGGTGGAAGAAGTAGGGCCTGAAGTACAATTGAAATGCAATCTCGTTACATCTCTTCAATAGTTTTGACATATTGAGGGGGCCCATTCACGCCCTCAAGATTTCCTATATAACATGTTTTAGGTTATGAATAGATTCATTTCCCAAATATGTTCCTCCTTAATTTCTCTCAATAATAACTGAAACGTGAGTCAGGTGAATTCTCAATTGAAGATAAAATGTATTGTATGTTTCTCGATTAAAGGGAGAAGCTATTTTTTTTTCTTTTTCCATAAAAAAAACATACAAGCTTACGTTTACACTAAGACAAGGTCATTTAGATGGCTTACTTTTCCTTTCCTTAAATACGTATTTTTAGGAGAAAAAAATATAAATTTTGAAGTAAAAGTTTCATTAACTTCTTCTTTACTGCATTTTGAAATTAGTTTATAAAATAATTAGAAATATATCGCTTTTCATTTCAAAAGAAAAATTCACATCAACATATACTTCACTATTAGACATCGGTTTTGCAGATACAAATATTAGTATTTTATTTTGCATAAAAATTTACCAATTAATCAATATTCACATTTAAAACATTGATTCATGTGTAAAAAATGTAAATATCAGTAATGAGTTTGGTAATACATTTTTAATTTTATAAAAATAAAATACTCAACTGACACACACACACACACACACACACCTATATATATATATATATATATATAGATCGATATGTATATATATATATATATATATATATATATATATATATATATATACACACTACTGGCCATTAAAATTGCTACACCAGGAAGAAATACAGATAACAAAATGATATTTATTGGACACATATATTATACTAGAAATAACAAGTGATAAAATTTTCAAATAATTTGGCTGGATAGATCCTGAGAAATCAGTACCCAGAACAACCACCTCTGGCAGTAATAACAGCAGTTATACGCCTGGGCATTGAATCAAACAGACATTGGATTGCATGTACAGGTACAGATGCCCATGCAGCTACAACACGATGCCACAGTTCATCAACCATAGTGACTGGCGTTTGGTGACGAGCCAGTCGCTCGGCAACCATTGACCAGACGTTTTCTATTGGTGAAAGATCTGGAGAACGTGCTGGCCAGGGCAACAGCTGAACATGTTCCGTATCAATGAAGGTCCGTACAATACCAGAAACATGCGGTCGGGCATAATCCTGCTGAAACGTAGGGTTTCGCAGGGCTCGAATAAAGGGTAGAGCCACGGGTCGTAACACACCAGAAACGTAACGTGCACTGTTCAAAGCACCGGCAATGCGAACAAGAAGTGACCGAGACGTGTATCCAATACCTTCACGTGTATCCAATATATCCATACCGTCACGCCAGGTGATGGGCCAGTATGACGATGACGAATGCACGCTGCCAGTGTGCGTTCACCACGATACCGCCAAACACAGATGCGACCATCATGATGCTGTACACAGAATCTGCATTCATCTGAAAAGATGACGTCTCGCCATTCGTGCGCTCAGGTTCATCGTTGATCACACCATTGAAGGCGCGCTGCGAGTCCATGCTGCTGCAAACGTCGTCGAACTGTTCGTACAGACACATGTTGTCTTCCAAACGACCCCGTTTCTTGACTCACGGCTCGTAACGTGGTTGCACGATCCATTACGGTGATTCGGATAATATGCCTGTCTTCTCGGCTGCTAGTGATAGGTGGCCGTTGAGATCCTGCATGTCGTTCCGTATTATTTTCCTGAACCCATCGATTCCATATTCTTCTAACAGTCATTGGATGTCGACTGACGCGAGCAGCAATACTCTGTGATAAGATAAATCACAATACCGGTACGCTACATTTCGACCTTTATTAAAGTCAGAAACGTGCTGTTACGCATTAATCTTTCTTACACGAGGCATCACAACAACTTTTCACCAGGCAACAACGTTCAAATGCAATTTGTGTATGAGGAACCGGCTGAACAATTTCCTCATTAAAATAAAATGTAGGTGTCGCTATTGGCACCTGCTTTGTCTGAATGCGCTGAAAATCTAACCATTTGCATATCACAGCACCTTCTTCCTTTCCTATAAATTTCACGTCTGTAGCATTTCGCCTTCTTGGTGTAGCATTTTTAATAGTAGTATTTATATACATATACATATATATATATATATATATATATATATATATATATATATATATATATATATATATATATATATGTATATATATGTAAAGGATGATTTGAAATTGTTCTTACAAATTACGACGGATGATAGTAACCATCCATACAAGCAATAATTACAAAGGAATATTGGGTCGTATTCCACTCTGAGATGCAGAAAAGAGAGAAGTAGAAGCGCATGAAGAATCTATCATGAATTTAGAGTACGCAAATTTCAAGAGATAAAGTCACATTTTGCTTTTATTGGTTACAGAAAAATGCAAAATACAGTAGTCATTGAACTTTAAAAACGGGGAATTATCATCGTTTTAAATATTATCTGAATAATATTGTCCGAAAATTTTCGTGAGGGCCAAAACAGCGTACACGTACAACGTGCAAAAAGTGAAATCTTTTCAGACAGAAGATTATCCCTGCCGTGGAAACTTTGTGCAGCATGCTGGGGATGAAGAATAACAATCCACTATATCCTGCACTAGTATTATTTAGTGATGGTGCATTATCCAGCAGAGAAGGCATTTTCAACAAACGCAATCAACATGGTTGGTCAGACAACAATCCGAACAGCAAACCCCTTGTAAACAAAAACCGAAATATTCCGTGAAATCTGAACAGGTATCCATGGAGTTTACCATGTTGGGCCTTACATCATGCCAAACCATTTGAAGGGTACAAAACACAGTAAGTTTTATAGTTACTGTATATATAACGTTTGTTTGTTCGGTTAGTAACTTGGATTGGTGTCCTCCTCACTGAAAAGATCTCAACACACTGGGCCTTTTTTCTGGTGCCTCAAGAAATTTTTAGTGTATTAAACGCCTGAGAACTCCTTTGAAGATCTCGTTGCTAGAACCATTGTTGCCGCGAACAAAATTAACACTACATCAGGAATGTTGCGACAGTCATTCCTTCGCATGTGTCACACAGGGTCGGCATTTTTGAGCATTTGTTGTGAGGCTTTCACTAAACGATAAATATTATTACATCGTTATAAGTTCAGGTTTGAATTCCTCTTTTCTGCTGGGTTCCTTACTCTTCTTATTTTTTTAAAATAATTTATAAATATATATATATATATATATATATATATATATATATATATATATATATATATTAGCTTATTCTCACCTTCACTCCCTGTTTAATGCAACTTGTCAATACTCAATTAAATTGTATGAATGTATACTACGTAGAAGCTATTTAGTCTATTTCATCCTGCTGTAATACAAATTTTCGAAACATTTTTATCATGACATGACTATATTATATACATGTTTTTCTGCCTTGATTTAAAAGAGCTACACCTTTTCATAGTATTAGGAAAGTGTCACACTCAATGGCTTTATTTAGTCAACACATATTTGACAAAATTATGTTAAACAAACTTTAAATAAAATACAATATCATGCGTCAGTCGCTTTCAAAACTGTAAGAAAATATCGAAATAAATACTATTTTTTTACTCTAATACAAGGGTAGGCTCTTTTTCTTTGTTTTTAAAATACAATATTGTACAAAATCAATAATATAATATTGAAACATTGTTATAGTCTCATGAGCAAATATGAAAATCCTTTGATATTTCAACCATAATATATTTTTACATTTGTGTATGTGTGCAACGTGAGTGCGTTGATACGTACCCGAACATCTATGTATGTAACACATTCTAATCACAGCATTTTTGTCAATTATTAAACAAAGTATCTGATAGCTCAACTCATTAATATGCAACAGTTTTTTCGCAATCCTTATTTAAATTTTCTCCTTAATGTTTGTTTAATTTTCCTTAGTGTTTATTGAAAATAAAACATATGTTTTTATGTTTTAAAAAAATGTGAGCTGTGTTAAGAAATAAATGTATTACATATGCATTTATTTATATATTATAATAGCTTTATCATAAAAAATAAGTAATTATATTTATTCATTATAATATTGATATCAATGTTATTACTAATACCTTAGTTTTATAAATTATAATTACTTTTTAAAAAAAAATCCAGTTTTTTAAATGTAAGCTTATTAGGTGGAAAATGTAATTAGATTTTACTGATAAAATATTATTCTCTGAAACATAATGAAATAGATATAAATTATTAACTGAAGTCATTCATAAAAATATATTTAAACTTAAAACTATTTATTTCCATTTCAAACATGAATAGATTGTTAAAAAAAATTGAAAATTAAATACAAAAATAACTATATAAAAAAGACCCTTGTTTAGTTTTAAATTTTTGAAGTTAGCAGTCCAACTGTTTGTTTTATATAAACAATAGAACATATTTTACGAAATTTGATTTTTAAATATCATTTCATAAGCAAAGTAGGTCAAAAAGAGCAGTTTAACTGACATTTCATATTATTTATAAAAAAATTAAAATTTTGATATGAATATCGCAAAACTAATTTATTTGAGTAATAGATATGCTTTAGTTTATATTGATGACATTGCTTTTATATATTAAAAAGTATGAAAAATATAACATTTTATGCAAGTTCGTACAATATAATCTGTTGTTAAACCTTCGACTAGCTTATAATATCAAGTAAATACAGAAACTCCTAAATTTTCTTCATGCATGAAAAAATTCATTTTTGTTGATCAATGACAGCAAAATTTTTGCTTAAAACGTTTCCATAGTGTTATCAGAGCCAATTAACTTTATTTTTTGTCTCAGACTTTTTCGAAAATAGGATTAACAGTAATTGTAATCTTCCTGAATCAACTAGTAGGATTTAAGCTCGTATATATTACTACTTTCACAATTAAGCACCCACTGTGTACGCTCAAGTAAATGCTACAAAATTTTCTATCATACTTTAGACCTGGAAGATCTCTTAAAATCCCTAAAAACATAAGAAAATCATTATTTAAAATAGTTCTTGTTTGATTACAGTATTTTACTTTGTTTCATTGTTACGAAAAATGTATTTAAATGTAAGTGCTGCGATATAACTTAATTCTTATGAATAAGAGCAAATTATAGATACTTAATTTTGCTTATATATATATATATATATTTTATATTTTAATATATTGCTACTCAAATGATCATATAAATATATATATATATAAGTTTGTGTGTGTGTATATTACCTGTAGAAGCAACACTTATTTGAAAAATGTAAATTACAAAATATATTTAAAGATTTTTTTTCTGGATATATATTGCAAAGTTCTTTTACAAACTAATAAAATATAAGTACAATATTAGTTTTCCTAATAATTTATTAAAGCTATATTCTATAGTTAAAAAACTATTAATAATTTATCTTCGCGTTTTTTCAATATTATGAGTTTTTAACATAATATTATAGATTAAGTTTCAAAATTATGTCACAAATTTTCACAAGCAATTTTCATTATTAATCACTTTGACTAGATAATTTGTTTGTATCGCAGCTCGTTTCTTGTGTTAATGATAAAAATAAGGCACAATTGGGTTTTTTTTATTGTTTCAAAATTTTCGTTTGTAATTCAAACTTTTAAAACAGTTTTTAAGCAAAAATAACAAATGTTTGTACAACATATATTATACAGATTTTACTAAGAGTTTGTTTTAGAAACATTCTTCAAACCTATAAACAGATTCTGAATTAGATAATTGCTTTAATGCCATAGTATCATTGATTTCCTAAAAAATTTAATAGAAGTACGAGAAGTATTTCAATATTAAGTATGGAATTTTTCACTATAAATAATGACACTTTTTTCATTTCATTTCATTGTCACATTTCTTTCATCACATTTTCATTGAAATAAACAATGACATTTTTCTGTTATCGGGAAACAAATGCTTAGATTTAAAATTCATAATTTCCATGAAGGAGCTAAACATCCATGCATTTTAGTACTAACTAAATGGTTAAAATGTGAACTATGATTCTTTTAAAACACGTATTTCTAAGCAATATTGGGAATGCTCTTTCAAAAGTGTGCTTTTTTTTAAAAAAATTTTTAGCACTATTTTATGAAACAATATATATTCTGACCAAAAATATCAATATTTCTGCGTCATCTTTTATAAAATCTAAATAATCGATTAAATATACTTTAATGTGAATTTATCGTCTGTAAAAATATTTTTGAATGTATAACTATGTTCTTCCTTTTCTATCCTTATTAGAAGAATCAATATTTATCAATATTTAGAAGGATTTTGTATAAAATCGAAAAAATTGCTGAAAATAATATCTACAAGAATATTCGTTTTCTGAATTTCCTTCTTCTTTCAATGTGATTTGAATTTGAAAATGATGTCTTTTTTAATGGTGAGTATTTTTATTTACTCATAAGCTTCATTTAATATTTGAAGTTTTATATTTTGATTAAATACAAGTTTTGAATGTAAAATACTTTATTAACATAAAAGAAAAAGTATTAAGTCTTTGATTTGTAGTTAAATAATGTTAATTTTCCTAAAAAAAAATCAGATCTATAAAAGTCCAAAAAATGTTTAATATTTGGTATTTAGAAGAATGCTTCGTGTATATATAGCTTATCATTGTTAGTAGCATGAAACTTTTATTTCAAAATTATATTTATAAACTTTAATTTTTAAATTTGTGAAATTCAACAGTTTTTTTTAATCCAAGAAACAGAAAAAATAAAATTCATCGCATTAAATATAGACCAAATTTTAAAATTTCATTCTCTTTGTATTATATTATTCACTCACTTGTCAAAATTTTAAAATTTTAATCAAACGATATAAACATAAATATTTTACAGTTTTGTATCACTTATTTATAAATTAACATTTTATTGTAATTCATGTCAATTTTTTTTATTTTATAGCATTTTATTTCAAATAAAAATAAAGTAATCAAATTATTTTAAATGGTAAAAAATTAATAAACTTTTTATGTACTAATAGATTAATTTCGGGATTGCAAGTGTCTTAACCTAATTTATTTAACTATTTTATGAAATAATTACTATGTTATAAGTAGTGTGCGGATGCCGGAGCTGGCGCAGTGATGTTTAGACCATAATGTGTGCCCATAAAAATTTCCACCCCCTTTTAAAAAACAATGGCTCGCAGTGCCACCATTAAATTTCTACCCACTGTTAAAATCAATGGTGTAAAAACCCCCATTAAATTTTCACCCCTTTTATAAAACAATGGGTGCCAACCTCCCCATAAATCTGAACCCACTTTTAGAAAGTAATGGCTCTCAAACCCCCATTAAAACCCCACCCACTTTTAGAAAGTAATGGTTCTCAACCCGCCATTAAATATTCACCCCCTTTAAGAAACAATGGCTATAAAATTCCCATAAAAACCGCACCCACTTGTAGAAATTAATGGCTCTATTTTTATCCATTACATTTCCACCCCCTTTTAAAAACAATGGTTTGAAAAACTGCCATAATTTTCCCATCCCCTTTTAAAAACAATGGTGTTAAAACCGACCATTAAAACCCCACCACTGTTAGAAACCTGTTTCAACCATGATAAATTTCTGACGCTGCACGCAACTTTTAGAAGAATTCAATGCACCGCGATGAATTAAAAAAACTTCTAGGGATTTTAAGTACTTAAAGAAAACTCTTGCAGTATATAAAGAAACAAAATGATGACTGAAGGGTCTGTTATAAATGCAATTGTCATAAGAAAGAAGATACAAGAAATAGATAAAGAAATGGAGAATTTTGAACCTTCGCTGTCTAAAGTTCTGCTTGATTTAAAAGAATGCTTAAAGTTATATTCAAACGATAAAATTTGTATTCAAAAAGAAGGTAAGTTTTACAAGCATTACAAAGTATGCGATATTTTGAAATGCACCTGCCTTAATATTGACTTTCTGGTTGAAAAGTATCTGGTCGAGAGTGACTTGATACTTCATAACATACGCAAAGTATGAGGAAAAATTATATTATCTTTTAATAGTCTTCAAACTATTAAAAAATTGTTTATTTTTGTATTGCATAATGACCGTGAGCCATAGTATGAATACCATCTTCCAATATATGTCGCTTGTCATCTTTTCCTGATAGGGCAATCTTATTTACTTGTATGGAATGGATCTCATGCTTTGTGCTCCTGATGAGATTCATGGTCCTGTGCTGTACTTCTTGCTTGAATAGGCAGTCCTTGTAGTCCTCGAAGGTTATCCTGTTTTCACGACGCACTTCTTGACTCCTTTCGACTTTTTCACCAAATCAACCGCAGTTTTATAGGCATACATCTTAGATCTCAATCCGACGAACTCCTCCAAGATCTTCCCTGCATTTTCATCTTTCATCTTCCCCAATACCTTCTTGTTGACACGTGGCATGCCGTACCTATTACCTTCAACATAATCAGATGTATCAAAGTAGTCAAGCATTCCTTTCATATCCTCATAAAAGTCCTCGGTCTGTATGTCATAGATGTAACTGTCAGTGTCCATGTACAATAGCATGATATTGTCCCCATATTTAGGCTTCATCACATTGTAATGAAAGTCGTACATCAGATGCTTCGAGAGATCTAATATACTCATACCGACGTATATGGGCTTATTAAAGACCACTTTCGTCTTGTTCATATGCACAGCGGCTAAATTTTCATCAAAGAAGGTCCGCCCCTTAAAGTTGGGCTTAGCAACCAGCTTCTCTGCCTTCTGAGGATCACACACTAGTCGGATATCGAGCCGCTTCCTGATATTTTCCATCGTCTTGCCAAAGACCGAGTTGTTCATAAGTTTGTAGAAGTCTTTCTCAAAGTCATTGGCTGCCTTGGTCCTCATTTCCGTGTTTAAGTCTATGTACTTCTTCAACCAAGGAGACTGCTGAAACTCCAACACTTTATGCACCTTTTTGATCTTAATCCCCAAATGCAGCAGTTGCTTCAAAACCCTGTAATGAACGACATAATGCTCTTTGTTATAGAGCGTCGTCAGTAGTTTTGACTGTTTTGAGCCATCGGGCACCCTGCTCTTAGGTGCTAGAGGTAGGTCTGAATGGAGGTTGTGCAGATGCGTTGGGTACTCTAAGTCACAATCCACGATGTATCCTTTGTCTGAGTCATCCGCTACTTGGGTCACATCTGACACAGTGCTCCAACTGAAGCCACCGTGTGGTAGGTATTGACTCATGGCCCATCCATAGAGGTTGTTAGCATCAAGGTACATCAGGTAGTTGGACTTCTTGTTCTCGTCATAGTCCTTCATGTACTTGTTGTTCGCCCTCGCATATCGGTTACAGCACTGAGAGATGCCTCCTCTGGTCCCCTTTTCCAGCATGAGTATCATGTCATAGTCTGTCAACAGCTCTAGCTCGACCTCCGTGGTTTTGAGCATGGCATCCCAGGAGAGTCCGGGTGCGGTGAAGTACCATGCTGGATCCAACTTATAGGTCTTTAGACAGACATCTCTAAAGTGTTCCATGATGTCGGCTAGTATGAGTACATCAGTCTTCACATACAAATCGGAATATTCACCCAATGTCTTAATGTTGAAGGTTCTCCATACCGTTTTGGCGTGCTCGTAGTCCTCATCCTTTATGTGTGACTCATTTAATTGGTTGTAGAAGTCTTCTTGTGGAGGCAGCTTGGCTTCTTCGCATTTGTCCCACGAGTCCATGTAATCGTATGGATAGACGCCTTTTCGGGTGACGAGGTCTAGCTTGTCCATCGGGAAGTACTTGGCTGTCTCCCTGAACTCCTTTACGTTTTTCGCAAGACTGTCTAGGCTAGCGGCCATGAACTTGAACGAGTCAAGAAACCTCAACTTTATGCCAGGCAACTTTACTTTCTTCCCATCGCCTACATCTAACATCTTTGCCCCGACCTCCTTGCTGAACGAAATGTACCTCTCCTCGTTGTTCGAAATGACATCAATGTCCCGTTTCTCCCCACCGAGCTCCTTTATGAAGAGATGGGCGTCGTAGCCAGACAGGTTGTGTATGAACACCGGAATGAACGAAGGCTCTTGGTACTTTAGGTTGCAAAGGTTGTGAGTAGGTCCTCTGTAGTTCGATTCACATTTTGCCGGATCGAGAAGATGGTCATGATCTCTGACTTTTCGGAAGTCTGGTTCATCCGAAGGTGAATAGGGGGAGGGTTCCTTCCTGATATCTCTGTCACAGATATGACAAACATGGGTCCTTTGGAAATGCTCTTCATCTTCAGTGCTCATTTTAATAGGTTGCTTCTTATCATAAATATTCTTTATCTCTAGCGCCTCAGCCTTCACTGTCTCAAAGAACAGTTTGGTGGCATTGGGTCCTCTGTACGTGATTGGTGCCTTATAGTCTGCGTATTTATATTTGATGTAGACAGTGAAGCTCATAGCCTCGTGCTTTTGATACTTATGCAAGAAGGATGCGTCTTTATCGGGATGGCAGGTGTTTATCTTGTTTGTCAAGCACTCGAAGTCTCCGTACATCACAAAGGGTACTCGCAATGACCTTTGGTAGTTTTTGAACCTCAGAGATTCGTATTCCTTAGGCATTACAATCTTTACTGGCGTATTCTTCCTACAATCCGTTTCATGTTTTTGCAGATCTTCCTCAGAGTGATAAAATAACAGGCACTTTTCACAGGGATATACTCTTTTATCATGTTTAGTTAATTGAGCACTTATTAATTTCGACATGTATTAATTTCGACATTTATCCAACAGTAATGACTGTTTCCTTCCTGATTCTTTGTGTACAGTAAATTGACGTGTTTGTCTTCCTTATTTTTAGTGATTCTCAATGAATAAATGTTATTACCTTCGTATAAATATATGTTCACCGATATGTCATTCAACTTCTCGAACCTGTTAAATACTCTGTCTTCCATCTTTACTGGAAACTCAATGCCTTCGAACTTTAGCTCATTCTCATATGGCTTATACTTCGTGATTCTTTGGCCATCGTTTTCCGCTGGGTGCAGTGCAGAGAGTATTGCCCACATGAAACACTTATTATCCTCATTTTGTACGTTAATGACTGCTTTTTTAGCCTTAATTCTTTTGGGCAGATCAATGTAGGATGCCCCTCTCAGCGGGTTGTATTTATTGATCCTAACCTCAAGGCTTTTGATTCTGGCAAGCGTCCACCCTGAGCCCCTTGCCACAAACTCCTCCGTTTCTGTCAGTAACTTTTGGATAACTGAACTGTAATAATCAATCAAATCAGTGGATTCAAAGATGACTTCATTTTGTGTTTTGAAGTTCATCTCCATTTCTTCCACCCCTTTTTGATAGTCGCAAAGGAACTTAAAGTTGACCTTCAAGCCATGCAGCCTCTTTAGGTGTTTTGTTATGAGGCCCCGGACCAGTGATGAAATATCGTTCAAAAAGCCTTTGGGAAGCATCAGATTGTGTTCGTTTGGGATGTCGTACGTCTTCAGCCGAGACTTAAATGCCGTCTCAACTTCAAGGGGAGTATTTAGCCTTCTTTCTCGCGCCACTGAAAACAGGTCGGAATCGAATTTGAAGTGGCGGTTGAACAATACACTTTCAATGTACGCTATGATGTCTGCCTTCCTTCCTAACGTGGAATAACCTGCAATGCCACGCGTCCGACAAAAATCACGTAGTTGCTTGATGGTCATGTGATGCAGGCTCTGTATGTTGTCAAAGTCATCTCTGTGGTCCTCCTGAGAGGCCTTCTTTGGTTTATAGTTTTGATGGGCCTTAGTTTGCAAGTGCTTATCTATGCTTGATTCCTTAAATAACTTACCGCAACACTTGATTTTAAACCCCCTCTTTTTCTTCTGCTTGCTAAACAAGTCATCGTGGAAACTGGGGAAGCCGTTATGAGTCGTTGAGTATGAATCAAGGTGATGAATGAGGGCGATCAGTTCCGTCTTTTTAAGCTTCGAGTATCCTCGAATATTATGTTCCCGACAGTAGTCTCGCAACTGTCGAACAGTTTTAGATTCCATCTTTATTATCTCTCTCTATATATATATCTCGTTTCTTTAAATACTTAAAATATTGATCATTCAATTTTAATGGTGCCTACTTGTTGAGAGGATCGTTGTTCTGTTCTCTTATTTCGTAAAAGCTGCCCTTCACATCTGAGGAGCAGCTTTTACTTTCATAGAACGTTTTCAGATTTTTCTCCACCCAATTGACAAAGTGCGTAAGATATTAAAGAAGTTAAAAGGAATACTTTTAATAATAAATGTCAGATGAAATGATGGAAATGTTAAGACACTTTGGTCTAGACAACAAAGTGCCTTCAACTCAAAAGTGTGAGCACGAATATATAACAAAAGATGATTATGAATTTTACGTGTGTATGACATATCATGAAGAGCTCAGATACAATCCTAATAAACGTCCTCTAGATGGAAAGCAATTATATTTGATGATGAAGATGCAACAGAGGAGCCAAAGCAGAGTGAAAAATCTTACTAAATGTTTAAAAGGGTTTAATATCCCCTAAGAAGATGAGATTTTGGTTGAGTTTCTTAAATTTATCCATAAATATGAAGAATTGTTTCCAGAGCGGAAAAACTTAATCAGCAAAGAAAACGTTTTATTTCATCTTTTACGGAAAAGAGATTTTCAGGTACCACTTAAGTTACCCAAAATGAAGAAAACGCTTGATCAGAATGAAGAAATCGGTCGAACCGTCTTCGAAGCTTTAAACTGGAATTTTTAATAGCTTTTGTCAGCTATTAAAAATTAACTAAATCTTTCTTATCTATCCAACTACTTTCTGGATAACCTAACCACTTCACCAGGTATTTATTCCCCACCTTTTGGAGAATTTTTTCGATTTTGTACACATCATACCTTACCAGCTCATTTTCATAAAAGGTTCCTTTTACATCTTCATTGTTTAAATCCTTTATTCTATAAGTGACTGGATCAGTTTTTAATACTTCAGACATGACGAATATTTCTTCTGTAAAGGTTGCCTCATAACCTCTTCTGAAAGTCGTTTTATATATTGATATTCGAACTATATCTCCTACTTGGTATTTGGGTTTATGCAGGACTTTTTCTTTGAACAGATTTCGGTAGACTTCACCACTGTTTTTTTCTAGACTGGCCTCAACCGGCATCATCTTTATACTTCTGTGGTAAGAGTTGTTATAATTTTTCACTAACTGATCCAATACATCTATGTATCTATTGGTATTGTTAGCCGCTAAATATTTCCGAATTTTACCGTTTAGAGTTCTGTTGAATCGTTCCACCACGGAGCATTTGATTTCAACGTTTTCAGTTGTGAACCAGTGGATTTTGTTCTCTTTAAACAGAAGTTGTGTCTCTTTGTTGATGAACTCTGTCCCCTTGTCAGTTTGGATTTTAAGAGGAACTCTGACTTTAAATATTTTCTTAAATGCCTTAGTCACTTCTTCCCCCGTTTTTCTACGAATAGGCACAGCCCACCCATATTTGCTGAAAATGTCAATGATTGTTAACAAGTAGTTGTAGCCATCATTCGATTTTGAAAATGGCTTTAGAAATAACAAATCTGCTTGCCATTGATCATCAATATGTGACACATAAGTTCTTCTTCTTTTAAACTTACTGATGAGTGGTTTATGTTTTGTGTAAACATCTTGTTGATGTAAGAAATCTGAGACTCTTTTTCGACTTAAACCTGTTTTTCTACTGAGTTCGTTTATACCACAATATCCAGTCTCTGGATCATAATAAACTTTTTTGGGGTCCTCAGTTACCCCTTTAGCGGTAAAAAACGACTCTTTTTAGAACCGCAAACCGTGCAGATCCCTTTTATCATAGGTCTGCCGTTCTTAGAGGTAGCGTGCTGTACGTCTTTCGTCTCAGTGTGGGTTTTACATTTTAGGCAGTATATTTTTGAGCCCATTCCAAATGTCTTCTTTGCTTTGATAATTGGCTTCACAACAGCTCTACCTAACCTTTCACGGAGAGTTGGATTGGGAATATCCTCAAGCTCTTTTATCATGTCTGAGTCGCACACCTTGTTTCTTGTTTCGGTATCTTTGTTTTTTAGGTAACACATATCATGTTTATAGGCTGCCTCATCTACTCTATTAATGGGCTTACTCCATTCTTTGTATGTTAAATCTGGATTTAATCTCGTTTTACCTCTGAGCAATTGAGTACCTGGCCCTGTAAATTGGTGACCAGGCAGATGCATTTCAAACGGTAAATTGTTAATTGCAGAATTAATAACTCCTTTTCCTTTCTTCATTTATTTATATGTAAAAAATTATTTACACACATATTCATAGCCGTTAAGCTGGGTTTGTTTCATGTATTTTTCTCTGGGTAAGTAAACTGAATTGTTAATAAAATCATCCTCTCTACTGTACACCTCTTCTTCTGTTAATTCATTTGATTTGAAAGAATTCAACAGTTGTTTATAAAACTTGTATGATTGCTTATACTCTTCGTTCCTTTCCACGATATTCAGGGACTTTTCGATAACTTCAACTATACCGGCACTTAAGCTCAGAGCGGCTAAGGGTACCATCGCAAAAGCGGATAAACCCAATGAACTGCAGAGGAACTTTGTAATGGATAGCGAAATTTTTATCTTATGATAATGGTGGTAGCTCTTTCTATACACGTAAATTTTCTTCCGTAAGTATTCTTCCATCTTTATTTATAGAGATGAAATATTTTTTCCGATATCTCAAGGAAGGATTCACTAAATCAAGCATAAAAAAATCATATGGTTGTTGCATGCACTTTTTGTATAATCGATTGAACTCTTCTTTCGTCAAACTGCCATCTACCTCTCTTATAATCTGCTGAATCTCCCTCTGCTGGAGGTTGAAAAGTATTAAATAGTTACAGTTTCTCCTGATGACAATGGGCATTCTGTAATAGGATTGACGGAGGTAAATGATTGAAGCATTCTTCTTCCTACCTCTGATGAAGAAATCTTCTATACTCTTCTGGTCTTTCTCTGTCACACAGTCATCAAAGACAACAACATTTTTGCAAGAGCGGTCCAGATCGTACTTTGTAATAAAGTATTTTGTATCAGAGGAGAATACGGTTTCTTTCTTGCCGTATTTTTCATAAAACTCGAGCAAAATTTTCTTCTTCTTTTTGGGATACTTTGCTAATACGTCTTTAATATCCACACCATCAAACATAGTGTACTTTTCTTTCAGTTTAGTGTACTTGGGTTCAAACATATCTTTAGCGCAAATGAACAAGTTATCAAACTCGAGATAATCATAAATAAAATTCAGCAATAAATTCGTTTTACCTGTACCCGAAGCTCCAGCGATCAGAAGTCTGAAAGGGTGTTTCGGTAATAAATAATGCTGATTTTCATTGGCTAATTCTTCTGGCTCTGTATAATCTTCAATTGCAATCATCTTTATTTAATGTTGAAAAAAATTTGCTGTCAGTAAAAACATAATTTGCTCTCAGTAAAAAATAATTTGCTTGCAGTAAAAAATATTTCGCTTATTAATAAATGAATGCTTTACAAAAAGAGCGAAACAAGAAGCTAAGAGAAGAAGTTAAGAATGACATGAAAGTGTTTAAGATTCAGGCGGAGATTAGGAAGAACAACGAACAAAATCTGGAACAAAAATTAGGTTTCCAGAAAACTTTGTCTGAATTTCACCAGCCTGTAATCGAGAAACTTCACCAACAAGATGTTACTAGAAAAGAACATTTTAAGGCTATAAAAGATGCTGTTGATAAGATTCCTCTTGCGATTGAACCATCTTCAGCGACTCCGGATATCTTCTATTTTGATAAAGATTTGGATGTAGAGTTTTTAGAGAAAAATAAATTTCCAAGACCCTCAAAGTTGTACAACGAATCCAAGGATACTTTACAAGAAGTTATCAATAGAGTAAAGAGTACACACTTTAAGTTTGCTCGTCAAAAAGGAAACCTTATGAGTCAGATAGTTCGAATGACCAAAAAAGATGAGGAAAGAGAAGATAGACTATTATCTAAAGCTGATTATTTAAGGGAACATATGATTACATTAGAAGATTATCGAGAGCGACTGAGGGACTTACAGAGAAAGGAAATATACCTCGGTAAAGGAGTGGAAGACAAATTAGAAATTTTGGCTCGATTCACCGATAAAGTTTGCAATGGATCCAAGAGTAAAAAGTTACATACTCAAATCGTCGATCTACTGGATGCATTATTAAGAGAAGGAACTCTAAACAACGAGCAAGTAAAAGAATACTATAAAAATTTCTTATTAAATAAATGAGTAACTACGTAAAACTAAAATACACTTAAGTGACCATCAGATTGCTAAATTAAAATCTGCATACCAGAAAGGAGAAGAAGTTTCCCTACAAATAGACAGGACAAAACCATCTAACTATGACATGTACTTAACTCAAACACAAATAGCTCAAATCGGGAAGGGAAAGAGAATTACTATCAGCAAGACGCAGCTCAAGAAAACGGGTGGGTTTTTAGCCTTTCTAGCTCCCTTTTTACCGGCCTTAATTGCCGGAGCTAAGGCGTTGGCTTTAGGTGCTGCAAGTGGGGCAGCTGGATGGGGAGCAAAGAAAGCTTTGGATAAAATTTCAGGATCAGGTTGTGCTCAAAAAAAGCCCCGTGGAAACTGAGTCGATCAAAACTAGGAATATCCAACGAAGTGATTGAAGACAATATGAAGTAAGAAAAAGGGCTTAGGGGTGTCTTTACTTCGGATCTATTACCTAAAAAGATGAGACGATTTGAGAACGGCATTATTAATTTGGACATAGCTACAGGACCTGGTACACATTGGGTAGGTTACTATAACGATCCTAATAACAATTTCGTCGAATATTTTGATCCGTTTGGAGAACATATTTACAAAATTCCCACCAGTATAAAGAAATATCTACAAAGTTCTGGGAAAAAAATAGGGTATAACTCAAGCTTTTTGCAACACCCAGCCTCCGTCAAATGTGGCTACTTTTGCATGAAGTATATTAATGAAAGAAACAGAGGTAAATCTATTGAAGATGTTCTGTATTCCTTTACCCAAGAACCTAGTGACTATAATGAAAAAAATGTTCTCTATAAATAAATGGTGTTATTAATATTGGATTCGAAAAACTCTGAAAAGTCAGAAGACTTTACAATTGAATATTCTAGACCATTTAGGTTTAAGCAGATCGCTCTTCAGTCCTTTTCAATGTACGTTTCTTGGGATAACATTAAAGAGGAGACCTTTTCATACTATGATGGACATCAGTGGTTTGATCTATCGCTCCCAGATGGAAATTATACCGTTAAAGGGTTGAACCGTTACATGCTGAAATTTTTTGGGAACGATCCACCAATTCTATTTGGTATAGTCGAGGAACGACAATGAATAGCCATCAAGTTAAAAGATGGGTATAAGATCGATTTAACAAAATGCAAAAACCTGCATAAACTATTAGGGTTCGAACCTGAAATATATGAAGAGTCTGAACAAGTAGGAAAGTACATTGCTGACTTATCTGGTGGGAATGATAACATTTATATACACTGTGATGTCGCGGAGGGAGCCTACATTAACGGCTTTCACTCTTCAAACGTAATCTATTCCTTTACGAATGTTAATCGTCCCGGCAGTCAAATCATAAAATCATTTGAAAAACCTCTATTCTTTCCTGTCCGGATGGAGAGTGTTCACAGAATCAGAATGAGAATAACGAACCATAGAGGTGATTTAATTCCCCTCAATAAGCAAGAAGTACAATACAATTTTATTGCCTTCTAAATAAAGAAATGAATAAACATAGACTTCTAAGGAAGAGCAAGAAGATACAAGGAAGAGGGATCTTTTCAGATGCTTTTTTACAGAATCCCTCTGCGTTAGCCAAACAGTTTGTCCATGATAAGCTGAATGAAATATTTTCAAAGAAGAAAAAACATGGGGCTGGACTGAAATTTCTGTGAATTTTGATTTAATAGCCATATAGCTATTAAATTAAGACAAAAAAATTGTTTTTATAATAAATGAATAAAATATTTGATTTAAACAACACCGATTACTATTACGATGATGACATCGAAAGTCTCGAGTATAGAGAAGTGAGGCATGAAAACAGCGACAGTTCTACTGAGAATGCCACTTACCATTTCTTTATACATGACACTAACTCCAATATCTTATATTCTAATGGATATTTACAACAAAAGCTAAAAATTGTTAACAGTAATGGAACAGCAATAGCGGATGATAATGTAGCTCTCATGAATGGAGGTGGTTTAATAGACGCACACAGATATACATTGGGCAACACTGAAATCGAAACCAACATTAATTATTCTGCTCTCATGCGACATGTGTTAGGTCTAATTCATTTCACTCCTGACTATTCTACTTCGGAAGCTACGAATATGCTCTTCTACGTAGATACGTCTGACACAGCGGACGGAAAACCCTTGAAATATGATGGAACTTTGGTAGATACAACTAAGATAACTGAATTTTTCGAAAAATTAAGAACTAACGACGAGTATAATCAAGGATTCAAAGAGAGATGCAAACTTACTCAAAATAGCAAAACTGTCACTATATGGATCCCGTTAAAATACGTATTTAATTTCTTCAATGAATACAAAAAGGTCATAACAGGGTTCCAAGTCAAGTTTGAGTTTCAGAGAAATCATAGTCAGAACATGCTGTATACAGATGAGCAAAATAAGGATTACAAAGTTGTTGTGGAAGATTTATCACTTTGGCTCCCTTATGTTAGATTTAAGAATTCAGCAGCTGCAAAATTTAATGAGTTAAAATTATCAGATAAGCCTGATGAAATAAACTGGAACCAACATAGCATTGTAAAGTCGAATATTTTCTTAAAGAATTCAAGCGGGTCTTATTCCATAAATGCTACTTCAGACGAAGTATTGTCCTTGTACGTCATACCACGATACACTGAAAGATATGAAAATGCAAAACAGAACAACATGTTATTCGACAACTTAGATATGATGGAATGTTGGTTGATGGTTAATAATGTAAGGGTTCCAACTGTTAGTTACATGATGGAATTTGAGAAAGGTGATTACAATCGCGTATACACAGCTCTTTTGGAGTCTGGACTCAACACCCTTACACCAGAAACAGGGTGCATGGTCAATTATTCCAATTTTGGTAAATTATATCCAATCATTTGCTTCAACCTGGCTCACCATGAAAATTATACAGACACGAATAACCTGACTATAGAGTTCAACTGGCGATTGAGAAACACCACCACCAAGAATTATGTCTTCTATTTCATCTTACGAGAACGCAAGAATTGTTACTTAAACATAAAGAATCAAGATATTACCATGATCAAAACATTAAAGCTATAAATGGAACTGAATTTTAATTTTAATAGTCGAAAGACTATTGAAATTATTCATATTAAAATAAAGAAATGACAGCATACTATCTACTTTTTGAGGAAGAACTCAAAGAAGGGCCACCTGGCATTCCAGGAATAGGGTTTAAACTGACACATGATGGTAATTATGATATGGAGAAAAAGATATTAAGGAATGCTGGAGAACCTTTAGAAAATAATGACGTGACTACAAAATTTTACGTAGACAGATGTAGGAAGAATCTGAATCCATTCGAGATTTGTCAAACAAAAGTTTAGTCCTTTCAGAAAATGATCAACAATATGATGCAAAATCAAAAAGAATTATCAATCTTTTAGCTCCAGTTTAAAAGTCTGATTCTACAACTAGAGATTATGTAGATACAGTGGTTGACCAGTTGCGAAACATAAGTTTACTACACACACCTCAAGGAAATTTTGATGCGAAAGGTAAAACGATAAATAATGTGAAAGATCCGGAATCTGAGAAAAATGTGGTGAATAGACGATATTTTGAAAGTAATGCTTTAACGCTCCATGGGGAGACTTATAATGCTAAAAATAGAGCAATCGCACATCTTGCGGATCCAAGCGCTAGTCACGATGGTGTCAACAAACAATATTTTGAAAATAATGCTTTGATTTTAAAAGATGATTGTTATGATGCTAACAATAAAGTGGTGTCAAATGTGAAAGAGCCTGTGAATGTAAACGATGTAGTTACTAAAAACATCTTGATTATTACTGTATTCTATGGAATAAAATTAATAAAAACTATTGTGCTTACAATCAAAGAATTTCGGGTGTGAAAAGACCTCAATATGATACAGATTGTGCTAATAAATATTATGTTGATACTAAGACATTCTGTGCCTCTACAGATAGGGAATACAATTTACAGGAAGTGGTTTCAAAACTTTCCCCTTTAATAGATTTACTTCGAAACTCTTAGACTCAAACTTAAAATTACCACTCGATATGTATATGAAAGTAACAATTTTCATAGCATGTGATAACATGAATGAGAAACCAAAGATACGATTAGAAAAAGGTAAAGAGGTCCTTCTCGATTAGGAAACACGTGTCAATGAAGAATCAATCATTTTATTTGTGTATGGGAAACAGAATGATGTATTAACTTTATCAGTATTGACAGGAGGACAATGTAAGTTGAAACCCTATTTACACATTGAAAAGTTAGAATTTTTTTAGCTCCATAAATAAATGGAGAAACTTAATTCTGTACGTATTCGAACTTATAAGGAACTGGACCGAGAATACCTGATTTCTGATACTGTAGTCCATACTGATAAAATTTAGATTCGCTTAGAGAATGGGTCACTTATTCACATACCTCTTGGCATACTAAATATAGAAGAGATAGAATCATTAAAAAATAGACAAATCAAAGCTATAAGTGTGGGTAAGTATATAATTTTTCGCATTTAAAGAAATAAAAAACTTTTCTCATATAATAAACGCAAAATGGAATTGTTAAATAAATTAAACGCACTCAGTTCATTAGAAGATGGAGCAAAGACATTCAGGAAAATGAGGGATCTCAACATCCACGAAAAATATCCTGTCACTGAAATTAAACAGGTAACCACAAGATATGGAAATAGAGTAGTTGTAGAAATGCCTGATTGTCTTGTATCGCTACCACAAAGATGTGATAAAATGGCGTTAGATTATTTAAAACTCAATGATTTGAAACCTCTTTTCTTTGTGTATTTGGGGAGTAAGGATGTCGGAAAGTCTCAACCAGTCCAAATGTTTCAATTCGATATTTGATTTTAATGGTTTTAAAAATCATTAAAATCTAAAGAAATTCGCCCAGTTTAGATAAAATATCACACCCCATTTTCCGAACAGTTTTGTTCTTCTCTTCATGCAATATTTGATGCATTTGAATAACATATTTTAAAATCAGGGAATGAATTTCTTGATATTTCTCAGTTTCTTCTTCTTCTATACATAAGAATAACTTCTGACATACCCTCGCTAAACTAGTCATTCTACAGTTCACACTCCCGTAGAGCGCTATCATGTCACCGAATAAGTCGTAAGTATTTTCCATTTCTGTTTATTATTATTCTCATTTCTTTAAATGAATAAAAAGAGGAAGCGGAAAGGCTGCGACCTTGAGTCGTGAGAGAAACGGGTTTTTCTTTTTTCCCTGTCTGAATGACGTTTAATTTTAACTACCACTGGATGGCAGCACGAACTGGACTCGGAATCTGGTATAGAAAATTTTTCGCCTGTTTACGTTTAATTTTTGAAGTGTTTTTGACGATACTTTTCAATCAGATAAATTGCAGTCTTCGATATTTTCAAACTCTGAGGGAGAAATGACTTGTTTAAAGCTATATTTCAGCGTCTTTTCGTCTTCCGTGACATGTATATATTACTTAGATGTTCTCTCTCTGTCGGGTACCCAGTAGCTCCGTGGCAAAGTCTAAGCTTAGCAACCATAAGATCGCGGTTTCGATCCCCAGCCTCGGCTTGGTAGCAGCTTTCGTTAATAGTGTAATGCTATTTGCGTTAAGCTCACTTATGGATCGAACCACGGAGCGAAACATCAGTGGTGGGTTGAGACTTGTGGTCTCTATGTCCATTTAGATGTTGTGTTTGTGTTCTCCTTAATATATTATATGCAGGCCCTGCTTGTCAGGTCAGTGATGCTTGAACTCCGGTTCTAGAATTCGTAAACAGCTGTTGGAACTGGACTTCTGGTATCACTGACCTGGCGGGCCGTTTTGCTATTTTTTTAAGAAATGCTCTGTTGAATAATAATTCCCCAAAGAGGTTGCGTTGAAATTTTTCAATCAATAGTGCTTGCGGAAAAAAATAGAAATATATTTTTTAATAGTTTTCGAACTATTAAAAGATAAAGACTTGGAATTCTTCCATTTTGTATTCATAAAACAATATTTTTCTTCAGCTCTCATCAAGACTCTCAATTATTTTTTGAAACTTTTCTTCTAAATTTCCTAAGTGTTCAATGACCTTTTCATTTGGGGGTATCATTGATTGAAGCTTCTGAAGTTCTGCTCGAAAGCTATAAATTAATGAGATGCGAGTACACACTTTAATCAAATGGGTTTTCTTTTCATCCATTTCTTTGTTTATATATTTGTTGTCTTTAAATACTTGAAATATCTCTCTACCTTTTGGCTGAGAAAAGGAGTGCTCACCGAAGGACTTTTAAAAACGGGGGGGTGGAAGCTTATTTTTTTTTAAATGGACAAGTGTTTGCCATTACTTTTTTATAAAGTAGAGAAAATTAATTATATGGGGTTAAGAAATTTTTTTAAAAGGGGCGTGAGAAAAAGGGGGTGGAAATTTAATGGATAAAAATAGAGCCATTAATTTCTACAAGTGGGTGCGGTTTTTATGGGAATTTTATAGCCATTGTTTTTTAAAGGGGGGTGAATATTTAATGGCGGGTTGAGAACCATTACTTTCTAAAAGTGGGTGGGGTTTTAATGGGGGTTTGAGAGCCATTACTTTCTAAAAGTGGGTTCAGATTTATGGGGAGGTTGGCACCCATTGTTTTTTAAAAGGAGGTGGATATTTAATGGTGGCTCTGCGAGCCATTGTTTTCAAAAGGGGGTGGGAATTTTTATGGGCACACATTATGGTCTAAACATTTGCGCCAGCTCCGGCATCCGCACACTACTGTTATAAATAAATTAAGCATATATTATATAGGATCACAGATATACATATAAAGATAAATTTGAAACACAAAACTCCATTTAAACAAAGAAACTTAAAATCTTCTTGTATCAAGCTTCGGTAATAAAACTTCGTAGTACAAGAATCAATGACCTTATTTAAATGTCCTTGACGTAACAAAGGTGTCAGGAGATCTAGTTTGCAAAGAATATATAAAGCGTGCAATTTATAGCATCATGTCACTTATGCGGGTGGTTGTTACGTCCGGATTGCTTGAAACAAGGTGGTAATACAACCTGTCTTATAGTATCAACTACATACCGCTTTGTGATAAGAATGTTTCAAATGATTACAAAACACATCTAGATACAAATGATGGTATCACAATAGACCATCATACCCTATTTTGTGGATATATAGATGTATGAAGATCGCTAAAATAGAATCTTCCTTCAGCTTTTGATTTATACACACATTTGTGGTTGTCGCCAGCGGAAATTGAAAATGGGATCGTCAGTCAAGAGTTTAGCTTCTAGTCTGCTCAGTTTCAGTTGGCTGAAACTGGGAATGCTGTCGTGAAAATGAACGGAGTGCAAGCGTCACAGATATCTGACCGAACAGTTTGTGTGAGCGTAAAATCAATTGTATCGGCTCTGTTTATTATTAAGCACACGAGTGAACAAGACACAAGGAATTTGGTGCTCTGACAGTTGATTGGTTTTACCGTTCTGTTATGATATAGGACCACAGCTGCGGTTTTGACTTTGATACTTGTCGTTATAATTCATTTTTAAGATCAGAATTTAATTTGTGCACAACTTATTCCGAAATATCTACCGACTGTTTGGTTAAAATAAAGTTTTTTGTTTTTGCAAACACTTTCATTTCGCTAAAAACAATTTGAAATCTCTTTTCATATAATTTTCATGAATACACAATTTCAGTTTGCTGAGAATAATAATTTGTGCACAAAATACTCTCATTTGCATACTATGACAATATGTTTTAGCATATAAAAATATTACAACAGCATGTGGTTGATGAAAATCTTGTTACATAAAATCAAAAACTTTTCGGCACAATTTTTGATTTAGTTTACACAGCTTAACATTTTGTTATGAAAATGAATTTATTATTCTAACATTTTAATTTTATTTTCTGTAAAAGAAATAGACTTTTTAGCTTGAACAAAGAAATAGACTTTTTAGCTTGAACAAAGAAGTAGATTTAAAATAAAGTTAAAGGATCAAATAAAGTTTGCATCACATTGCATTTTAAAAAACTGAACAATTTTCAATTAACGTTTTCAAAACACTTTTCAAATCAAAAAATTTCCAATTTTCCATAGTTAAATCATTTGTAACTAATTTCATATAATAAAGATTAAGATTTTAAATTATTCCAATTTAAAGAAATAAAAAAAATTGATGACTATTTCAGCAATTGGTTATAAAATACGTGGATTGATTTTGTATTGAGCAAAATTAAATTTAGTTTTAAGCTTGAGACAGTAAAAATCCAATAAGAATGCATGAAAGAAATTATCCATCAAATCTTTAAAAAATAGTGGTAAGAATTCCAATAACTCTTTCAGAAAGTTTTTCCATTAATTCAAATTTTATATTTAAACTTTTTAATTTTGTGAAATCGAAAACAATTGGAACAATTGGTTAAAGAAAACATAAAAAAATTTTGTTGTTGACGTTATCTAAAATCGTTTATATGAACAATTTTAAATTTTTAAATAATTTTCAAAATTTGTTTTAAAAAATGTGAATGTATTTTTAAATCAAAATTTAACAATTTAATAATCACTAATGTTAATTATTTGTTGCAGAAAGTAACTTTCTGTGAATAGTGATTCGTTTATGTAGTTAGTTATTAAATTTATATAAATGCTGTTCCAGCAACATAAACTATTTTGTGTAATTACTTTCCTCACAGTTTCTTGAAAAACTTTCTTTAAATACTTAAAATTTTTCAAAAAATGTTGATATTAATTTTTGAATGAAATTTTACTTTTTAATAAATTTTGCATGTTTAAATAACCTAGATACTTAAATTTTCAAATTATTTGCACTGCATATAAATAAATTATCATTTTGTATGCAGTTTAATTTAAAAAGTGAATTTAAATTATTTTTTATATTTTTTTAAAGTAAATATTCTGTTTTATATAGATGAAAAAAATTGAAACAACTATGATAGTTAAAATTCAATTTGTTTTTCAGGGGGAGCATATTTAAGGGAAAAAAGAGAATTTCAAAATTGTTACAACTATTTATAAACAATTTGGAAACATTGATTTTTGAAACTCTGACTGATATTTATTTTTACCTACTCATTACTTATGAAATCTTTTCAATTAAAAACACAAATAATAATACACCAATTGCACATTGTGGCATTAATAAAAATTATAATTTTTGAGCGTATGAAACAAAATTCTATAAAGAATATTTTTATTTAGAATAAGTTTTGAAAAGAATATTCCATGCTTATAAGAATAATTATTAAACATTTAATAAGTTATCTAAAGCAATATTAGCTTAATTTAACAAATTTCTTTTATATTAACTATATAAAAAAGTTTTTTTTCTTTGAAAACTTGCAGTTAGTTCTTTGATTTAATAAGCAGTACATTTTTGTTCTTCCTTGCAGAAATATCTTACATTTACTATATAAATACATTTCCTTTCATAAATATTTATACTAATTATATTTATATTATTTATTTATATTTTTTATTTTATTTATTTCCTTACATAAATATAAGTTAATTTGAATGTATTTAATTGCATATATTTTTTGAGAGATTTTGGTAAAATCAGTATTCATTAGGAAATTCATGCCTTTGTGTATGCCTTAAACTCAACAGCACAAAATGCCCTAACGTACATCATTATTCTGTTCGCTGGATCTTTACAAAGATCTCGTTTTGTATACATAAATAAAAATATTTTTTATTTTTGTTTCAGAAAGATATATCTACTATGCATTATTATATAAAATGGAAAGAGATAAATAAATTAATAATTTAAAATTTTATTCCTTCCATTATGTTGATCAGTAATTTATAATGGTTATAAATCATTTTTAATTTCATTGTTTATAAATCCCTTTCATAGTTTATATTTTTACGTAGTGTAAACTAATTCATATTTAAAGAGAGAGCTTTAGCTTGTTTTCCAATTTCCTCTTAAATATTTACTTTTCATTTAAGAAGTCATTTTTGTGTTTTATGTATTCGATATTTTCTATAAAATAATTAAATTATTAATTATATTACTTTTCAGCAAAACGTAAATGTGATTTGATTGATATATAACTTAAAAAATATTAAATACTTCCTGGAGGTCCATTAACTATCTATAATTTACTAAAGTACTCCTTCTGAATGAACTTACCAAGTTTCGCTTGTTCATCAGTTAGATTATATTTCAGTCTCAGCGTGGCGGAATGATAAGAGAGCGTTCTTTATTAAATATGGTTCCGGGCTTGATGACAGCCATTGGTGAACACAGCTAGAGATAAATGTTTTTTTCTTTATTGGTATTTTTGCTTAAGGGTTTTCTCCCTTGTGACGCATAAATAGGACACTCTGTCTATGAAACATCCTTCAGAAAGACTATTATTAAACTATAAAATGCCTTATAACAGCCTTAGGGGTTGAGAAATCCACTAACCAGTGTCTAAATTCTTCATTTCTACTTATTTTATTGAGATCAGAGGTTTGTGTAATAATTTCAACTAAATTTTGTTAATATTTTGAGCTACTTCTGCAAAAAAAAAAAAATTTTCGACGGAAATTGAAAATTTTTAAAAACTCTAGTCGCTTTGTTTTTCTACTGAAATTCTATTAAATATTTGATGCTTATAAAACATAATTAAAGTATTTTACAAATGTATTGAACTCTTTGATTTTAAAGAAAATAAAAAAAAAACCTAGCTTTACAGAATCTTTTGTAAAATTGACTAAAAATCCTTAATATTATCAATTAACAGCTTAATTCATAAAATTATTTCTCACATATATATTGCTTACAAATCTTACTATTATTGTGATTCTATTCCTAAAAATTCGTAATAATTCTTTTTCGGTTGAGTTTTCTTTAATACGCGTTTTTCATGCTAATCACGTAAAAGACAACTTGATATAGGTTGAATGCAGTAAACAGGATCCATCTGAGGCAGTTCATTCAGTAACAGTGGGCGGGATCTGTTTAGTGACTGTGGATTCTTTTTGAAGATGATTTGCGTTCACTTCTCAAATCAATCAACTGCATTGCACTTTGGATACAGGATGCAGATGCATGATTTTACTAGTATTAATGCCTAGTTTTATAATTATTTATCTATATTTAATCGTATTTTTTTAAAATATAGACCGAAGACTGACTGAAGTCAATACAACCCAAAACCATATTAATATTGTCAAACCAAATTATGTTGCCAAAATAGAGGAAATATATCTCAAGCTGAAATGCTAAAATATTTGCCTGAATATATATATTTGTAAATTGAATTCATTTCATTATGTATATATATATATATATATATATATATATATATATATACATTAAAGTAAAGTAAAAAATATAAATATATATAAAGTAATAAATACAATACAATATAATAGGTAATCAAGCCAGCCCAAAAGCAGCTAAAGAAAGACTTGCCAATACTAATAAGATAAAACATGAAATCAGAAAAACTCTAAAATATACGAAGCAAATGAAAAGAAAAAGGTATAGGGACCACGTCTTCACCAGGAGGGAGATCACCAGCTATGCAAAATGAAAGAGCACTCTTTTCTGACATGCTAGAAGGACAAATGCCTAAAGATCTTCGAGCAATTCCCCCAAAGAGTGTTCGTATTAAAAGAACTAAGAACATTTGAATATATGTAAAGGTGGAAAATTAGAAATACTAATAATAAATTAAACATAAATGCAGAAAATTAGAGATACTCAAATAAATGAAACATACATACAGTAAAAAAATAAATACATAGAGCCAAAGTCAGCAAATCAGATTGAATTTATATCAGAAAATTATGGGAAAGTTGCAAAAAGTAATTTTGAAATTAGAGTAAAAAAGTATTGCCAGGAGTAATCAGATTTAAAAGTTAAAGTGGTTTAGAAAAAGAATATAAATGTTGGTGTTTTCACGATTCTTGTAACAACTTCAATGTTTGAGTGGCCCTTCTGTAGTTATAAAAACTACGCATTACTTCAATCTTACAAACGATTCCCTACTTCCTACATATTTTAAAATAAATTTAATTGCAATATTATTATGTTTTGAGTGAGCTATCAGGCGTTTAATTTGGTTTTTAGTAGATTCATAGTTGTTACAGATATTATAAATGCGATTAAGTTCATTAATTAAAACGTTTCTGTATATTTTTCAAGAAATATTTGATTTCCAGGAGACTAACTTATTAACATGTAAATTAAATTGATTTGTTTTGTCTAATATATCAATATATGTAGTAGAATTATCAATAGTGATAAATAAATCTAAAAATTCTGTTTTAGTAACAAATATATTAGTTTTTGTTAGAGAAAGGTCTTCAGGGTAAGTAGTTTTAGAAATACCTTCAAATTTTAAATTGTTGAAAATAATTAAATCATCTATGTATCTGAAAGCAAAAGGATATTGATAAAAAATTTCTTTTTCAAAATAATGTAGAAATAAATTTGCCAGTGTGCTGGAAAAGTTGTATCCCTGTGGAATTCCACAATTTTGAATAAAAATATTTTCACCGTTAAATATAAAATTATTATAAATACACATTTTAACTAGATTATCCAGTATTAAAAATTAATATTTAATAATTTTCTATAGTTCTGATAATAAAGATGTAATACATTATTTACTTTATCAATGGGAATACTTGTAAAAAGGTCTATTAAGGGTAATATTTATAACCACAGAAGAGCCACTCAAGCATTGAAGTTCTTACAAGAATCTCGAAAACACCTACATTTATACTCTTTTTCTAAACCACTTTAAATTTTAAATCTAATTACTCCTGTCAATACTTCTTAATTCTAATTTCAAAATTACTTTTGGCAACTCTCCTACTATTTTCATATGTAAATTCAATCTGATTTGCTGACTTTGGCTTTATGTATTTATTTTTTTACTGTTTGTATGTTTAATTTATGTGAATATCTCTAATTTTCTGCATTTATGATTAATTTATTTTTAGTATTTCTAATTTTCTACATTTATATTTATTCAAATGTTCTACCTATGTTCTTTTAATACGAACAGTCTTTCGGAGAATTGCTCGAAGATCTTTAGGTATTTGTCCTTCCAGCATGTCTGAAAAGAGTGTTCTTTCTTTTGGCATAGCTGGCCTCCTCCATCCTGATGAAGACGTGGTCCCTATGCCTTCTTCTTTTCATTTGTTTCGTACATTTTAAATTTTTCCAATTTCATATTTTTCAAGTTTTATGATATATATATATATATATATATATATATATATATATATATATATATATATATATATATATATTATAAATGTCAAAAGAAGAATGATAAAGGTAAAATAGGAAAATATGAAGTACCGTAGACAGATGGAACATTTGCTATGTAAGATATTTAAAAATTCAAAAGAAATATAGAATAAAAGGAAAATGAAACCAAGTATTAGTGTGGCCAGTTTTTTCAGAGGGTGTTAACAATGTTAGCTTAAAGAATGGCTTTTCTGCATTGGCTCCAGACTGAAGTCCCAATGTAGTCAATACACCCCGAAACCACATTAATATAGTCAAACCAAAGCATGTTGCCAAAATAAAGGAAATATATGTCAAGCTAAAATACTAAAATACACTACTGGACATTATAATTGCTACACCAGGAAGAAATGCAGATAACAAAATGATATTTATTGGACACATATATTATACTGGAAATAACAAGTGATAACATTTTCAAATATTTTGGCTGGATAGATCCTGAGAAATCAGTACCCAGAACAACCACCTCTGGCAGTAATAATAGCAATTATACACCTGGGCATTGAGTCAAACAGACATTGGATTGCATGTACAGGTACAGATGCCCATGCAGCTTCAAAACGATGCCACAGTTCATGAACCGTAATGACTGACGTTTGGTGACGAGCCAGTCGCTCGGCAACCATTGACCAGACGTTTTCTATTGGTGAAAGATCTGGAGAACGTGTTGGCCAGGGCAACAGCCGAACATGTTTCGTATCAAAGAAGGTCAGTACAATACCAGCAACATGCGGTCGGGCATTATCCTGCTGAAACGTAGGGTTTCGCAGGGCTCGAAAAAAGGGTAGAGCCACGGGTCGTAACACACCAGAAATGTAACATGCACTGTTCAAAGCACCGTCAATGCGAACAAGAGGTATATCCAATGACACCCCATACCATCACGCCAGGTGATTGGCCAGTATGACGATGATGAATGCACGCTGCCAGTGTGCGTTCACCAAGATGCCGCCAAACACGGATGCGACCATCATGATGTTGTACACACAACCTGGATTCATCTGAAAAGATGACGTCTCGCCATTCATGCGCCCAGGTTCGTCATTGATCACACCATTGAAGGCGCTCTTATCTATTACGCAGCGTCAAGGGAAGTCGCAGCCATGGTCTCCGAGCTGAGAGTCCATGCTGCTGCAAACGTCGTCGGACTTGTCGTGCAGACACTTTTTTCTTCGAAACGACCACTTTTCTTTACTCACGGCTCGTGACGTGGTTGCACGATCCATTACGGCCATGCGGATAATATGCCGGTCTTCCCGGCTGCTAGTGATTTGTAGCCGTTGAGATCCCGCTAGGCGTTCCGTATTACCGTCCTGAACCCATCGATTCCATATTCTGCTAACAGTCATTGGATCTCGACCGACGCGAGCAGCAATACTGCGATAAGATAAACCGCAATCCCGATACGCTACAATTTGACCATTATCAAAGTCAGAAACGTGCTGGTACGCATTTGTCCTTATTTCACGAGGCATCACAACAAATTTTCACCAGGCAACGACGTTCAAATGCAATTTGCGTATGAGGAACCGGCTGAACAATTTCCTCATTTAAACACAATATAAGTGTAGCTACTGGCGCCTGCTTTGTCTGAATGCGCTGAAAAGCTAATCATTTGCATATCACAGCACTTTCTTCCTTTCGTATAAATTTCATGTCTGTAGCATGTCGCCTTCTTGGTGTATCAATTTTAATGGCCAGTAGTGTATATGCCTAAATATAAAAATTTGCAAAGTGAATTCATTTGATTATATATACATACATACATACATACATACATACATACATACATATATATATATATATATATATATATATATATATATATATATATATATATATATATATATATATATATATATATATATATATATATATATATATATATATATATATATATATATATATATATATATATAATTTATAATATACATACGTACATATATAAATTTAATCAATTGAATTCATTCAGTGCGACTTATTTTGCCTCCATGAAGAAAGAGTGTTTCGAAATGTTGAAGATTTGTTGTGGTTATTTATTCCACTTGAGAGATGGGCATCAACATTTGTGTCACACCTATCATTTCTTGTTTTTTGAAACAAAAGAAAATGGTATTGGGATTTTTGTTAAGATGGATATTCAATCAACAGATGCACGTAAACATATTACTAGAAACGATTGATGTCAAATTGCATTTCTTTCCAAATTAAAAAATTATTTATAACCTGAAACATATTGTTGAACTCAAAGTTGACATCTGCGATTACTGGTGAAAGCCATTTGCCGGGATTCACTGATAAATATTTGAAGTCATTAAAGTGAATATATAAAGAAACAGTTCTCCTCAGCCAAAAAATCGCTTACGTATTAAAAATTTAAATTTACGAAAAGATATGGTAAAATAAATAGATTTCAGGTTACTATTTATTGATTTTGCAGCAATATAATGTGAACACTTGTTCTTCAAATGAGCAATGCTCGAATGGCAACATTCTTTTTTATGAAACATATGTTGTGTATTAAAATGTTAAATGCTAATAGAACTTCTTCCCAAAATTATGTTGTTCTCAATAAACCCATTAACAATACTGTATAGACAAAAAGTCAGTGTGGCTAATGGGGTAATTTCCTCTGCTTAATTATAAGGTACGAAGAATAATGAAAAATCTCTTTTTTTCCAAAGGAAAAAAATGTCACACCCTAATTTTCGTCGAACATCCATTATTGCTTTTCGTAATAATTGGTCATTATTTTTCTGCCATTTTAAGCACTATTTCCTTTTTCCAGAAAACTAACAACGTAATCACTTTTATAAATAGTTATATAATTAATGACTACTGTATAACGGAATTACTTGTGATAACGCCAACAAATGTTAGCAATTTAAAATTATGTATGCTTAAAAAAGGTGAAAAAATTCATTCCATGATAAAAGAGTTCTAATGTATAAATTTATTGTTTCTTTATCTAAAAGCATTTATCAGAATACGATACAGTAAAAAATATTAAAATGTTAAATCGGAACATCTTTTCCCTTCATTTGCTAATGAAAAAAATCTGAAACAAATACCTTAATTACCAAAATGAGAATAGTTACTTTTTTATGCAAATTGCAAATCTTATAATTAAAGTCTGCAAAAAAAAGTGATTCAAATATTGGGCATAATCAGTTATACATAAGTAATATGAACTATTTCCTATGGCAATAAATAGAAATGCAGCAGAATATATAATTACTAGCTTTCTTACGTAATAATTAAAGTCAGTTTAAAAGCTTCATCATGAAATTTTGAGAAGAAATATTTATTTGAATCCACATTTGGAATTTATTTTAATTTATGAAACTGAAATTTCAAGACCATAACTTTAATCATATTTTAATTCTGATTGAATAAAAATAATGAAATATCAAAATTATTTAATATTAGAAATGCTATAACTTTAGCATTGTTGTATATTAGGTTAGAAATTGTTAAAAACATTTGTAAGTTTTAATAATTCAGTTTGAAATGTATATCAGATCACAGTCAATTTGTGTTGGTGGACTGCTCAATCAGCGTACATTATTAAATATTTTGTATTTTATTTACAGTTAAAGGATTCCATTTGGTTTTTTTTTTAATTTAATTTATTTATGTTACTTAACCTTGTACTTCATGTCAAGTGTGACTTTTCTTTTATATCTATTTTTTATTAAGTTCTGTACTTAATGGCTGGTGATATAAGATTTCTTTCGTATTAATTTTATATATTCGGTTTTTTGTGTTATTAAATACTGTAATTCTTGTGAAGTGATATTTTTTTTGTTTTATCAAATTATTTTTCCTTAAATACTGTGCTTTATGGTTGGTGATATAATTTCTTTCATATTAATTTTATATATTTTTCTATCATCTTCTGATTAATTTTATTGTTTGTATTAAAAAGTACTGTAATCTATGATTAGTGAGAAGTTATTTTTATGGTGACCTAATAAGTACCTAATAACATGAGTTAACTGAAGATATTCTTTCTCCAGTTAACTCATGCTACTAGGTACTGAAATTTAAATTTGTGGTTCATATTGAGTTAAGTTTCATTCAAAATATTAATGGTATTAAATAATTCATAATTGACGAGGGAATTTACTTCCTGTTTATTTTTAAAATTTATTTTAATGACAGTAAACATTGTAGGTCATGAATGGGGTTGTATATTTTTAATAAAAATGCTCATATACAATTAATATAGATATATTTTTAAATCCAGGCATAGTTATATTCAATCTAGACACATTTTAGTTGGTAAACAAATTTAATTATTAAGAAAGCAAAACAACGTAGACATCCTTTTCCCATTGAAATATTTATTTTCACTTATTGCGAGAAAAAACAAATAATACTAAAAACGTTAAGCACAAATGCCAATCCTTAAATATAAATTATAAATTCTTCTTTAAGGATTTGTTTCATTACTAATTAATTCAATTACTTGATACTAGATTTTTAATTAAAAAGTCATTTTTTAAATTTAATTCAATATTTTAACGTTACGGTGTAAAATTGGAGATACGATAGCTATATATTTTATTCTTTATCAAATTGAAATAATACTTTTGTCTAATGGATTATGATCTCTCTCTAATTCAGTTTAAACAGTATTTTAATGTAAAATAAAATTAAATAAAGGCTGTCCTTAAAACATTTCTAGCTCCTTTTCACATTTTTTAAGAAAGTCAATTTTAAAATCTTAACTGATTATGTGTCTTTCGCTTCCTAAAATTTTAAGACAATTAAATCCCACTTTGTTGAGCAATTATACTAATCCTCTAGAGATAATCCTTTCCTGTTTAATAGCAGTAAATTCCTTTTTAAGATGTTGCCACTTTCATTGTTTCGTAGGAATATTCAATTATTTTTGTTTGTATGTTAAACTATTAAAAGTTTCTTTTCTCAATTTTTATGACGGTTTCCTTACAAGAAAGTAAGTCAACACATCGTAACTTTTAAAAACACTAAACGTTAATTGACTTCAAGATTAAATAAATGCTTATGAATCTAAAAGAAACAGTTTAATTCTACATTTTTAAATGATTTATGTTCTAATTATTAATAAGGCAAATAATGTTATTTCCGGAATATATCAAATTGAAATCAGTCAAAACATTAATTTTAAGATTTTTATTTATAAGGTTTTACACCAGAAACGGTCACATAAAAGTTATAAAGTTTTTAACATTGTTTTTGTAATGTTTGATCATCGAAATTAGGTCATATCTGTTAATCTTACAGAAATATGATTAAAAAGAGAATTTTCTTTACATTGCATTGGTGATATTTTGGTGAGAATTTTCGGAGAAGAATTGTTTCATATATTTTTCCTTAACTCGATATAATAGAATATTTTATTAATTAAAAATGAATATATTGGTATAAAATAATTTTTTATCTACTAACATCTCAAAACATATGAAAACTATGAATTTTGAAGAAGTGTCTTTGAATTTATGAAAAAATCAACTTTGTCATTTTTGAATTAAACTTATTGGAAACATTATTTTTTATATCTATGAGCTAAAATTTTTTGAGTTATGAAGAATGATAACACTAAAAAACAAAACAGTTATAAAAAGATTTTTTTCAATTCAGCTAGAATTTTTTTTTACACTGTCTAAATCATAATTGCCGAAAACAATTTAAAGAAATAAATTTCAGGATAAACATAGCATGATGTTTTTTAATTTTTTTTGGAAAATGCTATAAAATCATGGTTATTACAGCTTAAACTTAAAACTTCTTTATTCTAAACAATTCATTAAATTTTATAGAAAACCGAATTTATATTTGCAAAAGAAATTTTTTTATAGGTATTTTTAAAAAGATTGTTATTGAAAGTAAATTTCGGTAAAACATGATCAGATAATTAGAATAAAACAAGTATTAAAAGTATAGAAACGTGTAAAAATGTGATTCCGAATAAAATTGTGTGAATATGTTTGAGTAATAAAAACGGGGAATTTAAGTATCGATTACCTAATTACTACATTTGTGTGTGTGTGTGTGTGACACTAGATAAGAAAACACTCTGTCGTCTTAAGTTTATTTAAGTTTATTCACTGCCTAAATTGCTTTTTATGAGTAGTTTCATAGTTTTAGAGCTGTATTCATGTATCACAAGGGAGAAAACACGGAAAATTCTCAAGTGCTCACTGCACAAAAGACGGTAATGGGTGAGATCAAAGTAAGAACTTTTCCCTCGAGTTTTGTTATACTCAAATATAAATAAAATTGCATACTTAAAAGAAATTCACATCCTACCTAGACTATAGAAAAAAAATTTATTTTTTATCATAACGATGATTTACATTGCTCCAATTATGAAAAATTGTATTCATATTAATTGCAAATATATATATTTATGACCAGAAATCCCAGAATGTAATCAGATTGCAATTAAAATTTTGAGTCTCTATTTTAAATTCTAAAATAAAAACATTATATTATTGGATACACCACTCCTCAGTTTTTATGCAACATACTGTTGAATATACGCAAAAATAAATTATTTGTCAACAATTCACACAAGACTATTTTGTCGCCATATTATATTAAACATAAGCATTTTTGAATCGATATTTTAAAATCTTAAAGAGCTAAAAGCTGAAGAAATAGCCTTTGGGCACTCAATACATTTGTTAGTTAGCTCGAATGTCACTTCAGGCGAGGATTTTTGCAGCACTTTAAAGTTTAGGTTAAGATGGTTGAACAAATCTAATTAATTAGTCCACATGAATGCTTAGTAACCATAGCGTGATTGAATAAAATGATTTCTTAATTGTTAGGTGAAAATGTTTATATAATAAAAATTTTAACAGTGTAAAAATTTAAATTATAATGCTAAAACTATTAGAATTTTCAAATTATTCATTTATTTTACAGTTATATATATTTTCTCAAAATTGTCATTATACATTTTATGTATAGTATTATAATTTTTATGAAACTAGCTCAGCTTCACATCACACAATTATTAAAATGCATTCACTAAAAAATACTTTAAGGTAATGTTTAAATTTTCCAAAGTATTAAAAAGAAAATTATATTCTCAAAAACGAAAGTTCTAAAAATGAGACACTCAATAAATAATATACGCTTGATAAAAGATAAACATACTTTCACTTTTTTTATTTGAAAATTTAAAAAAAAGAAATCTATAGTAAGAGGTTTATAAAATGGTTTTTAAAATAGATTTCAAAAGTCTTCAAGTGAAATTCATATTTCAAGACAAGATCCATTTCTGAAAATGGCTATCAACACGATGTTTATTCTCTTCAGATTTTCAAACTTTTTGAACGAACAACCATTTAAAAGTCTAGAATTTTTCTGTAAGCAATTTGTGAAGAAATATAGTTCCGTTGTTGCTTGCGGTGATTTATGGTCAGTTTAATGGAGCTTTAAAGTTTATTAATAACTATAAATTGTTCAAAATCTTTCTCAAAGGGGAATATTATATTACATTTAGGACGAAATATAACAGAATCGACATTAGTCATAATCTCAATTTTGACAAAATGCACTTATAAAAATATATGGCACGAATTTTGTTTAATATAAAAGGATTTATATATAATTTAGCATTTTCGATTAATATAATCAATTATTAAAACTATTTAATAAAATTATTATAATTAATGCAGCGTAAATAATTTAATTTCTTTGTAAAACTTTCCAAACAGATTAGTATTAAATAATCTGTATTTATAATATCTCTGTAAATTGATTTGTGTGTGTAGATACTTTTAACAATTTTTAAAACGGAGGATATATAGTAATAATCAAGCAGAGTATTATTATTGAAAAAATTTTATTTTCTTAAGATAGGTTTTATAATATTTAAAAGATCTAAGTTTATCATTTTGTAAATTTCTAAAGAAAATTATAAAAGTTATAAGTGTTAAATCTGAAGAATTTTGAATAATTTGAAATTAAAAAATTCAATTTTATATAAAGACCAACCTACATAACTTAGCTGAGAATGAGCATTTTTACTATTTTTATATCCTTCATTTGAAATATTAATTTCATGGGCCAATTTATATTTTACTGTTAGGAATTAGAAAAATAAATGAAAGAGCATTTGTGGGTAATATTTATTTTAGATTAAGAAAACGAAAACACATATAATCAGATCTAATGATTACCAGTAAAAACATTTTATTTTATAAAAATGCTTTTATATTCCATAAGACTCATTTCATTAAGAATAAACTAAAATTCCTCTTACAGAAACTTTTTTGATTAACAAGCTACATTCAAATGTTCGATAGTTAAATCTATCATAACTATTTTGCACACAGGGAATTTCCTGAAACTATAGAATAAATGGTAGAAAATTATAAAACAAATAACTCAGTTTATTTTATAAAATTTAATATTTCATGTTTCCTATTAAAAAATCTCATATTCTACTAAAAATTAAAAAAAAGAGAAGGAAAAGGAAATTTTTAGAAGTCAATTGGAATTGGGAAAATAGATTGAGTTATGCAACTTCTTGCTAAGTAATACCATCCGTCATCCAATCAACATTTCATGTTGAAACTAATGAGAAAATGGAGTTAGATAAACATACAGCATCATATGCTGTAAATGGAGTTGCATATAAGTAAAAATAAAAGTTAGCTAGAATTTTATCATTATTTAATTTCATGACAAATGTCCTTTGGTAGTTCTCGGGAGAGAAACGGAAAATTACGAATTTTGGCACACTTTGAACACATTAAATTCGAGTCATCAATTACTTACAATACTAGGTCATTCATCTTTCATTTACCTATAATCTCAAGACCATTTAAACAAACATAAATCATTCCAACCACTATTCAAAAAACTTCTTTGATCACCCAAAGTAACGATCCTGGCAGAATCAAATTCCATTTGAAATTCTAGCTGGATCAAAAATAGGCTCTATACATACGGTAACTATTATTGCCACGGTTACTGATAAAAAGATATCTGTCATAAAAGACACAAATTTCCATAAAAAAAAAAAAAAAAAAAAAAAAAAAAAAAAAAACTAAAATGTTATAAATTGTACACAACGAGTTTGTGATTATCCTGTCTTGAACGGAAAACAAATTGTAATTTGCAATTTATTGCGCTGATTGTGATTAAATGGGGTATAGCTGTATTTATCGAAATAGTGCAATCTGCTTGACCTGAAACTCGATGACAAGTAATCGGCATTTTAAGGGGAAAATTTAATTACAATCTGCTCTAAATACATTAAAGTGTATCAAGCACTTATCGATGATAATATTGTGGTTTGCTTTGGAATTTCGTGAATTCTATTTGAATCTCTAGGAAAGAATTGCATCGACTTGGAAACCTATAATCCTATGTATGATTGTAGATTCCAACAACGTTTCTGCTAAGTGATGGTTAACCACATTCTCACATAGCTCTCATCGGAAAATACTTTGACAGTGAAGAACGAGATGACTTAATGTTTTTGAAAGTCATTTCAAAATCGTACAAGCTATTTATTAACATGCAACTACTTGGAAAATAATGATAGTGCATGTGAACTGTGTCCAGCATACTTGTCATTAAAATACTTTCAGAATTCTTTGATATACCTTGGCTCCTTCCTTGTGTACATTGTTCCCACTCCAGCCACTTTCAATAATTTAAAAATGGCTTGAATGGTGGAATTTTTTATTCTATGATAAATGGTCACATCACCAAAAACATTGTCAAATTTTTCAAATCTTTGCTTAGAAGTTATCACATATTATACAAATGTTATACTTGAATGCATCATTTATCTTAAAAAAATTTAAAAATGTTTAATAGTGCATATGTTTTTTGTTTAATTTCATAAATAATTACATTTGCAAATAATATGCTCCGTTTTATATAATTTAAAATAACATTAATTGATTTTCAAGCATTTTCTTTTGATTTATTTTCAATCATCTGCTAATTATCTTCTTCAGGATAAAGGATTTTCAAACATCTTGTAGGTTTGTTCCTACTCCGTAGAAGTGCATTTTCAAGACAAATAAATCCAACTTTACCTTGCGCTCTATTGACAATATCTTCCTAGCTTAATGACTAATTATCGTTCAGAATATTGGAAGAGTGTAAAATGTTAGGAATTTTTGTGCAAAAGAAAGTGGCGAAAAATATTGATCATAAATGCTGATCCCATAGTTTTGCATTTTTAATGCTAAATATAATTTAATAATTTAATCTTTCTTTGAACGTTTCCTCAGACTTCTACTAAAGGTGAAAATATTATTTTCCTTTTGTATATTGTTTCTTTGAGAAAATGCGATACAGAAGTATTTATGTAAAATAACTAAATGTGTGTGTGACAAGATATTTAATACAATATTTCTAAATAAAATTCTAATTTGTGTAATGATAACAATTTCGAACTAAAAAGTAAAGATTATATACTTAGTTAACATGCTTCAGGAAATACTGATTAAAACATGTGCTCACGTGTTATTGACCAATTTTAAAAAATACAAACATTTTACGCTTCAAGTAACTTATAATATGTCTTCTTATTTTGACAGTGATTTGTTTCAGAAGAATCTCTCACATTCTTCCTGTCCAGTAGGGCCCTTTTCATGCGCTTTTTTTATTTGTTTCTTTAAAGAGTCATCTCGCGTTAAACACTTTGAACAAATATAAAATTTTTGGATTTAAAAAAGGAGTTTATTTTTAATCTTCCATTTAAATGAATCAATATAGTTGAAGAATAATCAATTTCAAAAATGCTTTATCATGTGTGTAAAAAGTTTCAAGAGAAAATATCTTTTAAGTGCTTAATTTTTTATTTTATTTTTATTCCTTACATTGATTTATTAATGGAATGAAAACATATAATTCAACATTGTTTCTTAATCAATTTCTCAAAAATCTTAAAACTAATTCCAGCAAATTTATTTGTCAAATTTTTGTATTAAATTTAAAAACTATACTTGTGAAATTACTAACTTATTACAAAGAATTTATTTCACTATAAAATATTTGTTTTAGAGATTATGAAATCTATAATTTAATAAATTTAATTCACGAATGTGTATACTTATAAGTTTGTCCTTTACAAATGGCCGAAATCAAGAATGACAAAATAGAATCAAATGTGATATGATGACATTATGAGTTTGGAAATTTATTAAATAAATTATCTTATTTTGATAATTAAATTATAAGGAACTATTACATCGTTTTACACTTGATTAACGCTCATTTAAATTACAAATTTGCTTCATCTGACGATTTTTATAAAAAATTTTATTTTTATTTTTTTGGCTTAGCTTTTATAACAGATCTTAAAATTTCACCATTAAAACTTGGATCATATTTTATAAGAAAATTTAGAAATAAATTTTGCGAAAAAGAAAATAAAACTGGAATAACCAATTTAAGAAAAACAATTTAAGAATAACAATCAAAGAAAAATCTAAAATCAGTTATTTTTTCGTTTTGAACTTAAACCTTATTTTTACGTAATAATAATTGTTATTTGATTAATTGCAGTTAATTGTATCTCAATTTATTTCGTTAAAAACATAATTCAGAATTATATCTAGCTTTTTTTTTTTTTTTTTGAACAAAAGTCGATCAAAATAACCTTATAAATTTATTAAAAAGAAATTGGCCTGTTTATTCAGCAGCATTGCTGTTCATACTAATTTCTATCAAATATTTATGATTAATTATAATCATAAGATAATTATGTGTTACCTTACAATTACGTGATGGTTAGAGAACTGGCTCCATCGGATTTCTATTGGGTAGTAGGGGGGGGAGAATGAAACCCCTCTTAATGGACCGACAAGCAGAAGTCCGACCTTCCGGGACTTAAGCAACCATTTTTCCATGAGAAGCTATGTAGAAATTGGCCTGACGAAGAACTCTCCCCAAGCTGTATTTTCAAGTGTCCAGCAAAACTAGCATTTCTTCAAAAGGATGAACAGTAATCATTTGACAGAGATCTTTGCACAGATAATAGAGTGAAGCCATCATTGGCTGTCACGGACATATTTGACTTCCTAGACACGACACGAAACAACCAATCATAGAATTATCATAACTAAAGATATTTTATCTGTGACAGTTAAATACTCGTATTTCCAAACATTTTCTCAAACTGTTCTTGTTTTTATTAAGACATTTCTCGAGTATAATATCCAAATCGTTGCTCTTTATTCCGTTTTCTATAATGCATCCAAATTATATAGTGAAGTTTACTTATATACGTTAAGAAACTAAAGGCTTAATCCTTCTCAAGTTGCATATTTTAATTTTTGTTAGTTCTACCAGTTATTCTTTATTTTTTCTTTTAACTGATGATATTTTATTTTAGAGCATCTTGGAATTGTTATACAAATTAAATTATACATTGAAATTATATAAAAGTATGCTGCATGATCCTTTCTTTTTACAGAATAGTTTTCTTTCCCTTCATATCTGAAAAGTTAAGAATATGAGATCAAACATTAAATACCTTTATTAATATGTTAATCAGAGTTTTGAACTAATATTTATCAAATTATTAAAATATTAATAATTATTTATGATATTAAAGAAAAATTTCAGTATATATGTTTTCCATTAAACGTAGTTCCTTGTTTAAATAAAGTGTCGCAACATTTAAGACCAATACTTATATAATCATTAGATTTTCAGCATCGCAGTAAAGAAATAAAATTATATCTCAAATTCAATTTAACCGATAACCCTTGTTAGCATTTTTACTGTACATATCTATAAATGCAGTAAATATTTATTAACTCTCAGATTTCTTACTAAAGAGAATATTTTTTATAATAAATCTAATCTCACATGACTTCGTAAAATCTCTTTCAAAAACGTTAAATTGAACATTGCAACCTCATTCTAGAGAAAAATGATGTAAAATATCCTGCTAACTTTGAAGGTAATACTTGGCAGAGAAAGACACTACTAATTTCTTGCTTATAAACTTGTTTTGCGTTCGGTCTTTCATTAAACCACTGTCTGTGCCTTTGATCTTGTTTTAGCACGAAAAACAATATCATTAATAATGTGTGGGCACCCAGTATCACATTGACTACAACTGGTTTCATCCTTATTCGTCCATATGGGACAGGCATCCATCCATTAGAAACCATAAGTAGTTAACAAGCCATTTGAATTCATAAAAGCAAGTTCCGAGTCTTCATGCCGTAATGATTGTCCTCTAAAAAAGTCACTTCATAACACACACACACACATTTACAATGAAAACACATTACTAACTAGGACATCAAGTTTTCTTAAACAAGTGATCTCAGTAATAATCTTTTAGCTGGCTATTTTTATCGATTCAAGTGCTACTAGATACAGCTAATCATTTCTTAATTTTGAATTACTGTTAAGTGACGAGATAGACATTTGAAATGAACTCCTCTTCCCCCATTCAACGGCATATTAGTAAACAAAGCATTTCACCTACGATCTAATTTCCATAGGCTGGACTCCCAATAGCATTAGTGAAGACGACGAACCACAGGCTGTGAATAAAGTTTGAAATCCATTGCCATTCCATCACTCCATATAACCGCATCATGCCCTGTTGCAGCTGAATTTTTAAAATTTGGCATTTTCTTACGTTCATCACTCATCTGTATTGAGCATCTGTCTTTCTTTTCTAATAATTTCTATTAGGACGACTAGTGACGACTAAATAACGACTAGTGCTTGACTGGTTCAGCCTTCAGAGCATTAACTGGTATTCTCTGGGGTTTTTTATTTGGCATTCTCTGGGTTTATTTCTTATTGTAGGAGGTGTGATGGAAGAATATATTTATGCATTTGTTCTTGCGGACAACATTTACTCCTTTAAGCCAATTTTTTCCTCAGGAGGATGGCATCTACCAGTAGAACAATGGGAAATATGATGCACCTGGCAGTATACGTGAGGTTTAATAAAGAATTAAGATGGATTATATAATGGAAATGAAAAAAAAATTTAACTTTTGTATCAAAAAATCACTTTCTCTTTTCTCCAAATAAACGTACTTGACCTACACCTAATAGAGAAACTGTGGTTCTCTCTTGATCGAGTTAATCATGGTATGGATCCACTCCAGCCCCCATAATCTAAAGACTGAACGTGGCTACGGAACCGGCAAGGCTCAACATCCCAGTGAACACCGTCAGAAATTGACTCTCTTCCTGTACCTCTCGCAGCAGTCCGCTCTACGAAAGGTGGTTACTCTGGGTTTTGACAGGAGGTCACGTTAATCTGACTGGAGTGTGTATATCACTAATATCATATAAAAAATGAAAGTAAATTAAAAATGTACATAACTGAATTTCAAATTTCTCCTTATTATTAAGATTAGATAAGGTAATAATGTTAAAAAGATAAAAATTGTATTTAAGATAACAATATTTGAAACAATTTAAATTTAAACAAAAAGTAATAACGAACAAACATTCAAGTAGGTTTTAAAACCTAAAAACTTTAATTATTCAATGTCAATTTCCTATAATTAAAAGAAAATTGAAAAACCTAGTTAGAATACACATATTTTTAAGCAAATTACCATTTATCTCTATAATATCATTTCATTCAAATAAATGTATAATAATGTATAACAATAACAAGAATAGGCTTAGATATATTATGAGTTAAACAGTAACTTTAATTAAATGTGCAATAATAGAAAGTCAAACATAAATGTTTACACTTTTTGATTAACTGACCATTTTTTAAATAACTATTTTATGCATAACTTTTGGTAATCTCATTATTTAAAACTACACGTTTAAAATTAATCAACGACAACATTATGAGTATTTCCTTACATTTGCATTTCTATGCTTAAAATGATTTTTATAATTAAAATACAAAAATTTAATCACTTTTTTGATGGTATGTAGTTTTAAACAATTTTCGAATGCCTAAATGAATGATACATTTCAGCAAAAAAAAATTGCCGACTGAGTCACGTTTAGAATAAAGAAATTCGTCTAAATATTGAAGAAAAATATCAAATAACAAGTTTTAAATTAAAGAGGTGAACTTTTTTCAATTAATGAAGAGAAATCTTATATTAGAAAAACAGAAATAGATTTAAAAACGGAAGTAATGCTTGGAATTTCTTTGAATTGGTTGGCTAAAATGAAGTAAATTCATGTATTGAAATATATCAATAGTATAAGAGCGTTACTAGGAAAAATAGAATTCTTTATCGATAATTCGTAGGCTTATATGATCTTCCGCTTTGCTTGTGTTTTTCATATTATATATATAATATACAAGCAAAACTCAAGACGTTAGAATCATATCAGCCTGGGGAAAAGCATATAATTTTAATAACAAGTGGAATAAAATAAAGCTTAAGCAAAGGCAAAGTAAAATTCATCATATATTACTTAAAAACATTTTTAAGAGTATCAGGTACTTATTATTCTACGTTAAATAATATTTCTAATAATGTGAAAAGTAATATTTTCCGTTACGTTTGTCTGGTTGATCAGTCATTTTAGAAACTAGTAATCATCGTGATAAACAAATGTATTTTAATTTCCATATTTATAATATGAATAATTATGGTTTATGCTAAATATATTTAGTGTTCTTTAAGAATATAAAAATAGCTATACTGTGACTATGCTTTTATACTAATGTAGAAAAGTAAAACAAAGGATCATACAAACCATATAGACAGTGTTATTAATATTTTTCCAAATATCTCAAACCTAAATGCAATCGTTTAATACTTATATGGTGCATTAGTTTTATTGAATTCTGTACGCTGAATGTTTTTGTCTAGATGGTCAGTTAAAAGTGAGGAACTAGAGTTCATACTGCAATTCAGTAAGTACCGTTCGTTAGTATCATTAAGCTCTTAACATAGAAGAATTTATCTCACAATCATTCAAAGTGTATTATAAATGCCCATTTTTGAGCTGGAAACTAAACCAACAAACTATTAAACTCAAATTTAGAGCATTGTAATTTAGTTTTAAGGAAACATTTAACTTTTACGATGATATCCAACATTTTTAAAATAAAAAAAGTTCCAGTTTTCCTTGAATTTTTATGTAATAATAATTTAGTAAATATTTTTTTCCAATGGTCGGGTTATATCGTCCCCTTATACCCAGGGAACCGGCCAGAAACAGCGAATTCTTTGCCGCCGAGGTGTTGCCCCGGGTTCATCACAGGTGATGGGCCACCATAGCACCCTTCACACATAGGGACCCGTTTATAGGGTAGGCACCATTCATACCTCATTCACACACAAGGAAAGGATAAAGACAGGATAGAGAGAGATAAAATACATTCATGCCTGAACCGGGATTCGAACCTAGGCATCTCTATCCGTAGTCAGGCACACTGAACACTATATAAGTTGGCCGGCAATTTAGTAAATACATTATATTGTTTTTGATACAATAAATAATATTTTTTGTTCAAAATAATTACTACTTACAAAGGTTTCAAATGAATTATATTTTACTTGTTGCCTCTTCATTGATTAATTGTTAAACACTGATTTCCGTGACGAGCCATTTTACTTTTTTTCAGACATCTTTTAGGAGCTATTTCTTAAAATATATCCAAATATTTGAAAATTTTCCAGGGAATATCTAACGTAATAAAGACAATAAAAAATAATAATAGTAATGTATGATTTAAGAAAATTAATTTCAATTTATTGCATTTAGCATAGAGAAGTAAATCCATATAAATTTGAAATGAAAAAGTGGTAATTATAAGAAATGAAGTGTATGGTATAAAAATACAATCTTTTTTTTATTAACGAAAAGTAATAACAATGTTTGAATACTTGTGGACTAGTCCTTTTGCTTTATATATTTGATTGTTTTCATCTTAGTTTTTGAAGACAAAATGTTTGAATATGAGATAATTTATTATTTAATATATATGTAATTTAACATCATTATTCAACTTGAAAATACATATATTTATTTATTATGATTTAATTATTCAACTTGAAATATTCTCAATTTTCCAAACTGCTGTTTACTTAACTGCATATTAGATCTACTTCTTGCTGTGAAGAAAAATGAATTAGATAAGTAGATCAAATATTAAGGTTTTTGGGACTAAATGTTAATATCAATAAAGCTTTGAATAAGAATTCTTAGAAATTATATAGAGTCTTTTTTTTCAAAATTGTCAGGTAATGGTTTCTATACCTGACTCAGCCGAAAACCTACCTCATTGCCCAATATCAAATATACTTTGATCACAATGCCCCTCTTCTAGTGTGCCAGCTCTGAAATTGTACTCTTTACTTGAGAGTAGATGAAAATTATGAAGCGTGGTTGACTTTTCCGTAGTCAGAAATATGCAGCTGAAACGTTTATTGGAAGAGCAAAAATCGAATTAATAATAATTATCATTCTTGACTACTAAGCACGTTCATAAACATTATTCGTGTAATAATTGCCATTCAAAATATTTACAAGAAAAAATTATTTGGTTTCATTGCAATTCTATTTCAAATCTCTTAAATTAAGAATAGAAGACAATTTAATAATCAATCAGATTTTCGTCTAGACTAAGTAGTCCATTAGAAACTACTTTATATTTATTAACATATCTGCATTATTTTAAAATATATATTATATTAAATAATTTATTTAAATTAAAAACACACATATTTATAATTTAAAAGACAATGTTTTTCCTTGATAAACAGTTAAAATTAAACAAAAAAATGGAGATTCTATAAATTTAAAATTAAAATTAATTTTGAATATAGTATAACGTTTAAAATATTTTATAAGAAGTTTTTTTTAATTTGTGTAATTTTGTGAATAGTTTCTCATATTATTGTAAGAGTATAATAATTGAGTAATGTAAGAAATATTATGGAGCTTTTAGTATATATTTGTCAATAATTAGTTATTTTAATTATGATATATGAATCACTCAATATTCATATCTAAATTTATTAATTTTGAAGTAGTTCATAGGTACATGAGTTTTCTTATTTGGAAATTTTTACAAACTAGAAAAATAAAATTTCCCATTTCTGAATAATTTAATTAGCTTTTATTCAAACTTCGTTGCAATTTTCCTGGAGTGTCTTAAGGCTTTTTAGCGCCCACCTCATAAGTGCAATCTAGAGAGAATTCTTATAGATGTGTCACGCTTGAGTGTATTTAAGTTTATCTTCGGCTTTAATTAGAACTAAAACATAGAATACATCTTATTTTCCACTATGTATTTTTGTACCACGTATTGATAGCATTACCCTCTTCCAATGATTAGGACTAAGGTTTGATCTTTGGATTAAGATACATTGATTTACTCTTTTATCTCTTAAGTGGGTCATAAAAATTCCCTGTAAAGCTTTCTTGGGAACTATAAGATATTTCTAAATTTCTCCAATTCTAGACTAAGATATTTTCGTTATTGCGAATCATACGTAACGATTGGATTGACCACCTAACCGTTACCTATTATTCGCACCCCTGGGGCCTCGGTCAAAAAACAGATCCAGGCATGGTTGCCCTTGGTCAATGAGTGTAATTTTTATATCATTACGCGTTATTAAGAGAGGAAACCCTATTTCATGTTAAATGTATTGGTTTTAAAAGAAACTCAGGAAATTAAATTTAAACTATAAAATTTAATAATTTTCCTCGCATTCATAAAAATAATTGATTATTTTATTCATATAATAAATTATTTACACTATTAAAATATTTTTTGTAATAAAATACCTGAAGAAGAAGCAGTTTACTTACAAAATTTAAAGCATTAATTTTTTTCCTGACTTAAAAAAAAAATAATAATTTTATAAAAACACATTTAAAGAAAAACTACCATTTAAAAAAATTAGTACTTATATGTAATACCTGGTATATGTTGATTATATTTATTCCATTAAACGTTAAGCTAAAAATTAATATGTCCAACACAAATCACCTTAATTTTTATAATTTATAGGCAAGTTAAAAAATTATTGTAGAATAATACATTACTCTTATATTATAATAAGACAAAGTGTTATTAATACTCCTGAAATGTAAAATAATATACTTGACTATATTTAAATTAAAGTAATTAATTAAAGATTTATAAGTAATATTTTTAAATAATTTCTGGAGTAATAAAAACACTAAAGATTTTTAAAAGTTTAAATCATAGTTTACAGAGAGATAGAGAGAGATTTAAGAGTTAAACTTCATCAAATTATTTTAAATTACATATTTTATAACTTAAAATTTGAATAAATTTTTAGAATGCTAAAAAGAATGAAAAATAATTAAAAAAAAATTTCTGGTATGTTATTTCTTGTCTTCTAAATTAATTTATAGCAACGTCTGTTTTGAGAATGTGGGATTAAGTTGTGAAGGTGATAAATTTTCTTACACTTCCCATGGATTGAAAATTATAATACTAATATTTGCTTAAAAGTTAAGAATGAAAAATAGTTTTTTTAATCTATTCATATTTATTAAAGAAAAAATCAAAGGTATTTAATTACAAGCAATAATGTCACAAGAAAAAGAGTTAATTAATCTTATAAATGATAAAAAAATGAAATATCAAATTAAAATTTCTATAAACTTCAACAAATCATGTGATATTATGTAATCAAATCCCGCATGTAGTTACATAGATCAAGTTTTGGAAGTCAGGATAAATTACTGAATATTTATTCAGTACTGAGAGAGAACTTATTCCAATATTGTGTAAATAAATACACCATTCTCTCGAGGGTTTGTTTAAAATTCAAATACTAACTATTACCTGTAATCAGTATGCTTATTGAGAGAAATGTTATCTACCTTGTTACATTCAATGAAATTAATTAATTCAACAGGTATTCCTGTGATATTGGTACACAAAGTATCTTCACCATAAAAGTTATGCTTTTTTTCAAAAAGGTACTTTCAAATGTTCTATTTCAGTTTAGTAAAATTTGCGAAAATTTTGATGAAAAATTCTTAACAATTTATTTTAATTACCTTTTTAAATGATCGATTAACTATTTTCTGCTATTTCCAGCTTCTTGAATTCATTTCATGAAAGAAGTAAATATTTTAAGAAATTAATATTTTAAGGCTGCTTATTTTCCAGTGACAAATATATAAATCGAAATGTACAGAATATTATCAACTAACAATGCAATAAATATTGATTATTTTTTAATATTGAATGAATACTTATATAGGATTCATATTATGATCCATTAAATTATCACCAAGTTTTCAATAGCACATACATACATATCATACATATTATAACAATTTTCTTATATATAATACTAATTATTTTTTACATTAATGCATGATTGCTTGTTTTCAAAAAGAAATAAAATTTCCACGATTCTATTTCTTGGTACCTTTGAAAAAAGTTTCATTCTCAATTGAGGCAATAGAGAACAATGTCATCTTACGCCTTACTTATTAAAAATTTTATTTTTTATACTTTTTCAATAAATAATGAAGAGCATTCTTATTTGTAGAAAAAGAATGTAAAGTAAAAAAAAACTAAATTATACACGAATAAAAGATTTTTCTCCATTTAAAATTGAGCTTTTTCTTAGGATTTGTGTTCTTTCTAAATTTATTCGTCTCACTTAACTATAATTTTGACTTTTTATGTTGTGACCTTTAATATTTTCATTTATTCGAAAACAAGAGTTCTAAATTAAGGCTTGCGTTGGAATTGTTTTTAATTAATTAAACTTAACGAAGGGCTATTACTTATATCTCTAAAAAAAGATTTTTGAGATAATTTATTTTATCTTATCTAAAATAAAGTATCTCAAAAATCACATTTTTATATTATCTAAAATGTTACTATGTAAAAATATTAGATTAATCATGTATTACATATTTCAGAAATAAGAACTTTTTCCTCCTAGCCTGTATTCTGTCATTTCTAAAACAAGCAAATGCATAATTTTATCAGCAAAACAAGTCGTCAAGCAAAGCAAAACAAGCCAATTCAAGAATCTTTCTTAATAAATTAGACAGTCTAAAGAATAGAAAAGAAGATAATACGGTAATAAAATAATACCCCTCTTGGTGTATCAAAAGTAATACTAATTATTTGCTTTAGATTCTTGCACGAAAAACAAGAACATTTTTATACATATTATTTCAGTTGACATGTATAAGCACAAAGTCATGCTACTCTTTGTGAACTTGTGAATTTTATTAACTTTTCAGGTTTATACTTGGTTTTTTTTTATCTAATATATATATATATATATATATATATATATATATATATATATATATATATATATATATATATATATATATATATATATATATATATATATAAAATCAAAATTCACTGTTCCATAATCAAATTATGAAATTTAAGTATCATGCTGAGTCTATACATTGAAAACATCCAGGAGACAGCCAGCTGTGTTCTGTTCACTCGTGTTCATGTATAGTTGTTCCCATGGACACGACACCAACCAACTAACAAAAAATATACCACGCTTTAAATTTTAAGGTAATACTGGCTGAATTTTTTATGATCCTCAATATTTATATTCAATTCTGAGAAGAAACCAAAATAACTAGCACTGTTTTTAAAATTATTACTATAATAAGTTGAAAATATGTATTTATATAACAATCGATAAGAAACTGTCTGAAAATTCATTTCTCTTAGCATCAAAAACGAAAAAAGAAGATATTTCGAAAGAGAGAACAAAAGATTGAAGATATTTAATTAGAAAATCAGAAAGTTTGATTATTTCGTAATAAGCTATGATTTTCGATGAAATATTTGACTCTTTTTTGGTAATTTAATTCATATAACAGAAAAGTTTAGAAATGTAATGCATTTAATATTAGTATAAAATGATAACGAATTTAACTAATATTTAAAAATATTAATGATTAAAATGTGCCTACATTCAAAGTAAAATAATTTATTAATGAAAATTTAATTTTAATTTATACACACACACAAATACTTAGTTATTTTAATCGTTATTATATTTATAACATATACAACTAATTTAAAAATGATTTGTGATAACTTAAAAATAATGTTGCATATTTATCAAATGACTTCTCATTGTTTTTTAACCTGTATTGAAAGAAATACTTTTGCATCGGTAATATAGAGTGGTGAAGATTTAGTTTTTTTTTAATTAGAGAAAGATGAAGAAAATTTAATTAAATCTAATGTAAAGTTATTATTTAATCTTTCAGCAGAAAGTATTTGAATGAAGCATATAATTTTTTAAATAAAATATCTAAATCAATAACAATATTTTCTTTTAAATAAATTATTTTATTTCTTACAAGTATTTCTTTGGAGCTTACAGTTGAAAATGAGAAAGAAAGGGTAAAAATATTTATTTTACACTCAGCTAAAACTTATAGTTTTAGTGTCATGCAATATTTTCTTTTAAAATAAATTCTCTATAAATTCAGTTATTTTAAAACACATATCAAATTTCAAAATTCCATTAAGAGCTCTTGAAATGTAGGTTTAAGGATAGAATTACTCTTAAGAAGTATTTTCTTTGGAAATAACTACTTTGGAAATCAGTGGTGATATTTTCTTTTAAAAGTGATTTTAATAATGCGTACCTGTGACTGAATCGTTCTAAACGTAATTTAAAAATCACCATTTGAAAAAATTTTAAATTTTATTTTTATATTGTCATGGCATTATATTTGCAAAAGCTGTTAAGATTATTTAAATTTTCAATCTATAAATTCTGAAACTTTAATATTTTGCAAAAATTCAAATTCAAATAATTTACAAAATGAAGGTAAGGTCTTTAAATACAGGATAGGTTATTGTACTATTTGATACATCCAGAAAGACATAATTAATTTTCATATATGTTTTTATATGTTTATGTGTCTGTGTCTGAATTAAATATAAGCGTAATAAGGTAGCATACCTGCATATATAAAAATTCATTTCTGTGTGAAAATTCTTTTGGGTCTGTGTTTTCACTTAAGAAGAAACTATCATAAAAAATTTCGTCAATGTAATAAGAGAGAATTACGACTAATTGACGGATCACAGATTATGTCATACAAATATTATTTGCATGAAATTATCTCCCACGACATAAAACAATATTATTTGTTTTATATGTTGAGCAAGGTTAATAAAGAGATAAGCAATGTGAAAAGAAATGAAGGTATTATTTTCATATGAACATGGCCCTCAGTCATATAGCAGGATGTTATCAAAGTACCAATCGATATTTGTCATGCATACATAAGGACTTCGTGTGTCTTGCATGGAGGTTACGATCCAAAAAAAAGTACAAGTTTGTAAGTTGTCTTGTATTGTCCTCACTTGCATAGAATGCATTAGTATGCATTAATATTATACGAGTGCATGTTACATACAGATATATTTATATGTTATAAATAAAAACTATACAAGAGCATGTATTTGCTATATCAATACTTTACTGTAGGCACTGGTTTTTACGATATTGTGAGGACCGGTAAATTGGAGAATTTCGTGAAATAGAAAATTTGGTGTATTAGATTTTAAAACCAATTATTTTTTACCACACTATTCTCTTTTTATAAAGTTTATTTTATAACAATTACTGAGCATACGTCATATTGAAAACATGCGCAAAATAAAATATATTTTAAAAGCAATTCTTATATGTGGAAAATACATTGATATTAATGAGTAAAAATCAAAGTAACTTTGCAATATTTTAATCTATTACCATACATAATGCATGAAATAAAATCATGAGGGAAAATAGTTTTTTTTAAATATTGTTCTTAAATATGTTGCTTTTTACTCATAAAAATTAATGTAATTGAAAGAAAACCTAAAATTGCCTAAATAGGAAGTGATATGATAATATTTGAAAAAATTAAAATATAAAATGAAACATTCAAATATTATTGTAAATTTTACATATATTATGTTTAATAAATTTTAATGGACTTTTTCATTTAGAGGAAGAGGAAAATTAACATTAATATACTTATTTCTATTTAATTAACTATATCATTTACAGTTTAAGATTTGTGAGAACTTAATTATCAAATGAGATCGAATAATTTCCCATTAAATTTGTGTGTGTGTGATTATTTCCCCACATTTGTTTATCTCTTATAGAGCCACAATTTTTACTATTTATATCAACATTTGTCTTTGGTTGCAGAATTCTTTATAAAATATATTTCTTAGACAAATAATATTTTGGAGACTTAAATGCATTAATATTTGAAGTTCAGACTAATTGACAATCGTCGTAAAAAAAGGTCCCATTTAGAAAAAAACCTTATCTTCGTTGACTGTCAGGATGAAATTTTAATATCACACAATAACATGAGTTACTCACAAACCTCGTTCTCTTAAGAAACGATGATGCATTCTTGATCATTCAAATAGCATATTATAATGAGCACGATGCCATCGAATGTGTCTTTTTCAAACTATTCTTTCATTTCAGCTGCCAAAAATTTTGCTTCTTTTACATAAGTTACAATGAAACATCATTTAACTATAAACTTTCTTATTATTTTCTGCATAAATGCTATTTGTACTTATATAAAATAATTTTATAAATATTCGTCAATAATTATAATAAGTGGTCTGCATTATTAGAATTGTAAAAAAATTGTAATAAATTTCCTGAATTAAAATTTGACCATAATTTAACTAAAAAACGTTTATTAATATTATTGAATAAAAATGGAAGTATTATGCCCAATTTTTTTTTTACAAAATATTGAAATCTTTTTTACATATAATATTTATTAATTTTGTTTTTAATGATAATACTTATTTATTTTCATATGGATCACAAATTAAGAATATTCTATTGTTTTATTTCTTATTAAAATAAACTTTCCACATAAGTTTGATCATGTTATTCGATGAAATATAAATTTAAATTTCAAATATAATGATGAAAAATAAAAGTGAACTATTACTTCATTTGGCTAAAATAAATCTATTTTAAGCTATCTGAGATTTTCTTTCTCCCTCTGTATCAAAATAATAAAAAGCGTTAAATTTAATGACGGTGACTTCAGAAAAACCTCTAATGAAACTCAATTTATTATACAAAAAGCAAACTTTAATTATTTTTGCAGACACAAAATTTGACCAATAATAAAATTATTAATATTTCGTTACTAGAGTAATTCTCTGTTATTTACTGAAGGATCCAAATAGTAAGAAATAGTTCAAAATCCAAGTAATATAATATCAGCGCCAGCAGACATTTATTTTTAAAGCATTTAAGTATTCTCGTTAATGAAAAAATATATTGGGCAATGCCATTCATTTCCATTGACATTTTAATCATACTTTCACATGCGAAATTGCTTTCTAAATTTATGAAAAACTTTAAATTGATGAGTTCCCACAAGCACAAACATGAAGAAAAATATTGTTAAAAATATTACTAAATCACCTAAATGCTGATTGCATATATCTTTTAATGGATAAATATCAGAAATAAACTTAATGAAAACATTTTTGCAATATATATACGTGTGTGTGTGCATGTGTGTGTGATAACTTTTCAAAAAACTAAATTTGTTACATCGATCAAAGAAACAATTTTTTTAACAAAAACAAGACGTAGCAAATATTAGTTCACTAAAGGAAGTATTAATGCTTCAAAGAACTATGTATACTATAAATTCTGAAATATATTTAAATTGAAATGAGATAACTGTAAGTAAATCTTATAAAATATATTTAGAATTAAATTTTTCGATAAATAATAGGTGTGTAATCACTTTTTCTTAATTTACAATGTTAAATATTAATGAAAAAATATATTCGAGCAATAACATATATGATTAGACGGTGGATAATATTACCAGAAATAATATTACCATATCATTTGAAATTTTTCAAGTCAATAACTTTAAGAGCAGAAAATTTTCAATAGCTTACAAAAATTTCAATAAATTTATTAGACCTTATCTTTATAACTGTCAAATTTTCCATTTAAATGAAAAAAAATGTACTACGTTCACCATGGCCAATTAGTAGTACCTATTTTGCGTGTGTGAATGTAATTTTGTGAGTGTAGGAATGATCTATGGTTTGTTTCGGTAATAACTGAACAACGGAGATTGATGTTGAACTTGTTTGGATGTTTTTGTACGAGCGTCTATCGGGATAAGAGTTTGGAACGTTTGCAGGTTTCCTCCCTTGAGACAAATGAATTTCGCTTCTGTCCAGAAAAAAAGTTCTTTTGAAAGGTAATTAACTTGATGGATATTAAAAATGCCTTCCAAACAGCCTTTCACTATAAACCTGCTACAGCGTAGTGTCAGCATAATGGAAAAACCATTATTTTGCTTAACTGCCTTCAGAATTAAAAGCAAAACAGTAAAATTTCTACAGAAATGACATAAAATGTATAGATCTCTATTTTTTATTGGGAGGTTTTTAAAATTAACTTAACTCTCATTCCGTAAATACTTTGTAAAATGATATAATAACAGTGCTCTTGTCTATCTTATGTTTGATATCCCCCAAAATTTAATATATATTGTGACCTTTGATAGACTAATTCAAATTCGCAAAATTTCAAGAAAGAAAAAATCTTTGAAATGTTATTTAATGTTTTGATAACAATCTATGGATAACGCATGATTCAACAGCTAGTTTATGAAACTTTTTGAATAACACATAATTCCAAAGAGAGAATGAAATTATCTATAGATAACATATAATTAGTCAGATAAGAGGAAAGAAACTGCATAAGAAATTAACTTGATTTTGCGTTTCTTTTATTGAAGATAAATGGAATTTTCAATACAGGTTCACAATATAATTGAAAATCATGTTTATTAAATTTAATATATGGCTGTATTTTAAATTTAATTTTAAATAGAGACTTTTTCACTTAAAATATATTATTGAAAATGGCATTTCCTATTTATAAATATACTAAAGTACATATAATAAAAGATTTAGTACACGTCTTTATGCTTACGATATTGTGAAAATCATATAAATTAAAATAATGCTTAAATCTTTAATTAAAACCAAAGGCATGCATAATCTTCAAACGGTTCTAAGGAAAATTTATAGTAGATGAATAATTCAGATCTACATTATTAAATGTATCAAGCATTGTTTCCAAAATTCGATGAAATAATTATTGTTACAAAATGCATGTATTAATATATAATACTGTACAACGCTAGGTACACGTCTTTGAAAACTGAAATGAAACAAACCTATTTAAGCTCTGAAATTATTATTTTTTTAATTTTCGATGAATAACTTAAATGATATATAAGCTCATAAGTAGTAAAAGCCAAGAGAATAATTATATAGATAAGGATTTAAATTTTCCTGACAGTTTCAACAAATTCCCAAAAAACTTCAGCATAAAATATGTAATCCTATTTTTAAAGTAGATTAAATAGCAGATGTAAGTATAATTTTTCCTTTTTTTATCGTGTTACTTCACTCGGTTTCTGTCAGGTGCTTAATGAGAAAACATGCAACGTTCATTTCTTTCCATATTAAAGAGAAGAATTTTAGATTAAGACACCTGTTAACATGTCATTTTATACATTCGAGAAGGATAATATTAAAGAATCGATTATAATGATTTTAAAGTAATTTTTATGGAACGATCACTTTTCTTTTCCAAATGTTTTATTTTTATTTTAATCATCATTTCACGTTATTAGCATAATAATTAAAATGTATGTGAATGACTTTTCTGTAACTTATTTTAGCAATTAAACATATGAACTTCAGCTGTCAAAATTAAAATCTTTAAATAATATATGACTGAAATATACATGACAAGAAATTTTCCAATCAATTAGTAGTAATCAAGAAAAAGTTTGTTGTTTTGATAATTCTTAATAAAACTATGATTTAAGTAATTGACAATTTGGATAAAGGGCTTTGATTTATAATTTAAATTTTATTTCATTTAGATTTTTATAATTATAAAAAATAACACTTTAAATTAAGTCTTGTTGAATATTATTGTCTCTTGTTGTTGACGAAATTGAAAAAAAAAGTTATTTTAGTTTATGTGTGTGTTTTATTTTTAAGACTTCATTTCATCTAATTTTAATTTATAAAAACACAAATGCAAAATAAACATTTGCCTGACATATTTAACATTTCTTCTGAAAATATTATGCACAATACAGGTATGTTTCAATTGGTAATCTTATTAATTTATTTACTTTCATAAATGAATAATATAATGAAATATAAAATGCATTATATTATTACACATGTATTCGTATTTACAATATTACTTAACTTCGAGGTCACTAAAATTATAAATTTGGTTTTGCATTCTATTATTTATTAATAAAACACACAATTATTCTAAAAATGCTACACAATGAAGATCTTTATTTAATAACTCTATCGGACTCATATCCACTGTTTAACTTTAATTATTGAATTAGAGGAATGTAAGATCAAATTGGATTTAACAATGATTATTTTTAACATAAATTAATTTAGTTTTGGGGTTTACTTCAGGATAAAGTTATAATATATAAGATAAGTAATAAATTTATAACTGGCGGATGCAATTTCAAAAATCTAAACATAATTTAATAAAAAGGACAATTTTTTCCTAATTTTTTACGCACTTTTATAATTTGTTTTTCAAAACAGAATTTACGTTAATAACGATATTTGTGTGTGGTTTATTTCAATGTCAAACCTACCGTCTTTAGAAGGGAAGGCCATGTTATCAGCCATGCAATTCAGTAACTCATCTGGTCTTTTCAAGGAATTTCATTTGTTAGAAATGTGTAATATATTACAAAAATAACATTGAATATCCATGTGTAATATATAAGATAAGTGAGAAATTTATAATTGGCGGATGTAATTTCAAAAATATATATAATATTGAATTATGCATATTATAATACAATCAACAGATAATTTTCATAATTCAATATTACCCAATACCATGCGGGTCATATCATGTAAATATTAACTTGTAAAATATTCAAGTTAAGTTTGGTGAAGTATTTATGTTTAGTTCTTAAAATATTTAACGTCAGTTTGAATGATAAAACAAGAATTGAAGAAAATTGAAAGCAATATTTTAATAAAGATTTTGGTTGATAGTTATATTAAACCATTTATAACAATTGAGGGTATTGGCAAAGTACCTGAATTGATTTTTTAAATAAATTATGCTTATTCGTAGGAACTTTGAAGCAAATGCAGTATAGAAGGTATAAAATATGGTTATATTAATCAAAGCTAGTTATTATAACCATATTTTATACCCTGTAAATGTTTATACCAAGTAAAAATATAATGTAAGTTTTATATAAGCAGCAAAAATTCTTATGGCGCGAAATTTATGCTTTGATTTACGTAACACTTCTGTAATTATCACAAAAATTTGTTTTAAAAACGAAAACTATATTAAATTTAAAATAAAAAGGATATGATCAGAAAGTTTTGAGAAAGGAAAATTAATATTAGTGACATTTTGTCTTACATTACTTATAAGAGTACTTTACTTTATAAATATTTCTAGATCATTGTTCCCAGAAAATCTTATTTTCAGTTTCATAAGAAGTTTGATTTAGTAAAGAGAAAACGCATTTAGTTCATTATGCATTTTCAAATACTGAGAAAAGGTTTCTTTTTTTTGAAATTCTCCCATTCCATGATCAATTCTAAAATTTGAAAAAGAGTTGTTATTTACATTGTTTTATAATAAATCTTCCGAAAATCATGGGAATCTAATCTTTTAAGTTCATTTATTTAGCTATTCAAAACGTATTGACTTCAAGATATTTAGTAACCTAACATTATCACTGACATATTTTTGCTTTTAAACATGATTATATTTAGCTCTGTATTGAAATACAAATAACATTTTATAACAAATCTCCAAAATGTTCATATACTGTCAGTAACAACGCCTTAATTATATGAAATCATATAGAATAATCTCTACGATTAATAACAAATAAAATTGAAAAGCATAGGATATCCCGAAGAAGAGTTATAAATTAATTATATTAATTCAGCTTCTATTTACTTATATGACATGACAAAATGAACTTTAATTACACTTAGAAAGTTCCAATGGAAAACGCCAAAAAACAAAAATTTATTCTGTAAATGATTTCTTCTTGCAATAACAGGTAAAATTTAATGTGAATAAGTTAACAAACCCTTTAAATAAAAGTGAGCTTTCAACTATTTATTGTCTCTTTCTTCAGTACTAAGATGGACCTAGAAACTTTAGTTTTCAGAATGTTTTCTCATTTCCAAAAGCAGCAAAGAATAAGATATCTGATTTGCGTAATCCTTTCCTCCGATAAAATAGAATTTACGATTACCCACGATTTACTTTGTGGATTCAGTAAAATTTGATTTTATTCAAGTTCTTATTTAAAGAAAATCTGTTAAATGATCTGTCCTTTATTTCAGTTAACGGGGTTCTTACCATATACATAATATAATGACAAAAGTATAAAATAATATTTACTTTACAATATTAATAAACTTTTAAAAGTAAAAACCAAAAGAACAATACATTGTTTTCGTACAATATATAATGTACGATTTACAATATCTAATGCTTAAAGTGAATGTTAATATTTGTTAAACTTGTACTTTACCAGATTGCATTGTTAGATTATATAAATGTATTTGAGAACAAATACAAGATTTGACTGAAAACTATTTTAAATACAAAGAGAAAAACAATTGAAAATATTAAGTATAATGTTTTATAGAAGATAGCTCTTTAAAATTTTTCTTTTATGACAACTAAAAAAAGTTTTCTTTCAAAAATTAGTAATGATGTTTCTGTTAAAAATAGAATTTTAAAGTGCTCCTAAAAGATGTTCATAAAATTAAAACAGTATTGGAGAAATCATTTCCTCTATTTTCAAATGTAAAAATTATATTTTATATTATTATTTAAATCCTATGCGTGCGCTGTTCCTATATGAGATCTCAGAAAAGCAAATATATATTTTATGAAAATATAATTGTCATGCAATAGTTATTATTGATTTTTTTTACTTTTTATTTAACAAATATTAATATTTAACAAACAGAAGTATCTATGACATGGGAGAAAAATTTTAGAAATATTTTGAAGAAATTGAACTGTGCAACTTAAAATTAGGCAACGCTATGAAATTTACATACATTTTTAACCTATAAAATTTTAAGAAACTGAAGTTAAATTAATTTAAGCTTAAAAAAAAACTGAACAATATATTTCATTTTTTAACATAGTACGTTTTAGAAATCAGTTAATTTACATTAAAATTTGCATGAGAGAAACCACTTAGTAAATAGATTATCATTCATAATTTGAGAGGATATTTCAATAATTATTAACACTTGCAGCTGTTGACAGAAATTATGTTATTCATTCTAATTTTTTAAGACAGTGTTTCCATATGGAGTTTAGGTTGGCTGAAAACTAAAATTGTGGAACCTTAATCAGTCATATTGCTTAAGATATATATTCATGAACCAAACTATGAAAATTATCTGCAAATAAATTTGAACAAGAATTATATAAATAAGAAATTTTATATATATTAGTAAAATGATGACAAATATCATAGAAAAAATCCATGCTTTGTTTTCAGGCAGTTTATTGTTGTTCAGACTAATATGTTGTATTGAAAATAATTTTATAACAATATAATATTAATGAATTATTTAAATGGTAAAATTGTTCAAAGAAATCTATATAAAATATATTGATATGATGAAACAAATAGTTGATAAACTAAATGATGAAAATAGCTGTGTAATTATTAGAAAAAATTGTAGGTTGAGATGTTAACGTTAGTAAGTAAAATGTTATAAACAATCAGAGAGTCTCCAATAGAAGTTACTTTTAACACATAGATTAAGCAATTCGTTACAGTTTCCCTCATTTATACGTTACTTTATTTTTAAACTAAATTCTCTTCAATTGTAAGCAAAAATAAACAAAGAATTAAAATCTGTTATTTCTCATATCAATAGGAAAGTAGTATAAAATTTAAGGGACTTAAATAAATAATAACTGTAATTTTTTCTTTCCTTGAAAAGAAATATACTGCATTTTAATGTATTTTTAATAGAAATCTTTAAAAAGAAATAAAATATTCCTGATAACTGATATATATATATATATATATATATATATATATATATATATATATATATATATATATTAATAATTAAAATTAGTAAGTAAAATGTTAATTTGTTATATTTCTTCGGATACAAATATTATACTTAATATCTATAATTTCTTTAAATTGAATATAATTTTGCCTAATATGGAAAGAACATGCTTATTAATTTGAATTCGTAATGTTTTCGACTTGTACATATTTTATAACACTGTTTCCTAACCACTTAATGTAAATAACTTTAATACGCAGCTTAACGTATTAAATTTATTTACATTAATATTGACTAAATCATAATTGCTTAAAAATATTTCTATGCAGTATTAATAAGCCATGTACTACTATTATTGAACACTAAAGCAATCCTTAAAATTTTGAGTAGGAAGCAAGCCTAAATTTTCTAATAACATGTTTATATACTTTTAAAGATGTAAATAATTTTTTTGAAAATAAACGAAACATTGTAATTTTTATGCAAATTTATACAAGCATGGTTATTGAATAATGAAATGCTTAATTGCTTAATAAATTATTAATAGCAACGATGAAAAACACAAGTTTTTCTTTGCTAAAAAAATCTTATTATTAATATCCTGTAAAATAATTGTAAATAAATAAATAAAAATACATATCTCTGTGTATATTTGTTTGATTTTAGCAGCATTTTGTATCGGTTAAATTTTTATAAACAAAGCTTCACTAAGAGAGAAATTTTTATTTTAAGTTTTAAATGCAGTTTAATGTATTAATTAAAGCTAAAACTACATTCATATATTAATTTGGAAATGCATAATTTTTCATAAAGTTTAAAAGCAATATTGATTTATAACTAATAATAAAATTGCTTCTTTAGAAGGAAAAAAAACTAAAATTTTACAATCAATACATATTAATTTAAACCTAGTAATTTACATAAATAATTGTGAATATTTAAATTAAATTATTTATATATTAAATATTATATACTTTTTTAAATGAATTGAATATTAAGTATTTTATAATATTTAGCTGCATACAACTGCATCACGGACTTAACATTTCTTTTCTGATGAAGTGCTATATGCAAATATATTAGAAAAACAAGTAATATTAATTATTTTAATTGTTATTCAGTGCCTATAAATTTATTTAATTTAATTTTAATAATAATAGATGATTATTTCAAGAAATCTTATATAATGCATTTTCTAAGAAAATAATATTACTTCGGCTTCTAGATATTTGATATACCTTGATTTTAATGAAGACTTACTATAATGTTAATCTATTCACACACACAACATATCCCCGTATATGGAAAAAACTAAAACGTATTTGCTTGGCCGAGATGGTAGGCGGTTTCTAATATAAAAGGGAAAGCAAGCAATTATTCATTATAGAAATTACTTATTTCATTATAAAAAAATTATAGTAATGTCATTATGACCAAAATTAGCATTAAAAAATAGAATTCATTAAAATTGAAATAATTTTTCAACTTTATAATAATTACTTATAATGAACACATAGATTTCAATAATTTAACTACAAATGATTGTTCATAAGCATAAACTCAATTTTGCATTTTAATCTACGAATATTTTTGAATATTTCAGACATTAAACTCATTTGCATTGATTTAGTTTTACAAGTTGATACCATAAAAGATTGACTCCTTGACGTAATTAATTTATCCAATTAGAAGTGGGGATCACTCTTCAAATGCGTTCATTGTTAAAACATATAATTGATCTCTCATCGGTTTGCACTACATGCAAAATAAGAAAGCAAAATTTTATATAATTCTAAAATTACATTTCAAATGTTGCAAAAAATATTTCAGGAAAGTTCAAGCACGTGAATTCATGATTAAAAAGAAATCAGAGATATCCATTGGTATTTACTGAATATAATCATAATTACCTCAATCAAAAAATCAAAATACCGAATATAATATAAATAGCTTCACTAATTAACTCTTAAATAATTCAAAAAAATAAATAACTACATATGAACTACATATAAATATGAGAACTATATAAAATAAATAACTATGTATGATATTAAAAAATGTTATGCAAAAGATGAAGTAATTTTAGAATTCCACTCTAAATAAATATTTTATTCAATCAATTTAGCAACATTTTACAATTATTTTGAGATATGTTAGATTCAAATAGATTATTTTTCTTATGATTAAAAAGAATTTTATGGAGATATCCTCCTTTCAATAAAAATAAAAAAATCAATTAGAATTTGGGAATAATATGTGTTGCCAAATTTCTCTGCACATTTTTACTTTCATTAAGAAATTTTATATTTGTAATAAAAGCAATATGTTCTTTATTATGTAAATACATGCTATTAGAGCATTTTAATATGAAGCAAAAGTTTTTTGTTTAAGTTTCTGTATTTTGCGTAATACTTTTCCACTGAGTTAAGTAATAGGTTAATGAGACACTTTGCACTGACATATCCTCGAACTCAATTTGAGATTGCCAAAGAACCTCAATCACAGGACAATGTCAATACTTGCCCCATCTTATACCAGCTTAACACCCACAGAAAAAGTGACGTTACCACCTACGGATCTAATATCAGGCTGAGGTTCTGTTTGGACAGCGGCATACCTTCAATTCTAATAACTTGGTTCATAAAATGCTTAGCGAAAGGAAATTCGTAGATTCTCTCACTAATTGAAGGAAAATTAAAGTTGTTCCAATGAAACAAGTATTTATTTTAATAAAATACAACATTTAAGTTGGTTTCTGCAATAGCAGCGTCAAATTTTCGTCATCTGCTTCCATTTATTTTAATTTAAATAATTGTATTGATATTGATAAATAAGGAAGGATTACAAGAATGTTTTAGTCAGATGCAATCATATTCATATTTAAGATACAATTGTCAGTTATTAATGATATTAGTGAAACATAAACAATTGTTTAAGATAAAAATAAGTTTAAGATAAAAGATATAATTAAATTTTTTAGTTTTATTTTGCTCTGTCTTATTTCAGAAATAAGAAATAATTCTGCAGTTAACAAAATAAGTTATGTAAAATATTAAAAAATCATTTTATATGATTCGTAATAAAATACTTTAGGTAAAATATTAACTAAATTATTGTATTTATGTAACAATAATAACAATACTTTAGGTAAATTACGTTATTATTGTAACATTACATTGATTAGATAAAAGTCTCAGTTACTGAATAATTATTTAAAGGATCTAAAAGTTGATAATTACCAAAAGATATTAATAAAAATTAAACATAATATTAATAAATCTCATAATCGATCAAATGTAATATTTGTCAAAGATTCAAATAGTTCAATTTTACCAAATACGTATTTAAAGAAACCAAGAATGTATCTTATAAACCTTCATAGGATATATTTTGTACCTTGTAACTAACTTATAACTGAATTTAAGTGAACACTTGAACAATGAACTTGTCATATCACCGATTTTTCATCTCCGCAAAAGAAATGCGTATAGAAGAATTCATTTTAATATGCTTTGAAAGAAAATGAAAATTTTAATATTCATTACCCTCAGAATTTTATACCTAGTAAAATATTTTTGCAATTTTCAGTTGGAAACATAAAAAATTTATCTAATCAAAAATGACTTTCTTAAAATAAATTTTTATCTAACTGTGGTTGTGGCATCGATCACAGAAAAATCTACTACCTCGAAAACTGGTCGTCGAGTTCCCGATAATGAGAGAGCCTAAGAGTAAATGTACAGTAGCAACACCCCTCTACCTAAAAGAGACAAAGAAGGGGAAGGAAAGAACAGCCGCGGTATGGGCAAGTTAGACTGGCCTCTTTCATTTAAGATATTTTATTATATTTTTGTAAAAGAGTAAGTACAAAATATTTAATTATGTAAATAGTTAAAAATTGTGTTAATAGTTAAAACTAGATATTATTCAGCTAAAAAATCTGATTTTTTCTCAAGAATATATTCAACATTCATTTCAAAGAATTCTCCAAAGCACATGGTGGTCTTTCTCTGTTTTGTTCATTACCTCATATATTGCCATTGTCCTTAGTGATGATCATCTAACTGCACTAAAGTTCAAAAAGCTGTTAAATAAGCGAATGCTCATTTTTTGCAAATATTATAAATGTTTTTTGAGATAATAAGTATATATCAAAACCTAATTGTTGATGTGTAAAAAGAGTTTCTCTATTTAATAAAAATATACAAGTAAGTAATGCATGTACACACAAAGAGATAAAATAGAAAAAAATGATTAATTAGTAATATAAATAGTATGAGGGACATTTCTTTGAGAAATAAATAATAAAAACAATAAAAAAACATTTTATGCCTTCATAAAATTATCAGATAAGATACTTATTAATTTCTATATCAAGTGTACACTATTGGAAATGAGGCACACGATAAATAGAATGCCCCTGTCTCCATGGATGCATTCCTGCCTGGATTGATTATTTGGAAGGAAATCACTTTAAGTAAGATTTCTTGCATGAAGTTTTGAAAACATAAGTTGATGAACAATATAATTTTGTTTTCTTTTTAACTGCATTAACCCACGAAAAAATTTATGAACGGTTACATTGAAGAAAAAAGTATTTTCATTTCTTTCAATATATGCTATACAAACTTTATTTCTCATTAAAAGATAAAACATAATTAGCAATACTTTAGAAAATATTTTTAATAGCTTAGAATAGACTGAATATTGATGTTGCATTTATCACAGGAATTTTTAGATCCGGAAATAACTACACTTAAAAACCCCAGCCTGAAATGTATAATTCTGTTAAATATATTGAAAAACTGAATACCTACTAAATGGTATAACAAATTATTCTGTTTGAACTCCTCTCGCCCATGTCTTAATATGCAGATTTACCAGAACAGACATGTATTCCAGTCTTGGAGCAATCTATCGTTTCTTGAAAACATACGTATCGATGGAATTCGCGCAAATGCTGCTGTCAGTCAACTTTAATGGAAAACAACAACACAAGCAAGGTTATTTATTGCATTGTATTTGGAGCTAAATACTCAGCATCAAGAACATTGAATGAAACATTCTTTACTTTCACAAGTAATGAAATATTTGTAAAATATACATCATAAGTAGCAAGAAAATCATAATTTGCACTTTTTATTAGCAACAAAAAAGTGATTTTCTTCTATTAAGTCTGAGATTGAATTTGCCAATTTGAAATATTATCGGTAACAATTATGTGCACAATAAAAATCAAAGCATAACACACATCTATCTTTATAGACTCATGTATAATCTTGGTCTTTGGAAAGGTACTGGGAAAGCTTGTCCTTTTCCCGGGAATTCTACTCGTGATCAATGGGAGTCAGGCCTTGTAATCCAGATTTTCCTCACCATGCTAACCAAAGATTTTTATGCACTCATAAATCTGGCCATTTCTACTGAATCTAGTTATGAATACTGCTTCAAATTATTATGTCACAATTCTTCTTCAAGAAAACACTGCTTCGAAATTATTGTTACAAATTCACAATCACAAACTTTTCATTAAAAACTTGCAGAATTTATATTTGGGGTATCAAAAAGTGCTTTTATTTTCTTATATGGGTGATCTTATGCGTGATAAAATTTCTCTGCCTCCACTGGTGAACCAATCCATGTGTTGGCATCACCATAGAGTGGTTCAAGATTATGAGATGTTTTGTCACGCTTAGCGCCTTGAGGTGAGAATTTCTCATGCGGAAGAACACTTCAATAACAACAAATATCAGTTATGAAAAATGAAATAACTAAAATGTAACTCACAAAATTAAATTGCTGGTAAGAAATATTACATATATACCTACTTTCATGAATGTGCTTACATTGACTCAATAAATGTTGTGTTGTTGTGCTACTTATGGCACTCATACAATTCAAGCTTGCTATGCCATCAGCTATGTGAATTTAAATCAATAGGGATCGTCGTTCGTTTTAATCAGAGCACCACGAAGGTGAAAGTACGGTAACACCAGAGGATCCATTCCCTCAATTTTTATATTGATATGAAAAGATGGAATTCTTTCTCCAGACTACTATACCCATGGTAACTGCTCAATGACCGACTTTTGATTCTACCGATTTAACGAGCATGTATATCGTATGTACTCGGTGGGTCTTTGGCGGCATTGAGAATTGAAATCCGTCCTTCTGGATTGAAGGCCGATACCCTAACCACTTGAATACCACGGCCCTACTCAATAAATGAAGTCCATATGCATAATATTCAGATTTTATTAGGATTATCATAATAGACAAGGTATAAAATTGATTGAAAAAAATAAAGAATCTAATATCAGCAAACACTTCAAATTACATGAAAACTCTGAATCTTGTCTTTTTGCTGCATACATTAAAAAATTAAGCAAATCCTGATTTCAGTTACCATCAGAATAATTCATGTCTGCCTGTTCATTATTTAATATTGTGAATTTTTTTTTTATCTGTGTCAATGTTTTATTTTCTATTTCATTGTCTTTAAGTCCTGATATCATTGCTGTTTGAAATACTACCAAATGCTTCACGTTCATTTTTCAAATAAATGCACAATGTTTCTGTAAGAGTACACGAACAACGTAAAGGTAGAAAACGCTGATGTATTAGAAACTAAATTTTAAAGCATGTAAGCACAGTGACTACTCTTCAACCAGAATTTAAAATTTGTGTATATAAAATCCTATGAGAATACTAATTTTACCCCAAATATTCTTTTATTCTCTTTTTTAGTTTTAAAATAATCAAGTCACGCAGAAAATTTCATTTGTATTCAAGAAAATATATTCACTAATTTTTATTAAATCAAAAATACAAACTAATATTGTATACTATTGTGGTATGTTGCATACAAGCCTAAATTGTATTACAGTAAAGAGTAGATTTGTTGATTATTGAAATATAAATTTATTTCATATGAGTTAGGTAACATGAGTTAAATTAATTTTAGTAAGTGAAAATTTTCATTTCAAAAATAATTTTTGTGGTGTAAAAATAATATCTCGAACGCACATTTATTTTAAATTCACTGTATCTAAGTCACGCAATTGTTATGTTTTCAAAATAAATTCTCGAAATTGAGATTAAATTATTAAACTGAATAAAATATAAGATATTTTGCTTAATATTTATTTTTAAATGTTAAATTTTATGAAGTGTAATACCAAGTAATCATATTAAATAAAAATTTAAAAAAGCAAAATTTAGTTTGCAAATATTCATTTCAATTTTTTAAAAGGTAAAAGAACGTGCTAATTTCTTTTTTCATTTAAAATATTTTGCATGGTATTTCAAAATATTGTGTATCATTTAACCGCAAAACCTCAAACTTTTAATAGTCTGAGAAATATGAAACTAATTATAAAAACTATTTCTCTGTTTCGAAGTGATTATTTTGTTTTATATTGCAAGGCTGATTCATTGGATTGTATCGCTTAACTGTTAATGAGCAAGCTAATTTAAGGAACACTTATTCTTAAGAAAAATATTGTATTCGGAAAAACTGTTATTGTTAATTTAATTTTTATAAATACTTTTTATATTTTAAGCTATGAAAGTAACAGAAAGAGTGATATTGAAGCAATTTAAATGTTACATTATACAGAAATGTGAACCCATGCAATTATTTAAAGGAATGGTTCTGATTTAAAGTTGAATTTTCAATTCTCAATAGGACAGATAAATAAAGCCCCATTGCTTTTAAGATTAAGAATAAAATTTGATAATTTTAATTGAGAAGCCTAGAGAATAATTTGTTCCATCATTAAAAATTTCTCCTATTAAAAAATATCTTGTTCAAAAAATTTTTTTTTCAAAAAAAAAAAATAAATAAATAAAAATATTAATTGTATGTTTTATAATAGGAATAGAAAAATGTATAATTAAAATGAAAGACAATTAAGAATTCAGTTTAAAAATATTACAAATGAGAAAAGAAAGTAGAACACGAGGAATCTGAGAAAGAGAGAAAATGAAATCTTTACTTAAATAAAGTAAACGTCAAATAGAGAGCAGATTTGTTGCATATGAAGCAGAATTTTTCTGCTGGAAAATAATTTAATAACATGATTAAAATATTGTAAAGTGCCTCGATTTCAAAATCAGAACAAAATGATTTAATTCCTTTAGAATTTAACATAAAAGTTTTCCTGCTACTCTAAGGTAGATTTTAAGTTGAAAAAATAAATCATCTTAACCTAACTGTGTTTATGGAATAGATTATAACTGAAAAATCTAGAAAACCTGATAATATTTCGGACATATTCGTCAGAAGTTAAAATCATAAATGCATACACTGAGATTAAAATGATTTAAATGCTAACAATGGTTACAACAATAACCAATAAATTGTGCTGGCATGAGATTTTAATTGACCCCAGGTGCTACGTTAATAATTTAATACTTTGCCCTTTTTTTTTTTTCAAATTTGAAAAAATTTAAAATAATTAATTAAGTTAATATTGACTGAACTAAAATCATGTTTTCAACTCAATGTGTACACACACACGCACAAAATCACTTAATTCAAAAAAAGAATCAATGTCAACAATTTGAGCAGAATATCTGTATTACTTTGGAGAAATCATAAATACATTGATAAATAAACTAGACTCGACTCAATTCAGAGAACAAAGAAAATATGCATTGCTGTACAGCAGCGATTCTCAACTTGAGGGGCGCACCCCCTAAGGAGAGCGTAACCACATTAAGAAGGGATCGCGAGCATATCCAAGAGAATGTATTATTTAAATAATTGACTTATTGATTGAAAGAAAAGCACATAAAATGCAAAACAAAATACATGTTAACATAATATATTATAAAATTAATTTACTAACTCAAATCAAATACTTTATTACCTTACTTAATTTAGTAAATTATAATTAAGAAATGAATTAAAATTTACAATAAGTTAAAAATAAATTTAATATTTTTTGGAAATGCATTGCAAAGCACAAAATTCTTTAAAGGAAAGTTGAATATTAAAATTAGATATTCTCAGTTCTTTCATTATATTTAGCTGAGATTCATACTTTGTCTTCAAAGAAGTTACCACAAAAAATCCAGTTTAAGAAAAGTAAGGGGTGGAAAATGGTAATAATATGTGTGAAATGTCTTTATTTAGTGCGAAAAACTGGTCTTCTGCTCCAGTCAAAAATTCAAAGAATGATTTATTCCTAAATTATCTTTTAGTTTCTGTACTAATAAACCTAAAATTTAAATATTCTTGAGACAATTTTCTTCATTTAATTTTCGGTACACCACTCCTTTGGGCTCTTGTTCATGCTTAACTCTCATCTAATGCTCGCTTACACCCGCTTAAGAATTTCCCCATGTTTAGGAATAAATCTTCATCCATGTTTACTTAATACTGTGAATTGCAATTAAAGTAAAGCATGTCTTACATACACATTCATATAAATTCGATAATGATAGAAGGAACAACTGGAATGAAATTACCGGAATTGAAACTGCGCGTGCGCGCGCGCGTTATCGAACATTCTCATTTTACCAGAGAAAATATTTGCTCGCATCTATGAATATCAAAAAATAAATAAATAAAAATCGAAATTTCTCTAAACCACGAAAATTTGAGAATTTATTAATTAGAATTTATTAATAAGAATTTAATCCGCTGCTAAAAGAAGCCGGCTTTTTTTCTTTGTCAGAGCTGAGAATCTGAGTTTTGAAAATAAAATTCGGAATTCTTCTTACTTTGTTATCTTTAAAATCAAGATCTTGGTGTATATTTAGAGCCAAAATACTCAAACTACATTATTATTGCATGCATTTTATTGATTATGGGGAAGCGTGATCAAAAGTATGATTGGTTACAAATACTGAAAGGTTGAGAAAAGCTCCTTTAAAGAGTTAACGATTATCTGAATCAAGAAAGCTTAACTACTATGTGATGAAATTTTAATATAAATAACAAGGAATAAATTAGAAAAAATAGATTTAAATTTAATATCAAATAAAATCTTCAGAACAAAGTATTCCCCCCCCCAATAGTCAGTATAAGAACAAATATTTCCAATAGTAAGAATTACTTAACATAAAATACAAGAAACATTTTAAAATATCTAATAAGAAGTTATATCACAAAACTCATCTGTATAAAATGTATATATGTGTAAAATATCTAATATTTTGCAAATACAAACATTCATGTTGAAAACATAAATACAAAATCTTAAATAATCTCAAGAAAACAAAACTGTCAGAAATACATTAAAACAGCTTTAATTGCACGCTAAATATATGGATAAATGACAAACACCACATGAAATATTACTTAGGATGAATAAAGCACAGTAAAAATTCAAACGAATAAATATTTATTTCACAATTCCTTAATTCAATTCACTAAATACACGTTATTGAAATATTTATGACAGATATCCCTGCAAAAATACTATATATCACATTGCGCGGTACTTTTTCTATAAATTATTCAACTAAATTACAATTTACATAGATGTTTAAATGTTTAAATACCACAATAAATATTTTTAAAAAAGAAATAACAAGGATTTTTAAGGCCGTATATTGTTTTTTATAAGTACTATAGAGCAAACTATACAACTATTTTTAATATAAATAATTTAGTAGTTTATTTTGCTTACAGCTTTTTATTACAAAAATACATACCATTTTCATGAAACAGCAAAATGTAAAATAATTTAAATTTTCGCTAAAATATAAAACAGTTTTCTCGTTTAAAAATAGAAAGAGTAAATATTGCTTGCTTCAATCTAAAAGAAATTTGTCAGCAGAATGCACAAATGTGTTCAAGTAAATAAGATTCCATTGTAACAATTTATTAAAAATTTTATTATATATATATATATATATATATATATATATATATATATATATATATATATATATATATATATATATATATATATATATATATATATATATATATATATATATATATATATATATATATATATATATATATATATATATATATATATATATATATATAATATATATATATATATATATATATACATACTAATATACTATATAAATTGAAAATCATAGAAAGAAGTTAATGTTCAGATACATCTCTCAATTAAAATTTCTTTTCAATAATTTTAACTTTCGATTAAGAAGAAGATTATATTTTATGTCGATTCAGAGTATACTTTTATAGAAATTTGTGCAGTTATTTAGCAGAAAAAAAATTTCTAAGGATTCTGTTACTTTTTTTTTAAATCACAAAAGATAAAAAATGACAGATTTTTTTCAAATCTGTAATTTTTTTTTTATCTTTTAACTCTCCCCTTCTGCAGAGAATCAATAAGGAGCAGATGGCTTCCATGTCTCCGTTTGAAGAGATGTACGTAGGAAATATTTTCCTCGCATAAACTGACAAATGCTAGGTTGAACAGTTTTGAAAAAATTGTTGCAAGAAATGTAACTTAAAAGTAGCAAGAAAAGAAATCAACTTTCAGATATGACACACAACTACTTTTATAAACATTTTAGAGTATATCTATTTTGATAAATATTATTGAATAATTTTAAGGATTATATTAAAATGTATTGTTTGTACTAGTTACTGGAAGCAGAAAATTTGATTTAAATAATAATTAATGCATAAAATTTGTATCTTCATTAAAATTAAAAATTCCATAATCTTTGAGGATTGACTGTAGCACAGTTGACTAACTACGATATAAATACAAACAGGAAAAGAAAATAAACAATTTATATTGCCAAATTATGTGGGAAAACTCTATGATTTACATTGACGTTACGCATGTGGCTTATATAGCAACAAATACAAAACAACAGAAAATTCTTATAACAAATCACAAGAAGTAAATACAAATACGACTAGAGACGCATAGAATTACTGAAATACATATTATTAAGTTTAATTTATTAACTTCCCTTGTAAATTATAAAAATAGATATTTCACAGAAAATAATAATTTATATTCTAAAATTCAGTGGTCCTAAATTTCTAGCTAACATACATGTATTTAGTAAAACTATGCCATATTTATGAATAATTAAAATTAATATAGTTTTTGTTTTCTTAAAATATGCCTTTTTGAATTTATGAAAGAGATTTTACTAAGAAATAAATATTTGTACTGTAATAGTTTTTAAAAAAAATTATTAACATTACTTAATGCGCTTAGCTAAAAATACAAAGTTTTACTTGCATTGTTAATATATTTTACTCAAATATTAAGTTTTGAAATGCCAGACATAAATTAAATAATACCATTAAAAACAGTAAACATATAATTAAATTAAATATATTTTAAAATATATATATTTGCGAAATGTGAAAAAGGATAAATATATATATATATATTCGTCAGAGTGTGTAGTTAGGACATTAATTGTTGCTACTGTCTCTGATTATAAGTGACTGTATGCACAGTTTTTGTAAATCGTTTTTGAGTTCTCTTAGTATTTTTTTGTTTTGAATTTTCCTTAGTATTTCTACAATGAAGATTTCAAAAAGATTCAAATGGGATCAAAATAAATGTTGCAGTAAATATATTTGAAAATTTTTACACTAATTACTAAATAGATTTTGCTGCTGCAGGTAAACTGTTTCACTGTTAGGAGTTGAGAAACGTACAGAGTAGGTGGAAAATTTAAACGGACACAGTGGCATTTTAGTAAAAGTAAAATAAAATTATAGAAGATCATACTGGTAGATAAGTTTGATTAATTTCAGGATTTTTGAGAATTGAATGCTTAAAATAAAAATAGATGCCAGAAAAAATGCTACATCAATGCCAGAAAAAAAAATTTGGAATCAAAATACTAAATTATAAGAAAAAGATTTAGTCCCAAAGATGGATAATTAGATTACTTGTAAGAAAACAATTCGGCATTCACAACGGATTTCCATGACTGAGGAAGCCTAAATCTGGTGATAAAGAGATTGTATCAGTATCAGTCATTACAACTGTTAAGTTTAAAATTGTTTGAAAAACACATTTCTATAATTTTGAAACTGCTTATTTGGTATTCTATTAATCCTGAAAAATATGTAAATATAAAATTATATCCCATTCAAAATATATCCTATTATATCCTAAATCCTAAAATATATCCTAAATTATATCCTATTATATCCTCGTTTATTAGATACCGAACAAGATAGTTGAAAATTTCTAAGATCCTCAAAAAGTACTTATGTAAATAATTTTACTTAATAACAATCCCAAAAATTCAGCTTAAGTTAATTTTCAAAATAACTGATCTTCATTTTCAGTAAAAGATTGGTTATAAAACTATCAGCACACAATAATAACTGATGATTTTTAAAGGAGAGACTGATTTCAAAATACTTTTTCTGTATGTTAATATTTACATAGTCACAAATTTTTACTGCCACAAACTATCCATTGAGCCAATACACTCACTGAGAGTGCAAACTCAGAATTTGTAAGAGAAAAAAACATATTTTATGAGAGAAAAAGGAAATTAGAAGATTAATTCCATCACATAATTCCTTATAAGGTATTGAATAGATTACGAATTATTCAAGCAAGTGAAACGTGAGAAAGGGAATGGGCTTATTTTCTCACGATGTTATGACTGCAGTTGGAATTCCTGCATCTAAAATGAATGAAAGGAAAATCTCTACAGTCATAAATAAATCTAAAGTTAACAATGCTGATTTGAATATGAGTAATATACAATTATATGTTTATGTATACGAAGGTATAAACAAGTTTATACAATTTCAAAAATTGTATGATCAGATTAGAAGGTGATAAAAACAGATTGGTGATAAAACAGATACCAAATTGAATTGTCAGCAATGATATTTTATCAAAGATTTTCTGTTTAAGAAAGTAGTAAGTTGCATATTTTGATTCATTTTTATCTACCAATACTAAAGCTTTAATTGAAATCTTACAAATGAGATTTATTGGTATTTTTTGCTCAAACAAAACTGTATGAAATTTGAAATTCTAGATTTTTATTTATTTTTCTTTGTAGAACACTTTTATAAAATACAATTGTTTGGTACATGTATATTTTCTATTCTAGATGTTTATATATAGAAGAAACTACTTTTTAATGAATTACAAAAATTCAATGAGGTCATTGTTTTTTTAAGAACAATCATTTTCTATTTATAATTTTCAAAACGTAGATCAATTTAACATATTTATAACTAAGTTTTGGTTATTTTTACGATATGGAATATCTTGGAATTTAGTAATATATTATTTTTATTGCTTGCTTCAAATTTATTTTTCAATGTAAATGTAAAACATTTATATTTTAAGTTAAAAAATGGTATTAAATATAAATATTCTACGTTCACATTGTATATTGTACTATTTTCGGATATATTGTATAGTATTTCAGTTTAAAACATTAAACAAACAACAAATCACAAGACATGAAATATTTTGCTTGTTTAAAATGCAATACATTGAGCATGATGTTGGATCTAATAAATACATAAATATAGCTATTCTAAAATTGTTATTTTATATTAAGTTTTAAATTCTGAAGGGTTTTTCAACAAAATATAAATATGATCATATATCGCGTAGAATCACAAGCTTAATATAGCTAGTATAGCTAATATATATATATATATATATATATATATATGTATGTATAGGAATTGTTTTAAGAATTTAAAGATAAATTTATTTTTGCTTTTTATTTATTTTCATTCCTTAAAATAAATGAATATATATATATAAATAGTTAAATGAGTACAATTAAATGTACTCATTAGAATTTAAATGCTAAGAGAAGTTGTGTGCGTGTGTGAGCTGCTTTTAGATCAATTTAACTGTGTGTGTGATAAGCAAAAAGTGTTCAATACATTTTTTGCTCCAATTTTTGCTTCAACGAATCATTAATTCGTCAACGAACTCTCAGGAATCGAGATCCGAAGCGTAAAGGGAAGTCTCGGTGACAAGCGGTCCTCAGGATCCCTTTCAGGTTTTGTGAAGGTTCCCAAATAAAACTCATTTATCTGCCACTGCCTTTCGGGTAGGGACAACCAGCGTTTGTGGTGCTCACCGAACGATAGTTGGCAGCATTGACATCGGGTCATTCCTCATCGGAAGATGGGGATCAATGTATTTTTGGAGGGGCCATCCATCCTCAGCGCTCTGTTGCCCAACCAAAGCATCTCAAAAGAGAAGGAAAATTCTTTGGAAGATGCAGGAGAAAGATTTAGTGAGTCTTTTCCCTGACAATAAATGACGCATGAAATATTTTTTCTTGCTTCCATTTTCATGATAAAAGGGTGAGAAAATGGATAAAACGTATGAGTTGTTAAAGTATTGTTAAAAAGTATAGATTTATTGTTTAAAAAGACTATCATATTTAAAACAATAGTGTTCAAAAAACAATTATATATGAGAAAAGAATTTATATATAAAAGTGATTAGAAAATATGTTGTATATTTTCTTGTAGTATATATTTTCAAGCTATAATAATATATAAATGAGAACTATTGAAACATATAAAAAATATTATATATAAATCATTATATTTTATATATTTTTATTTTACTTACATAGATATTAAAATAATTTTAGTAGACATTTTAAAATTCCAGCGAATGCATAAACTATTTCCCTCATTATATAAAATAATGAAAGCACAATTAAATTTACTTCAACACTACTTGTAAAATAAAAACGCGTACACACATATTTGCTTAAGATATTATTAAGTGTCAAAGATTTTTCTATCCATAACAGCTAACAAGATTTTCCATTCTCAAAATTTTAATTTAAGCAAATTTTAAAATAAATTTAATTGTCATCATTCAAAGGGTCAAAGGGTGTTTAGTTATTCAATGATTAGTTGAAATTTCAGTTACGTTTGCTTTTCTTTTCAATTATGACAGGATGACTATGAAGATAGTATTAAACATTTTCTACTATGTATTTAAATTTTCAGAGAACATAATAAGCAAATGAGAAGAAAAAGTTTTCTATTTATTCTCTAATTTACAATTTATGAACTTATAAGAAATTAAAACTATTTCAGAACACTTTAGAGTTGAAATTTCAATGAATACTTCGCAGTTGTAAGTAGGATGCCCTTATTTTTTACAATTAATTTGACTTTTTTTCGGCTTCAAATTTTAAACATTATTACTTTGAAGCATTTTAATTTGAATCCGATGAATATAAGTAGTTAAAAATGTATTTAAAAAAAACTGAAAATTTCATCATTTAGGAAGAATTAATTTTTTTTCTTAATCGGTATATACAATACTACAAATTACTATAACCACGCTAATTACGCATGTTATTTCTGCTATTAATGTTCCTTCATGTGAACTCATTCCTTCTACGATGGTGAAGGAACCTTCACATTTCGATCTTTTATTGAGGGAATACATTGAAATTGCATTTGAAAAGTATATTTACTTAAGGTTTAATTAAAAATTATAACTTAAGCATTAATAATAAGGGGAAATTCTTGAGAAATAGTTCTATTTATGAATTGTAGGTTAAACTCCCAATTATTGATTTCCTTCTCAAGATGAGAACGCGTTCCATGTAATTAGATACATTCTAACAATTTTTGATGTTCTAATTTTAAATCTAAGAACATACATTGCTTATTATTAGTGTGTTATTTAATTCAATAGAGCTCAATTAAGATTAATATTATTGTAATTACTAATTGAGTTTATAAAAACTATTTTCACTCATCGATGTTTTATCTACACACTCTAATGAATATGTAGTTTTTCAAATCTTAACAAGAATGCACAACATTTATTTGGCCAGAATTGCAGTATATTTATAAGATATATTTAAAAAAAAAACATGTATTTGTTTTATAACATTTAAATGTATTTTGGAGAATTTCAAAAAATAAATTCAATTCCATTATACAATAAATAAAAAAAATTAACGAAGTCAAATATATCTTTCATGCATTGTAAAGAGAAGAAATTCACTTTCTGTAACATATTACTCATGATTGAAAAATTATAGTGTTAGTTTAAACTCAATCTCTGAAAATATAAACATGTCTCTTTGTGCTAATATATATTGAATATAACACTATCTAACAAATATTGCTAAGAAAACTAAATTATTTATTCATAATATTTATTAAAGCGTATTTTAAACAAATACAAATATTTATCTCATAATATTTATTAAATCGTATTTTAAACAAATACAAATATTTATCGTGAGTAGTTTTACATGAGGAAAATAATATAAACGATATCACAGGCAAGTCACGTTTTATTTTACTTTCGGTGATGAAGTGATTCATTATAAACGTAAATTAAATTATTCATATCTTTTAAATTTGTCTTTTATATATATATATATATATATATATATATATATATATATATATATATATATATAAATTTTCTTTTATTTATATATATAGTACATATTCATTGTTTAAAATAATATAACTAACCTGTGATATATATTTAATGTGGAGAAAATATACACAAATGTTGATTTTAATATTGCAAAAATATTTATTTATATTTTCTTGAAGGTTTTTAAATGTAATAAAAGGAGTCGTACATTATTTACTTCCTGAATAGGATACTAATACAACTAGAAAATATTCCGAGTACCTCAAATATTAGTCTATATCTGTAGTTTGTACGCTATATAAGTCTGTATCAGTAAAATACTGTTAAAGTAATGACTATCTCACTCTATTTTCATTTGTAAATTATATTATTAAAATAACATTTATCTGCATGTCACAATTTGGCGGAAATAAATAATTTGTTAACTTTCTTCGTTTTAAATAGCAAGATTACGGTGCTATACATAAACCTGAATTTCTATAATCTACGTTCATATATGAATTTTATTAATTTTAAGGAAATATATTTTGTACTATATTCCAACTTTCTCAGTTATAGGATAAGACAAGTTCTATTTTTAATATTTGCACAATGGTCACAATTGTTAAGAATATTTGTTATACTGAATGCTATATTTGTTGTATTTATAGAACTTCATTTCCTTATATAACATATTGATTGTATTGTACTAGCATTTCAAGGTATGGTGTAAATTTAGTATCTGCCAGTGATGTTACTCTTTAGATCTTGTAATGATGCATCTTATATGAGAATAAAATTATGACAATAAATTAACTTTTCCCTTATTTTTAATTTTTAGATTTATATATTAATTATTATTATTATTTTTTTTTTGCTTTCTCTTCTTTACATTTTGAACTCGCATTAGTTCTCCTCTTTATGTTTGTTTCTTTTATCCCAATTGAGAACTCCTTTGAGTTCATCCTTCATGACTGTTTCAGACTTCATGATGAAGTGATTATGGATATACTTTTGACTGAAAACTTGAAAAACACCTCATAATCTTGAAAAATATTTCCTTCAATGAAATTCATTTTCAAACCTCACGATATTGCATCAAACGAACGTTAAGTTACTAAAAAATATTCTTTACCTTTATACATAAATAAATTTCAATGAGAATTTTATGTTTCCTGATCTACTCATTTGATATCCATCTTAAAGTTACTTCTGTGGATAACTTTATGATGGTAAGAATTATCTTAACATTTATAATGAACACAATGACTTTTAAAATATGTGGCTTCTCTTTCTTACTCGATTTAATAATTCAATAACTAGATAATGAATGATTGTTTTATTGTTCTGTGGTCAATTATTGGACATCTGGTATAATTCGTCAAGGATATACTGTTTACAACTAATGTTAAATATCTTCAAATATCCCTGCTAGGATTCACATCTGTTGCAGTGGGTGCTTGGGAGCTTATTCAATTTGAGTGTGTTTCCTTTACAATAATTTATGAAAATTTTCCCTCGTGGAAAAGTACAGAGTAATACTCAAATTCCTTAGAAAAGTCCTTGATTGTTTGAATTCTGGAGATGCTGTGTCAACAATCCATGTCCAGGTTGAGAATTGAGCCTGTATTTTTTTTATATTATCCCAGGTTAAAATCGTTTCAGCATAGTTATTTCAAAATTTGTAGCATCTCACAAAAAATTGGATGATCATACACTTTATTCATCTCATCAAACTTCACAGAATCAGCATTATTGTTTTAAGTTAATAATGGTTGTAAAACAGGCTGTTATACGAAATCAATGCATTTAACATTCTTCCAATATTTTTTTATTCTTCTGTCTCTGAAACATTCATAATTATTATTCCTCAGCGAAATTAAAAATCACACTTTATAATCCGTAAATTAAATCAATTATGATTAGATTTTTACCCACACAATTTAGCAAAATATTTCAAGAAAGAATACTTGCATTTAATTTCCACATTAGCAGAAAAATATTTTAAATATATTTATGCAAAATACATGTATACATTTTCAACATATCCCAGTGAAGTCTCCTGACGTTTCACCTATGGACTATTGTGCCTTTGGTTAGTTAAAAAAGGCTCTTTTTAAACGCAAACCTACCACAATAGATGGACTGTGGAAAGTAGCGGAAGAGGAATGGAAAGCAATACACCTGGAAATATTGCGAAAAGCTCTTCTATCATAGAAATCACGATGCAGAATTATAGTCCAGGGAAAAGGCTATCAGATCGAATATTTAAAAATAATCTTTACATTTTAAACATTAATTAAATGGCCGCGAAATCGTTCTAAAAATGTTTTACTACCCTCTGCACAATTTTCCGAGCTCAACAATGCATCGAACACCAAAAACTTTATCCCGATGTAAATACGTTTTTCCTTCGGAAATTTTTCCGCAAACATCTTAAGTGTATGGAAACCATTCTTCTTTTTATTTCTATTATATTCTTCGTCATGTCTCAAAGAAATGTATTTTGTTGGCAGCATTTTAATTTCTGTTAATTTTGTCGTTCTTCACATACAATTGCAGTTGAAATATACTTAGTTCTGGGGAATATATTTGCATTTTGTTTTTGATAGGAAATTCAGATGTTAACTTTTAAATTCAACACAAATGGTCTTTTATGGAAGAAATTTTATATATTTACGAAAATTATATAACAGGCACCCAATTTAACTTAATATTAATAAATATTAATTCTCATTTTACCTGAAATTTACTTTTATTATTTTTATTATCAGTTTATAAATATACAGTTAAATAAAAGCCTTTTTAGTTTAATTATTAAAAAGTATAGACATCGTTTGCATTCATTTTACATAAAAACACAGTATACATCTGCAAGCACATACAAGAGTATCATTCAAATAATTGATGAAATTAAATCTAAAATTATAACAAGTTAAATAACAACTTTAAATAATTCAAATTTTTAACTAAATATTTTATATTGAGAAATTAGTGGATGTTTGCATTATGTAGCCTTTTAATGGAATATTACAAAATACACAAGGAAATGGATATTTACATTATTAATTTATAGACTTAATTAAAAATTTTATTACATTAAACTTATATGAATATAGTTTAGTAAATTACAATACTCTTGTACATTTACTGAAATTAAAGTGGCAAAGCCTTACAAAGTGAAACTATTTTAACTAACTGTAGTTTTTAAAGGCAGTTTTCGCATTATTAATAATTTACCTTATTGAATTATAATTAAATTATATTTATAATTTAAATAGGTTATACAATGTTACAAATGTATTCAATTACACTTAATAAAAATTTATTTTGTTTATGGTCTTAGACATTAAATTTTCATAACAAATAATAAATAATATTCAAATGTTTATGCTAATTACTCATCCTTGTTTAAAGTAACTGTTACATTTCACCTTATTGTATTAAAAATTTGCATGGATCTGAATTTTGCAAAGTGTAATTGCAAGTCCCAAAATATTTTTTATATTGTTACCCAATTAATTTGAAATTTTTAGTTAATTTAATTTGCGTTTTCAACAAATTCATATGAAATTATAATTTATTTATTTTATTCAAACAAGAAAGTGCACACGTTTTCAAATCATTTCCTTCAACAATTTAGACTTTATTTTATAATCCATATGGCTAAAAATTTATTGCAAACAAACGTAAATAAGAGTGAATAATAGATGATTGGTCAATTTGAATTTACAAATTTGAGTTGGCTTATGTATACTTGAAAACATTTCTATGTCTATTAAAACTTTCTGTCATTTTCCTTTATTTTCGATAAATAAAGTTTTCAAATTTTTCATTACAAATTTAATAATTATTTAACAAATTTATATATATATATATATATTAATGCTAAGCACCTCTCCATAAATCTAGAAAATAATTTTAAAATTCAAGGCTTTTGTAACGGAAATAATTTGTAAAGTTTTCCCTTATTAAATTTTAATATTTAAATATTATTTATAGTTTTAATTTAAATCTAGATATAATTGAACTTCTACTATACATTTATGTTAAAAATAAATTAAAGTTTACGAATTTTATATGAAATGGTAATGAAATTCAGGAACAGAACGGATTCCTACTCTACTTAAATATTACAAATATGAATGTTCTTATTTTCTTTTTAAAAGTTTTACTAACATCAAATCGAAATAAAGTTTTCTTCTGAAATAAAGTGGAATTCCATTTCTGTAGTTTGTTTCTAAGTGAACAAGATGTAATCGTGTTTTTAAAGTGTAGCAATCACAATTCAGACTTCCTTTTTTTTTACTATTATTTATATAAAATTCACTCGAATACAAAATCCTATTGATTTATTACATTAATCCCTAATTTTTACTTTAGTTTTAAAGTATGCGTTCTTAATTTTGCTATATTATATCTTTTATATCAGAAAATTAAGAGACGATAAAGAATGTATACACATAGGGGATGCGATAAACGAAATTTGATTTCATGTTTAATTTATATAGATTTTCATAAAGAATAACTACATAGATTATAATACATTTTTTCAAGAAGAATCACCTTATTAGCCTTTCTTTATAGTAATGAAATGCAAAAAATAATTATGTATATTTGTGTGTGCGTGCTCGCGCAGCACTTTCTTATTCATTTATGTGTGACTTACCAAATATTTCCTTTATTTAATAACCAAAATGCAGTGCAATTTATATTCATTAAAATCTAAGAGATAACTCAATTTTGGTAATACTTTTATTTATGTACTCAGCTGTAATTAATCATAATAAAACTCCATAAGGGTAAAAAACATTGTTCTTACATTTGTTATCTTATAGCAATTTTACTTCTTTTGGTCACTATACTTCATACTTACAGAAGATATGTAATAGCTCTTTTTTTAAATAATAATATTGTTTTTTACGAATGAAATTGTATTGATGATGATAATTAATATAAATATTTAAATCTTAAATGATTCTGAATCTCTTTTTGAAAAAAGTTTTTGTGATTTTGTAAGCTTAATTATTTTCTTAATGAGCTGTTTTTTGGAACACACACACACACACAAACAAGACAATTATTATCTGTATTATATTTCATTATTTCAATTAATCCTTTTTTTATTATCTTTTCCTACGCAACCTATTTTAAATTTAAGTAAATGTACACTTTAAATTATATTTCCTCTAAAAAAATTACTAATTATTTGAGGAAAATAAAAATTGAAAATTATTTTTTTATTTCTTTTTAGTTACTTTTATATTATTTTTAAGCACTTTTACAATTAATCAAGCATTTTCTACCTCTTTTTCCGATTATTCTAAACTGAAAAAAAAATTTCATACTGAAATGAAAAGACGATAGTGACAATTCATCAAATAATTCTTTAAAATTGTAATCTTAATTGCCAGAATAATGTTTTTTTATATCATTTGACTTTCATTATTAATTTAAGAAAACATTTTTTTAAAAAAATACAATATTCATTTCGAATAAAAATTGTTTCATGTTTGACTTTGCGTAAACATTTAATTTGTTTTGTATTATTCACCGTAAGATAATTAAACTTTATTTGTAATCAAAATTTTTCTTTATTAAGAAAAATATTTCTTTATTAAGAAAAATATTTCTTAATAAAAAAATATGCACTCATAGATTTTTAAATAGAAGAATTTCTTGCTTTAATTTATAGCATGTTGTAATTAAAAATAATTTTTGAATCTATAAATAATTTAGTTAATTCCATAATTTTTATAGTAATTTAGTTCTTCAAATTTCTATTTAAAATAAAAATAATCGCATTGTATCATGTAGATTAAAATATATATTATCGAATATATTTTATGTGACATGTCAATAGCACTAAATTTGAAATACTGTGAAATTTCTAGTTTCATTTCCTTTATACTTATTTTATTGTGTAAAATTGAATTTTAGAAAAAATGGTTGATTTCTTCTAATTTAATACCTTGATGTAAAGCTGCGGATTACATTATTTCAATTCACAATTGAATAGTTCCATTGTTGTGGATACTTTGTTTCATTTGGTTGTTTTCTTCCGGCTGCGGTAATACCGGAAATGATTTTTACGGATTTTGCAGATACGATTCAGGAAAACTAATTCTCTTTTGCTGAAGTCGTATGAAAAGCTAACTTCAATCATAGCGTATACATTTACTGGAATTACATTTTATTAGAATTACATTTACTGGAATTTTATTCACAGCATCAGTTTTTTGAATAAATTTCCAAAGGAACTCTCTCTCTAATTATACTTTTTATAGATAAGTTTTCAAGATATAATTTTTATATAACGAACATTTACCAAAGCATGCACATCCAGGAATCCGATTCAACAAATGTAGGTAAATTAATGAGTTAAAGGAAATATCAAAGTAGGCAATTGCCTTAATTTTTAAATAAAATTTCGCGTCATTATAATATCTCATCCTGTAAGGAAAGGTAAGGAAATCTGGTAGTCTATAACTTATTTAAAGAATACATTAGAATTCATGAGATATTGAAGATATATCTATGTTAAAGTGTAAGTTCTATGTTAATATATGTTAAAGTTCTTTCAACCTTTTCAATATTTGCAGTGGTCAGGAGATTCTCCTGGTTTCTTCTCTTGCAACGAGTGAACGCAATTCGCTAGCTATGAAAAATCTCCTCGACAGCAAAACCGCTTGGGATGTTCACATCTCTTAGAATACACTTTGGTTGTTGGCCATCCGCTAGTGATGAATGTTGAATCATCAGCATAAAAATATCCATATCATATTAATAGAGCGAAATTTTGTTTAATATATATCTGTGTGGTAGCAGCTTCAAAAACAATTCTGTAATATCCAATAAAATCTTAAAAAGCTCATTCTTTCATATTTTAAAACTAAAATAATATACCTTTCAATAAGAGGATCTTAAGTTTATAAGCTGATAAAATATGTCCTGAATAGATTTATTCAAAAATATGTATCTCTTTTCGTACACTTGTAATTTCGGTAGAAAAGAATTAATATGTTGATAGAAGATAAGAGAATTTAACTTTTTAAATATAATTTCTAATATCGATAAATGTACGAAATAATAAGATATTACTAACGTAATAACTGTAGTTGTTACTAATTCGATGAACATTTAATAATAATTGACTTTTAAAACAAATATTTTTTAAAAGGATACAGTATAATCCTTTAAAATAAAATTTTTACATACTTATTAAAATATCATATTTTTTACTTAGTTTTTTAATTTTGATATTATTAAAAAATATGACTCTGAGAAGAATATATATATATATATATATATATATATATATATATATATATATATATAATGATTATTTAACAAATTTTAATTAAATGCGTATTCACGTTTACTAACATTATCGCTCTATTAAATATTTATAAATTAAATAAAATAAAATATTCATTACAACAAATATATTAAACTATAATTTCAAGGGTTTTTTTCCATGTACCATGCTTAAGTAAACAAAATTAAAGGTAATAATAATAAATTATATATATTTATAAAAAAGTAAAATATCTTACAACATTTTTTACTTGGATACCTATAATTTAATTAATCTGCATAACATAAGATTATTATAAAAATAATTAAAATGAACAAATTAAATTTATTATGTGATTATTAGATGATAAGACTAACAATCACATAACAAATTTAATATATATAAATAAGAATGACCTAATTTTTAAAATTAAAGACATCCCTGAAGTCAAATGCCTCCTATACGCTGATGATCTAGTCATGGACTGTCCCTAAAACGTTCAAGCAATGAGGAGTACAGAGGCTAAACTTTCTCCCACTTTAAATGCTCTGGAGAGTTGGTGTAATTTCAATAACATGGAGGTTAATCTATCTAAATCATACTGCCTTACTTTCTCACTTATGCATCAACCCGGGAAACCGCAATTAATGTTTAAAGGCAATTTAATCCCTACGTGCAACAATTTTAATTATCTGGGTGTGACTTTTAATCGCAAACTAACCTGGAAGTCTCATGTAGAAGATGTTTCTAACCATGCTCTGAAGAGACTGAGTGTCCTCAAACGACTTGCCTGAGCAAAACGGGATTGCACAGGAAAAATTCCACTCCAGACTTACCAAGTGCTTATTCGCCCCCTCTTGACCTATTGCTGGAACTACTCATCGTGGCGGGAGAAAAAGAACTCGATACTTTGGAAAAGTACAAAATCAAGCATTATGTATCATTACTGGGTCAGTAACCCCCATAGATTACCCCCATAGATGTTATGCTTTTGTCGACAGGTGTTAGACGATTACAAACTATGGTTCAATAGAAGGCTATAATTCTCTCTCTCTCTCTGGGAAAATATCACTAGAGTTCCTGGCTGCTTATTACTTTGTAACGAGGGCAGCAGAGACCTAAATAGAAATTTAAAGACTCAGAAAGGCTTTCTTCAAGGAGTTTCACACCTAAAAAATTCTCTTGACTTAAATTATGAACCTGAATATCTTGAACCACCTCAAAATCCAATAAATTTGAAACAATTTTATTTTAATCTTGATCTGTGTCAATGTGTCAATAAAAGTAATATGGATCCTACTATTTTGAGAGTCCTGGCTTACGAAATGTTGAGTAGATACTATCCTGAGCCAGAGTGGCTGCGGATTTTTACCGATGGATCCCTCCTATCAAACGGACCAAATACTGGTGCCGGAGTTTTCTCCAAAGCCTTTTCCTTTTATTCCCCGGTGGGACGGGGCTCTGTCTTTGATGGAGAAATCGCAGCAATTCGTTTGGCTCTATCTCAGTTACATTACCACATAGATCAATTTGCAAAATTTGTTGCCCTTTGTGATTCAAGAGCTGCTCTGATGGCTATTGTATCCTCTAATAATCCCTTAACACAAGACATTTTGAACTGCCGGCAAAATCTTGAGAACCTGACATCCCTTGAGAAGACCATTGTCCTCCAGTGAATCCCTGCCCATTGCGGAGTCACAGGTAATGAAAATGCAGATTACCTTGCAAAGAAGGGCGCTTTAACTACGCAGACTCCCATACGCGCTATGCACTTCTGTTCTGTTAAACATAATGTCATAAGAACTCTTAGGTCCAGAACTCATGAAGAACTTACTAACCGCATTTCTCTTAAATCTTGGAAAAATGCCATCCTAAATCTGCGCAATACCCCAAGACATAAAGCGGTGGCTGAATTTCGACTTGCCACCGGGCACGACTATCTGCGGAAACATCTGCATAGATTTGATATCGTTCCTTAGCCGGTATGCACTCTCTGTAACATTGGTGAGATCATGGACGCAGCGCATCTTCCTCGCTGCCCTGGACTTCATAAGACTTCTTTGAGTGCTATTGGAAAGATAGAGACATGTTAGATAGACTCTGTTGCAGTATCTTTCTGTGTTATATTGTTCTATAATTTTTATTTATTTTGCTATAACTGTCTATAATCTGCCTTTGGAAATAGAAAAATAATTTGATGATAAAACTCCTTTTTCTCTTTAAAACAGCCAGATTCTTAAAAATATATGTTTAAAACATGTATAATTATATTTAAAATGCACATGGATATAAAATTGATTATTACGATTACTAATTATTTATCTATTCTATGCTCTTAGTTTTATAAATGAAAAAATATTTTTACAAATATTTATTCCCTCATATTTCCCAATTAAAATTAGTCAAATCTATAGCTGAAGAAAATAGACTTTTTAAATGTATGAAAAATCTGTGCTAAATATTTGAAATATTTTGAATAGTATGATGGTTACAATTTATAAAATTAAAATTTTTCTTAATTTATTTCTTAAACACATAAAATAAGAATATTTCTTATGTTTTTTAATCGTTCTTAAATATTTGAAATCACTTTTCTTTGTGTTAACATTTCTATTCTTCTTTAATGAACAATGTATTTTAGTTTATCATGCTTTCATTGATTTTACGATTTTATAATAAAATATTTAAATAATATTTTAATCCTATTCTAATAATTTTAGAATATTATTATATAAATACAACTGTTATAATTTTTTTCAAAATTAGAAAATTTATTTCATAAGAATATATATTATATTTATTCCTTACACAGTCTTTATATTTATGTGAACTGCAAAATATATAAAAGAATAAATATTAGACAATACCAGGAATGAAAGTATTAAAGAATATTTTATGAATGAACCATTTTTTTCTGGACCTACGCTAAATATATATTATTATGTTTGATTTCAAAATTGAAAGTTTTCATACATACTTTAAATATTCTGAAAGAAAATATATATATTTATTAAATCTTTAAAAATCACAATGCTTTTAAGTAAGATTTTGTTTTTAGCAATTGGAATGTAAATGAATACATTTTCCTTTATTTGGTAAGAAATGATATAATTTTTTTTAATCAACAATGGAATAACCGGATTTTTTATAATAAACAAGGAAATAAAGACCAAAAGCAGAACATAGTAATAAAATACTCTATCAAAAATTTTTTTGATAGTTTATTTTAAAATTACGTTATATTTTTTATGCAAAAGACGGGAATTTGAAGGTACCTGTATTATTATTACTCTTTTCTACTGAAGAAAACGTTGTTGTTGTTTCAATTTCTAGACTCAGAAAACTTTGCGTGTGTATGTGTGTGAGAGAGTGAGAGAGAAATTTTGAATTAAGTTTATGTTTTCAGGATTTCTTACCTATAAAACTTTCAAATTTATTATTTTTAAAAGCATTGATAAATCATTTTTTAATAAATACATTTTAAAATATTATAATGAAAATTAAATAAAATAAGCTAGTTATGCATTTTTATTCAAACACCTATAGTAACGAGGGTTTTATTTAAAAAACTTCATTTTAATTTCTTTATTTTAAAGAATCGTTCCCTTTTTGAAGCAAATATTGTAACTTGAGGGAACATTTTTATATAACATTCACATTTAAAAAATGATAATTTTATATTTCTAAAAAAATATATAAATTTTAGATTTGAAAATTTTATTGCTTCCTATAAATTATAACAATAATTTATTTTACCATGTGTGTGTGTGCGTGCTTGCGTGTGTGTGTGTGTGTGTTTACTACATACACAATAACTATAATATATTAATAATAATAACACAATAACTATAATATATTAATAACTATAATATATTATATTCATCAAATTATAAACTTGTTCTAGGAAGAGTAAAGTGATTGCATTACAAAAACAGTGTGCCCAAATATATTATTTCGAAATATTTATTTTTAAAGAAATAATAATTTCCTCTACTTCTTATATTAAACTTTGATTATATCACGGCTTTTAATATACCTTGGCCGGAATATTATATTATCGTACACACCGTTTTTAAATTATACTGTGCTTCAGTCATTTTCATTTTAATATGTCCTTTTAATAGTTATAAATAACTTTCACTGAAAAAAAATTGGTCATTTAACTTACTAAATAATAATAAAAATTTTTTATTATTATTATAATTAACTTCATTTTTTTCATAACAATAAAACAGTAGCAGTTATTTTTTACTGACATTTTTAGAATATTGTTTAATGCATTTTTCAACAAAGGGTTTTTATCTATTTGATGTCTGTCACTTAAAATTGCATTTTAGTTCTGATGAACAGAATGCATTTATGCATTTGAGCGTATTAAAAATTTGCTCCTATTCTGCATTTTGTGATACATGGGTAAAATAATAAAGAGTTTGTTCTTAAGAATTATAATATTACAGATACATTTAAAATCCAAAGTCACTACAATTTACGTGAAAATTAGGAAAAGTTTTAAGAATAAAAAAATATGTAAATAATTAATTCTTAAGTTTTTTATTTTATATTTTAATGAAAGTAATTTTATATATTCCATTTAAGGACTAAATATGAAAAGTCTCATTATTATTTTCAGTAAATTTATTTTACAATTAGAATGCTTATATTATAAAACGTTATCTACTAATATTTTTTATACAATGTGTTTCATATTGAATGGGACTAAAAAATCAATGCATTGTGACTGCCATAATGTATTTAATCAGACGAAAAAATTTATTCTGCCACTACAATCATACAAGCTCTGTTTGGCAACAGGGAAAACCTTGAATGACGAACTCACCGCTAGAGGCGTTGCTAAACAAAATGGCTTCACGTCTGGAAAAAGCGTACTGTATTTTCGAGTATGCCGAAACCTCTTCCTTCACCATCGTGCAAATACATTTTCACATGATACTTCGTAAAAAACCACCGCATCATCACAATACCGACAGGTGGGTGAAGCAGTTCCAAGAACTATAGCTCATGGCGAAAATCAACATAACCCTAAGGGATTGAAAAACACATGAATCGTTCTTACAAAGTCCTTTAAAATCATCGCTATGTGCAGGTACTGAATTGAATGCCCCTCACACAACGGTGTGGCGTGCATTACGGAAACATCTCCAATTCAAGCCGTACAGATATCAGATGGTCCAAGCTTAAAAATCTACTGACAAACCGTTGCATAATGACTTCTGTGTGAAATTAAAAAAAAAAAAAAAAAAAAAAAAAAAACTACGTGAACGAATTCGAGAACAGACTGGTGATTACCGATTAAAGCCATGTTCTATTTTTGTGGCAAAGTCAATCGCCATAATCTGCGATTTTGGGGCACGAAAAATGCCCATGTAACATTAGATCATCAGCGTGATTCTCCGAAGGTGAACGTTTTCTGCGCTTTTACAAACAGTTGGGCTTTTTGTCAAATTTCTTTGCGGAACAAGGTATTAATGGGGATATATACCAAGACATGTTCTCTGAGTTATTGATCTCCCAGTTGAACGAAGCTGTTCCTCGTTTCATTTTGCTGCAAGATGGTGCTCCCCCACATTGGAATAACAACGTACGTGAGTTGTTAAACGAACACCTACCTCATTCCTAGATTGGTCGTGCTAGGCTCCAGCATTTGACGTTGTTTCATTGGCAGCGCGATCCTCAGATCTACTCACTACACTTAAACTCTAATGCAGGGGATCTGCTACCATGAGTGTGCTAGGAGCTTGATTAACGTGTAGATATTTGTCATGACACCTGAGGGACACATATTAAACACCTGTATAAACTTAAATAATTGTAGTTTTGAGGTAAATTTAAATTTTCTAAATAAATTAATTACAGAATTCACAATAATGTTTTCTTTTTTTTCCATTCAATATGCAACACTCTGTACTTTACTAAATAAATTTGTATAATGTTATATAATCCTTGGCCTATTTCTAGCTTGTCTAAAAACAACATAACACTGCCAATAATTCAAAAGATATGTAAATGATTCTAAATTATTGTGTATTTTATTCCAAATGAGGATTTATTTAACATTCATAAGGTAAACGTTTTCAATATATTATATTTCAAAAATTAGGGACCAATTAATTTTTTCTTAATGTTAATGAGACAAAAATATTTCATGTAAGCATTAGTATTGCCTAATAAAATAGACCTACAGTTATGAATTGATAAAATATGGACGCAGAAATTTTATACCTAAATATGAATTCAAAAATGTTTCAGTTTTTTATTATTTAAATAAAATTAATGATGAAATATATATTCCTTCAGTCTTTTAATCATAGTATTTCTTAATAGATATCACTTTAATCATGTCAAATTCATCAAAAAAAATTTAAGATTATTTAAAATCTTAGTAATGTTTCAGTAACTTAAAGAAAAAATCGAAAAATATATAATGGCAATATTGACCATTAGTTTTTAAGACATTACTTAATATCTCCTATTAAAATTGTCATATATTTTATAATTTCATTTTCTAATATGGAACGAAAATTCTTGCCATCACTAAGATCATTCTAAAAGGAATGCATTTTAAGATATTCCCATATAACATTTAAAACTTTTTTTGAAAAATTTTCATTAATTACCTAATTTGAAAAGCGGAATTATTGAATGAAAAGCTGTTGTTTATATTTTAATTATCTTTGCTTAAAAAGAAATTAATGATATATATGAAAGTGGATAGCTATGAATGAGTAGTTATAAATGTGGAATTGCTACGATAAATGTCGATAAAATTCCCTGTAAACTAATTTTAAAAGCTAACCATAAAATTCCCTGTAAGCTTATTCCCTTCAAATCAAATTTCTTTATTTTTTCATTAAAATTTTCAGGACATTTACATTTGATTTGCCAAATTTGTGAAAATAATTTTAAGGGCATGTTATTGGAGTGCTTCACGAGGCAAAAACTATCAAAATTGTTTGTGTTTCATTTATTATTTACATCGATATCAGTATCAACTGAGAAAAAATGTTGTTTTCCAATTGTTACGCTGATTCTCCATCTCTTCATCCATACATACGTACATACAACCAAAGAAGATAACTCTTCTCTTCTAACAGTTAGAAATAAAACTATATAATAAATTACCAATTAAATAACTTTACAAGCACATTTATGAAAATAGAATATAAACAGTACAAGCATTAATGTAACTTATTTATTACATGTATAGCTTTTTGCACTACATTAATTGGCACACATGTGTCTAATTGGATTAAGTCTTACAATTTAAAATGGAACACTCACTACTGTTAACATGACCCAAGTGGAAATCGGATCCAATAAAAGTTTAATTAAAAACCAGTGATATGATATTTTTAATGCCGGTTCGCGGGCGTATAGTTAAGTTTAAATGATATATAAAATATTGTGCAGATTAAGTTAAACACTTTAATTACATCCCGTATGGATGCGTAATGTAAGGTAGAATAAAATAAATTTCCTAATAAAATAAGAATTGGTTTGAATATTTTACAGTAGTCATTTGATTTAACAAAGGCAATATCTGAGACACAAATACACACACACACACACACACACACACATATATATATATATATTAAACATACATACGTATGTAAATTTTTGGAATATTTTGGATGAAAGACAAGCGTTATTTAGTGACATTTATTGTCTTAATAAAGTCAAAGATAAATATATTGGTTTATTTTCATTTACTTAAAGTTGGAAATTTATTTTGAATAAGAGAGCCTCCAACACTTCTATCTATAGCTTCCGTTTCAATACTTGAATCCCATTGCTCACCATCTCACATCCAATGAAAGAAGAAATAAATGTAGCAAAAGGAAATATTTTTTGTTTTTGTCAGAAAGGAAAATGACTTTTCGGAAACGATTTTTATTTCTTCTTGACATTTCTATTTTAATATGGTATTGTACTGTCGATATATTTTCCCTTCTTATGATTTAACATTATCAAGAATACTTATGATAGAATAAAATGTTTTGCATAATGTTGAATGAAATTGTACATATTTCATTGCATATTTTATCAAAGAGGACACATTTACAATAGGGCATATTCATTTTAAAACTGATTAATGTGCTTCTGTAAACCTTTAAATATAATAAAACTGTATATTTTTATCACCATAAAAATGTTTCCATATAAAATGTACTTGTTTGCTGAAAATGAAGCACTCACACTATAAAGGAGAATACATTCAATGGAAATCCATTGTTCCGAATACAGAACAGAAGACAGAGAATCGAGAATCTTCGGTATTTGTTACTCCTTCGGTGAAATAGATTGTAAATTTTATTAAACATTTTTTTTCCGTGTCAAAATTCATTTGATAAAAATTTTATAAATTTAAGTCATATACACAGGTTATTTAAAAACGTGTATAGTTTAATTAAGATTCTAAATTTTATAAAACAGAAATGAATGTTGATAGATGCTTATGAGTGATTGTAAAATTATTTACAAAAGTTATAACAATAAAATAGACTTAAATTTATACGGAAAAAAATGTAAATACTTAAGTTAAAAAGATGTTTATTACAAATTTTTTTTTATTAAATTTTAATTTGCTGTAATAATTGTGAAATACACACACACACACAGATATATATATATATATATATATATATATATATATATATATTCATATTTTATGTATATGTATATTTGCATACATATACATAACTTAAAATTTATAATAGTTGCATTGTTTTCAGATTTTAATCTCTATTTGTTTGACATAAAAATGAAGGTTACTTAATAGTTAAAAATGGAGTTTTGCGTTTTGTTTTCTGTAATGAGTCCAGTTATTAATTTTTTTAAAATATAAGTAAAATATGAATTGATTAAAAATAAATTTTTAAATGAATGTATCTTAAGTATAATAGAGTATTGTTATTTTCCCTACATGACAAGAAAGGCAGAAAAAAACTAATTCCATAAAGTGTTTGAGAAATCATTTTCAAAAATGAGTATGGAAACTATAGTTTTCGAAATGTAAATGCATGACCTCAACCCTCAAAGTTTTAAAAGAAAAGTTTCTGTCAAGTATATTCTTCTAAATCAGAACGTGATAAAATTAATTTTGTCTTTTTAAAAGTAAATTGAGATAAAAAAAATTTTCGATTCTGCGCACTCATATAAAAACAAAATGGACCAGACAATTAAAGAAGCTCCTAAACTTTTATACCAGTTGACTTATACTTTTCTTAAATGTAAGCCATTCTCAGACATTATATGTGGGAAATAGACTTTCTAATGCTCCTTGGTGTAGTGTACGATGTTAAAGAGACATGAATTTTTAATTCATTCGTGGAGCTGAAGATTCCAATTCATATTTTCTTTCATATTTTACAATATTACCATTTCTTTTAATATAAAAAAATACTTTTACTACCATTTATTTCGTTTGATAAAATGAAATCTATTTTTGGATAAATATTCTGATTTTCATATTAGGTGCCAAAATATTTTTACTCTGTTCAAGAAGATTAATTTTTCATAAGAACTGACCTACACTTGTGGATTGTAGTAATAATTACAATGTCCCTTTTGTTTGAAGATCAATCAACATGGCATCTAAATTATTATTATTTTTTTTTTTTGCAGTTTAATGTGGAAAATTTTAGAACATTACACCATTTCTGTTTTCAAAATTTATATATTAATGCATTTTTGTAATTGCGAAAAAATGGTTAAAAAGACTTTCTTGTGTCAAATTCATTTTATAAAGATTGACGGCAACATGTGAAATATTTCAATGTTTATAAAATTGTGCTGCAGCAAATTTACCTGAATTTGTTGTAACACAACGAATTCAAGAAAACTGTACTCTAAGAAATTCAAGTTTGTTGTTGCTTATTCTCCAAGGCATGGCAAAGTCATACAAGATCCACAGGATCGTTAATTTTCAAGAACTCCAGGACTAGAAATGGATTGGTGAAAATCTATACCCAAAAGATTCTTGTAGAATAAATAAATTTTACATAAGAACGACGGAAGACAGATGAGTGGTCCATTTCTAGTTGGTCTAAAAGTCGCTGATGAAAAAATCTTTGACAAATTTGTTTAATTTTACCTAATAACTATGATGAAAAGGAAACTGTAGGAAAACAAATATAGCTTGATTCTTTTCAGAGACATTTCCTGGCATATACGATTGGTTTTGCAGGTAAGTTCTACAAGTCTTGAAAGTAAATCTTTGGATAACAGAAAAAATGAGATTTAATAACCCATATTTATTTAAAACCTCTTGTTGCATTAATGAAAATAATAAGTTATTCTTAAAGACAATGGTTGTTTGGTGTCTTGTCCATGGAAAGAACTGTAGATGATCATGAGAGTACAGAACTCAGCTGGCTGTCTTCAGGAGGTTTTTAGAATATAGATTCGTTTCAATGTTGAGAGGAGTAGCTAGCGGGAAAATGGTTGCCAATGTGTCATAAATAAGAAAAGAAAGAATATAAAATGGTTATTTAGTGACAGATTAGTTTTATAACAATAATTATATTAACTTTATGTTAACAATTAATTTAAAATCTGAAAAATGCTTTATTTATTTTTCTGTTACACACAGCACTTGAAACTTAGAATATGATGTAAATTAGCATTGCTTTTTTGGATGTTCTTTCCAAATTTTAAATTTAAGTCAGTTTACTCCCTTATATTCGTTATAATGATGGTATTAGTTATAATGCCATGTCGCTTGAAATTTGTTAATATTATAGCAGTATTATTCTAAAACAATTTTAAAAATTAGTTCTTAATTAACAATAATTAAATAATGTTTATTAGAAAATGTCTAAAATATTATCCATATTTTTCCTTTATGGTGTGAAAAATTGAGAAGCATCCGCGTTTCGAGAAAAATTCTTATTTAATTAACTTACTATATAAAAATATTTTTGAAATTTTATAATTTTTAAAACATTTTTACCAAAGAAACTGTATTAAAATTTTTATTTGATTTTAGACATAATATTAATTAAAAATCTTAAAATATGTTTTAAAATGTCGAAGAAATGGTGAATATTCTCTCACGTATTTGCCAGTTGACTTTTCGAGACACATTCACCATAGTACGTGACATCCGAAGTCAGTTGCCTCCAGGAACAGGTGGATCTATTTACACTCAAACCATGCCAAACAGATTGAATGAAATAATTTTATGTGCCTAAGTACAAGCAAAAGGGATAACATTGACATCTCAACACAGGCAAGACGCTTGGCGTGATGTCATCATCCTTGATCTGGACCATCCAAACAATAGATATTATTTATGGATGAATCTCGTTTCAATATGTGTTACATAAACGGACTTCATTGGATATAGCGGTGACCCTGAGAATGCTACACACCAACTCATTTTCCCAAACATTAAATCGATCCTACAAAGGGCATTTTTATTTGGGATGGCATAATGTTTGAATTTAAATGCTTCTGGTACACATTGATTATCATTTGACTACGGACTGTTAAGTACCAAGAGAGGAACAACAGAACCAGTTATCGAGCTTGTTGCTCAACCCTTCTTACAAGGTACACCTAATATGATATTCCAACAACACAATGCTAATTGCATACCTCAAGACGAATTCTCAGAGGCTTGACTAGATTTAATATCCTTAAATACACCGAATCAGACAAATCGGACGAGATTTGAACCAAGATTCACTATCGCAAACCATGCATGATTTGCACACATCAGTGGATTTTGTGATTATGATTTCTCCTGCAACCATGAATAGATTAATCGATAGAATACCTCATCTGATTGAGAAGATTATGTACTTGCTCAAAACGGGTACATTAGATACTGAATAAAGTGTTTTAAAATTATTTCATTTGTTTGGTTTTTTAATCATTTGTACATCCACTTCAACGCTATTGTTCTTGAAATTTGCATAACGTACACCAATTATTGGTAATATATGTGTCTGTAATTGAACAATTTTGTTAGACTTAGAGTGACAATACGTATTTAACTAACACTGCATGGTAACAATACCAAAATTCAAGAAGTTGAATTTCAACTGCTATAACATGAACTGCAATAATTTTAGGTTCTCCAATTTAATATTAAACGTTATTTCCAGTCCTTTCGCATATATACTCTGTAACTGCTCTTGAGATGAGTTTTATTCCTGCGAATTACTTATTAAATAATTTTCATGGGAAGCTGAGGTGGATTTGTCTCAAGCATGATTAATCTCTTTATCTCTCATATACATGAACAAATAAACAGGAAAATATGAAATTTCTGAGCATATAAACATAGCCGTGGTCTTCCATCATTTTTTTGTAATTCAGTTCTTATAGAAATATCTTAATAGAAATGTATTTTTCATGAATATACTGAATTTACAATAGTTTATTTTACTGTCTATGAATACTTTCTTGATAACAAAACCGGATTTATGAATAATGCTTTCTTCATGATTCAGACAGAATTAAAAGCAACTACTGTGTTTTGAACTTTTAGGTAGATTAGAAATGTGTGTATTGCCTTGCATTACATTTTGCTACTAATCTATATTATTAATGCAGGTTATAATGTCGCCAAATCATACTGGAGATTAAAAAAATAACCTAATTACAATAAATTATATTACTATTGTAAAATTAACTTTCCACGTTAATTCAATTTTACAATTGTAGTATGTGTTTGTTTTACGTAAACTTGTTAAAGCTAAGTTATTTATTTCTTTATCTGAATTTTATGTGTTACTGTCAAAAAGATTAGTTTGGCAAGATTTGCGTCAGCGAAAAAAATAGTAGGAAATTTTATTATACTTGTAAGCGTTAATCATCTGAATTAATATGAGAAGGCTAATGGTTAATTTTTATTATAATTTACAAAATTAAGCTGATTCTAAAATATAGGATACTGTACTATTTATTTTTGATTTCAGTCAGTCAGTTAATAAACTGGATGCAAACTATAATTTGCGCCAATTGGATTGAAAATCACTGTGTTTTTTAAATTTTAAAATTATGATGTTCTTTATTTTTTTTCTGTATTTCTGTGTTCAAAGTAAATCAATATAAATATAATACACACACACCTATATATATATATATATATATATATATATATATATATATATATATATATATATATATATATATATATATATATATATATATATATATATTTATATGATTAGCATTGTTCTTTATTGTTTTTTAATTTTTCAGACATTAAACAAAGCGATTGAAAAATAGATAGATTCATAATCGTATGCACACATGGATAATGTAGTATTAAAATTGACTCCCATAACGAAGTCATATACGTCGAAGCAATCACATCGACTTACATCTTGAACTTATATCATGAGTAGGACTTAGAGTATTTGAAATGTCTGCAGAGAAATGTATGGCTTTGTAGACAAAACAATCTTCCAATCAGATAAAAGGAATAGTAAAAGAAAAATTCCACCACAATGTACGTTTATTAAATATTTCATTTAATAAACGTAAATATTTATATATTTCATACAAATGTACGTTTATTAAATATTTCATTTCGTATTCATCTGACACTCATTATAGCCTGATCAGTAGCAATATGGATACACAGCTATAGAAATCAGTTTTGATTTTATATGTGATCCCTCATGAATTCAAATTTGTTAACTTGGTAACTATTTCTGCATCTTACACTGACAGGACAACAATTTTGGAAACCAGTTTTATTCTTAATGCAATTGCTTTATAAAAAACTACTAATGAGATGCAACATATTATTCATACCTGCCTCTTTGCATGCCATATATTCTCAAGATTTAACATATTCTATTAGATAAACACTTTCAAGCAGGTTTCCGAACACTGTTGTGGACAATCAGATAGCCTACAACTGGGATAAGACATTTCGATATACATTTCTTACATTGCTTCCAAATGAGCATTTTTATGCTATAATCAATTTAGTGTCTCAAGGGAAGAAAATTGGAAAATTCTCAAACACTGAAATCAAGATCTGCCTGGCGAATGCAGAAGTGCGAGATCATTTTCTCCTTTGTTGAACATTGCTTAAAATCGAACACACGATATATTTTCATACTGCTCTTTTGAGGTAAAATTTTAATGATCAAAATCTGAAAGAAATTTTATTAACATTCCTATATTAAGCCAAGTACATTAAAGCAATTATGTGAACAGTTTTATATACTTCCATGCAAATGATATATTATTTCAATTTCACAACTTTTCAATATTTCCAGTATTATACTTTCCCTAAAACAAACACTGAAGCGTTTAAAATCGAGATGGTAAGCTTTTTTTTTATCGAACTTGAAGGAGAAACAAATTCTCATTCAAGTAACGTACGCATTTTTATCATCGTATAATTTCTGCTTCTGATTGAATTCATAATCTAGCTTTGCTATTTCCTTGTAACTAAACATAAACAGATTGATGCAAAGTGAGGAAAATAAAACATTTCGTTTATTTTTTGACAAATAAAAATTGAATTTCAATATTTTCAGGCAGGTCCGATTTTTTCCTAATTTAAATGAAATGTAAGCAGCATATTGCGATCTTTATGTACGTTAAACTTTTTATATGTAGCTGAGCAGTGAGACATTTCAAACTGCAAATTAAATTGTTTCTTTCAAAACTTACATTAAATGAAATTTTATTCGGTATGCAATCATGAGAAATCCCCTTTAGAGAATGTATTCCTTGAATAAAAAAATATCAGCTGAAGACTTATTTTTATGCAAATTAAATATGTCACAGAATCTTTTAGTTGTTAACTGCTGTACTTAACTAAGTACCAAAACATCTTCTCTTCGTAAATGTAAGTCATAATATTTTTTCGACAACACAGTTTTATAAGATTTTTTGTAGAGAAAAAGTAAATTATTTTTCTGCATTTATATGTTTAAGAATATAAATCCTAAAATAAAGTAAAGTTCTATAGTTTAATTAAAACATAAATTAAAGTTTTAATTTTAATTAATATAAGTACAATTTTTAAATTAATATTTTATGCCATTAAATTTCAGAGGAATATATTTTTCCTTTCACAAAGCATCTTTTAACAGAAAAGAATAAACAAGTATGTACTGCTCCATTTTAATAATATAAACTTCGTTTTACTCCTGCAGAATGTTTTGTACAAAAGAAATACTTTTTAGAATGCAAGGAAAGCGAACTCTACTTTTTAATTTGCTAAAATCACTTTCAATACAATTTGCAATTCATTCGTTTTCTATTCAATTCAGTATTGCAATTTAAAACAAAAGTTCAAGAAATGGAAGTCATTTCAAGTAATATATTATTTCTTGTTTATTAGGCATTAATTCTTAATAAAGAACATTTTAATGTATAAGAATATCATGAAAAATATTATTTATAACATAATATCTATTTGAATAAATTATATTTCATATTTTGTTAAAACTCAGTCTAATTTTTATGGCAAATCATATGATAAAAAAAACGTTTGTTTCATCTCATAGTAGAAATCTGTTTCAATATTTTTCAATTTATTCATAAAATTATAATGAAATATATAACCTAACTCAGTAAATTCTCCATATACACATTATTACTGGGGTAGACATATATAGGTTTTAAACATATTTTTGGTCAATGCTGAATTTAGGTTAGTTAATATGTAATATTCAAAATAAATTTCAGGTTTAGATAGAGATGTGAAAGTAAAGAAACAGTTGTAAAATAAATATAACTGCTAACTCATATAAAAAAGGTTAAAGCAGCTAGAAAAGAGATTGGTATCATATATCATTACTCTGAAAGAGTAATATTACACTGTCCTCAAAAGTATTGAATGAACATAGCTTTCCCCATATAAGAAATAATATGACCCTTCTGGTCGAATATTAAAGAAGAAAAATGTCAATCTATACTAAGTCTAGTATAGATTAGCTTGTTTATGAGAAAAGAAATCTTAATATAGATTGTCTGATCATGAAAAACTAATTGTATAGATAGTCTGATGATGGACAAAAAAAATAGTAACAAAATGTTCCTTTTTTGATGAAGCCTCCTCATCTGAGCAATTTATTACATGAAATATTGAAATATTTTTCACATTGAATACTCCACATATCATTCAAACTTCTCTTTTCCCTAATGCAGTTTAAGCGAAAACAGTAGTTTGCAAAATTCCTTTCCAAACATTATTTGTATGAAGACTTATGACCTAACATCTCTGTGGAGTTCCTGGTTCATCAAACGCGATATGAAAATATGATCGAAAAATAATAAAAATACAACATATATATATATATATATATATATATATATATATATATATATATATATATATATATATATATATATATATATATATATATATATATATACTTAGTGTGTTATTTGTATGGGTATCTGTGATATATACAGAAATTATTAAGGTAATAGTATTCGATTAATTTGAGATTCTTTTGTCATACAGGCTGTCTTCAAAAAGGCGATAAATGTTAAAGAAAAATAATTCAGCATTTTAATAAGTTATGTTATAATTTAATTATTATTCATGTCGTTAAGATTTCAATTTTATTGACACTTACTAGTAAAAGACGTAAGAAAAAGGATTTACAAATATGCGAATAAGAATGCCATTGTTGAAACTTGACTTGTAATCTTAACTTAGAAAACATTAATCAATTAATCCTTGATTAAAATGTTAATCATTTTAATCATTTTCAACTGTAAATCTTTGACAAATTTTAAAACATCGCAAATAATTAAGCCTATTTCTTCGAGAAACATTTTAGCAGTTTGATGGAAAACATCAGTTTTAGAAATAATTAAAATTAATATTTAAAGAATATAATATCTAATTTTCTTAAATACTCATTTAAAAAAAAACCAATATTTTGTATATAGAATAGGAATCAAAATTTTTGAATAGGAAATTAACAATTGTTTGTTAAATAAATATCAATATATTCGAACTAAAATATAAAATTATTTATAGTCCTTAGGAATAAATTTGGTTGTTACTAACGTTTACTTAATTTAATTTGAAACATGCTTACTTTGAAATAAAATAATTTCAAAAATTTTTCAATCAATTCTAGAAATATGGCTTAAATGAAACTGTGAAAAAATTTAATCTGAACGCTAAGTTTTATTACAAAAAATATTAAAATAATATTTTCCAATTAAATCTAAAGTGCAAAACATAGTTAATTGATAAGGTCTATCTATACATTTAAGCAATGTAAAAGCACCACTTGTGATTAAGTTCACTTTCATGACATGAAAAGTCAGGGAGCCAAAAGAAGCAATAAATAACTTATCACTAAGAATGTGGTGCATCATTTTTGTGATGCACCATTTTTGAGAAATGCACCATTCTTGCGAACACCTAATTTATGCAAAAGGCTGTTGAACTTAATGATATTGATAGATTGTGATTTCTCAAAATCTTGAAACAAATGCGTCCAAAACTGTAATATCAAAAAAAGCCTTCTTAAGTTAATATGACAAGTAGACGGGTGACCAAGGAATCATCAGCAGAAGTCATAAATTTGAAAGACAATATCTTGTTAGTTACTTTGTATGTCAGAAGCTGTCTCACTTGATAAAATGAGATTTACTGCAGGAAGTGGTTTCAATAGCTATCAAATGCAATGCAAATTAAATGAAAGGCGCTTGTAGCTGATTCTCGTTGCACTTTTCTCACCTGCATTCGTGACAAACTACAAGAATCATTATCGTCCGTCACTATTTACTGCTGTTCCAATTTTATATTTTATTTTATGAAGAAGGTAAGTGAATAATGTTCTATGTGTTATTGATTTGTGTGTGTATCTGACACTATGTAATTTTCTACGCTACTCAATATCATTATCTTATCAATCATCCATTTGACATAATTCACAAATAATCAATTCCCGAATAGCTGACAATCAATGCAGTTTCGGGAATACTAATTTCAAATATTTGGTATAAATCAATCTGTTCTATATGAAATTCATCACATGGGTGTCCTATTATATACAAACATAGCGATACTGGTAAGATTAGGTTAATGGTACCTTAAGGTTAATGGAATATTCGGCCATCACTAAGTGATCCACTATTCGTAACGTACCAACCCCCCTTATAATCCTGGAACTTGGAAATCCTGGTAGCTGTGCTTTTTATAACGGCAAATTAGCTTACATCTCTCTTATTTCCCACGACATTCATACCATTACAATAATGATGCTGCTTCTATTTTCTGCGATAAGTTATGCATCGTTCCTACTGCATCAAGTACATTCCATCTCAGAGATTGGCATGTTAAAAGTCAAATATACGCTCTATCATTTTGGTTCGTAAGATAGTGTATATAATATATTTATTGTTTCATAAAAAAGGAAACAAAACAAGCATTCGTGTCTAATATGCTTCTTTCAATATTTTACATAAAAATAAAACACACACACATGTCCTTATAAGATAAAAAAAATACTCTTTATTCTGTAAATTAAATACAGTTGGGGAAATACTAAAGAGTAATTCTTTATGCCAAAACGGAGGCTGAAGCAATTTGTACGGCTTAATTTTATTTTCGTGGTACAACAGTGTTCTATAATCAAATCAAATGACAGTTAATAAATAGTGTATCACTTAATTTACGAACAAGCACCAAAAGATTTTTGAGAATATTTTGTTATATAAATACACCTTTATTGTGCATAAAAATATAATCCTTGAATTGATAACAATATTGAACTGTTTGTGGATGGTAAAACTCTAAGATACATATTTAAATAATCAATTCAACCTATACCTATTAATTAATAGACACTTTCTCTAATAAAAACATTTCAATGACGTCCACAAACAGTATATTTATTTATGATGCTTAGAATGTTAAAAAATCTTAATACTATGATTTGTGAATTTTTAACAATAAATAATATTTATTATTTCAATAGAAAATGAGTATTGTACTTTCAGGTACCGAATTTCTAGATAAAAGCAGAGAAATGTGAACATTATTATTGTGTTGGATAGTCAAAACCTCAACCAATTCCACTAAAACATTTTTGGAGCAATGCAGAATGCTCTTTTTTCGTAAATGTTTTCTTTTAATTTTTTAAGTTCTTGTCATAGATGAAAAAGGATTCCAATGTAAACAATAAATATTTTACTGCGATTTTTTGCAAAATTTGAAAAGTCTCTAGATTGAGTTTTTTTAATACGAATATATCACATTATAATTTTTTTCTGGATTTTCATTTGTTTTCTTGGTAATTTTATATTGGATTTTCAGAATTGAAAATTTATTTTAATTAATTTTATCTAAGATGCAAATTTTCCACTCATTTTTGATGAATAATTTACTTATTTATAATAATTTAATACGAGAATTAGATGCATTATGTTTTTTTTAATTTTAAAAATAAATGTTAAACTTTTAAATATTTGTAATTAAATGTTGCTGTTTTATCAAAAAGTCGAATGAAGTTTCTGAAAAAGTGAAAAAATTCAAATATTTTCTGTCACAAGGAAGCATAGAGTACTTACAAAACTCTCATTCATGAGGGCATCAAAATGTAATTAAGCATTACATTTGTCAAATTCATTGATTTACCAAAGGTTTTTGTCTTAGAGAATAAACATCAAGTATATTTGAACTGATTTATGTAGTTTAAATTTCAAAATTAAAAGCGAAAAATATTTTATCACATGTTAGCGTGATAAATAGTTTAAAAGATATTACTGTAAAATTTTTACGGTATTTTTACTTTTGTTCCTATATCAAAATTTTTTTCTAATATCAAAAAATCAAATTTCAGTTCAATAACGACATCTGATGCATTTTTGATGATTAAACATGAAAGTAACAAATTACGAATTTGGAATTTCAAAAATGAATCACAACTTGTACATAAAATTCACATATTTTAATTACTTCCCGCTTACAGTAGCCGAGCTGGCAGCCGAATGGTCAGAACTCTTGCCTTCGGTTTAACAGTTTGTGGGTTCGAATCCCACCTTGGTCATGGATGTTTGGAATCCATTTTAAGCCGGTCTAATTAGCCCGGTGTGCAAAAAAAAACAGTCATTTTACTGTAAAACATTTAATTTAGATTTATAAATATTTCTTATTTTAATTTTCATTGATAGGTTTACTTAAAAAAGAAAAATTATTTAAAAATTTATGGTATAAAAATGAATATTCAAGATTTATTAAATGGATATGTACGGGGGGTTTCAGTTAGGAATATGTAATATCAAAATATTGAAAAAATGTAGAAAAGTGATAATTAATTAAATAGTTCTTTAAAATAAAACAATGATGAAATGAACCAAAACTCTAAATTTATTCTCTGCCATATTTTAATTTTTATTATAAATGTATTTTTGTGAAATGCAAAAATTATAACTTTAGAACAGTTTTTCAGTTAGATAAAATCACTCATGTTCTCTTGCTGCAGCCTCTTAAACAGAAATATTTTATAATTTTTTTTTAATTTAATCTGTTTAATATATTTAATCAATTATTTTAGTAACATAAATATGTGTTGTTAATATAATCAATTATTTTTATCATGTTGGATAATTTTTAAGTAAATTCAGAAAGAATTAATTTGAGTATTATATTCATTTTAAGCAATTTAAAATTTTTCCATTAAAGTAAATTTGGAAATTCATATCTCCTAATTTCCTTCAACTTAACTTAAAAAGGAATAAATTGACTTTGTCTCTAGTAAGCAAAGGAATGACTTTAAAATTTATTTAATGTGAAAGATTAATTATTAACAAAGTCCATTGCTTTAAACATTCAATATTGAATTTGATTTTTAGTTAATCTATACAAATATTCCCATTAATCGAAAACAATTTCAAGTTTTCCATGAACAAATTCCTAAATCTAATTTCAAACAAAAGAATTTAATAAAAAAAGCAGTTTCCGCTTAAAATGATAGCGAATCCTGTATCCATTTTGTCAACTGGTAAAAAATGCCTTCTTTGAATTTAATTTTGTGAAAGCAAATTTGTTTTTGAGTTTGGAAAGTGTAAAAAAAAAACCCAGAAAATTATATAAAATAAGTTCTAATGTTTTTTAAGAAATAGAGTAATAATACCAGTATCTCTTTAGAAAATGTATCTATTACTTTAAAATTTAATTACAAGCTTTTTAATTTTTTTAAGAATGGAACAAATAGAATATTTGATCACAAAGAAATATAAACTAACTACTTCTGGCATTATCTAAAATAGTTATCTCCGCAATTTATTTTGACAAAAATATTTTAGTGAATAGTTACCACATGCATTTCTCATTGTAATAAATAATATTATATTTTTCACTGATAGTAAATTATTTACTTTGAAAATAATTATCATGGAAATTAATTTTTGTGACTAACATTTGAGTTAAAAAATGATATTTATGTAATAAAATAATAGTTGAAAAATTTCTTCCAACATAAAGAAGATTTTAAAAATACTAAATTTAAATAAATATTAAAGTTGTGCATGTTTAAACAGCTCAGATATTGGAGTTTTTGTCACAAACTTTAGTATATAAATTTATTAAGTGAGCAGTTAAGGTTAAAAAATCCTTGTATATAAAATATCTGAAAACTTTTTCTTTTCATTAATACTATTATTCTTTTCATTAATATTATATATATTAATAATATATATAGTTTTTATGAAAGAATCAAACTTGTTTTGAACTAAATTCTATCGTTGAATAAAAACATTCAGAATAATTTTCCATTCAGAAAAAGCTTATTTTTAAAATACTGATAATTTTGAAATTTTCCTATTTTCAACAATGTACCGCAGATTTTGATACATTGATATGAAATTTTATTAATGCATTTTACAATCTGTCAAACATTAATTTCTTTATGCTTTTTTGCAAAAATTATAATTTAAATATTTTGAAAACCTTCGTTGGAAGTGTAAAGACTATCTATTTGTGGAGCACAAGAAATATTATTTTGCCCAATGTTTATATATCTAGAATACTAAACTTTAGAAGCCTAGAATAAACTATTAAGCTTCTCTAATTAACTACACATTTAGTAAAATTTATAAGCATATGTATTTGACTTAAAAAAATTGAAAAATATTTTCAATTTAATTTGTAACAAAGCGTTTATTGAAACATGAAGTTATGCCCTTGAAAAATATATCATGAATCAACAGTATGACATTGTGCAAACACAGACATTCATTATTTAAATGAATTTCATTATATAAATACGTGTGATTTAAGCACGCAATTGTAATATTTTTGAAAGATTAAATGCTTCTTTTTTATTTGAAACAGGTTTTGGTAAAAGCAGAATCAATTTAATTTATTATGAAAGCCACACACACACACACACATATATATATATATATATATATATATATATATATATATATATATATATATATATATGTGTATGTATGTATATATATATATATGTACATATATATATATATATATATGTGTGTGTGTGTATTTTGTACCGAGCTTCGGGGTTCATGTGGATTGAGAATTGAATAAACAACCACTGAATGAACAAAAGACTTTTATTTGTAAAAATTCCACTAGATATACCAGCTGTAACAATCACAATTTTACAGTAACAATCCGTTGGATGCAATAAGTAACAGCTTCCAATCACAGGGCTCAATTACCTCAGGGCAGAGAACAGCCTCTATTGACTAGGAGTCACAACTAATCGTCTTCGCAAAACTAAAGTCCTTCTATGTCAGGCTGCGGTATTCATACCTGACTTGGGGGGGGGAATGTACCAATTTCGCCAAGGTTTGGAAGCTTCTAGGCTATCTCGCTAAATATTGTTCCTAGAACACAGGTGATGGATGTTTCCAGAGTTATCTATTTCTCGCCAAATCACCAAAAATCTCGCCGAATCGCCAAAAATCTCACCAACTGTCGCCATTTTGACAAGTTTTCTCGCCAAAACATCGCCAAGTCACCAAATCATTAGAAAGCCTGATTTTAACGTATAACACGTCTAAATACCGCAATTTTGCCAAAAATTTTAAGTATTTCCGATCTCTCTGATTTATTTTAAGACATATACAATAATTATTTATAAATTTGTAACATTGCGCCCCTCTCAAGGACTTTACGTCCTGGGCAGTGCAATCCCCTGATAGGAGGCCAAATTTAATATAAAAGAATTTACATTTTAAGAGGATACAGAACATATGACATACACAAACAACTAAAAATACAAAAACAAAAGAGTAGAAAATATTAAAATTATCTATACTATTTACAAAGACACTATGGTATACTAATTTTTACTTTACATTATGATAAGGAGCTAATCTATAATTATGTACTACCTTCGGTTTTGACGAAGATGATTTCCTAATACGAACCACGACGTCATTCAGTCTTCTTAAGACTGTGTAGGGACCTTCCCAGTTGTCTTGGAACTTCTGACAAAGTCCTTTACGTTGAATCGGGTTCCACAACCAAACTTTGTCATCTTCCTGAAATTAATGTGCTGTCACTCTTGCGTCATACTTTGTCTTCATTCTTTCGGTCGTCAGGTTGATTCCGTTTCGAGCAAAGTTATGTACATCTTCAAGACGTATCTGTAGGTCTCGAAGGTATTCCTCTGGCGATGAAGATGTATCTGGTGGTCGACCAAACTGAAGATCACAAGGGAGACGAAGTTAGCAACCAAAGAGCATTTGTGATGGAGTATATCCGGTTGTCTCATGGACAGCACTGCGATATGCAATCAGAAACAGCGGTATGTTCAAATCCCAATCTTGCTGATTTCTGTAAACCCTAAGTGAGGGCTTATTTAAGATGGTTTTGTTAAAACTCTCTACCATGCCGTCCAATTGCGGGTGTAATGACACGGTCTGCGTCTTGTCTATTCCGAGAATTTAACACATTCGTTTAAACACCGGAGAGGTGAAATTCGTCCCTTGATCTGAATGAATTTGTTAGCGTGCACCGAATCTGGAAACCCATTGCTGCATTAGAACATCGGCTACTGTAGTCTCTTCTTGATCAGGGATTGAAAACGCTTCAGGTAAAGAATTACATGACAATTAGGATGTATTTTTTTGCCATTTGAAGATCGTGGTAAAGGACACAAAGTGTCCAATGCTATTCACTCAAAAGGTGTTCCTACATTATAACGCTGCAATCTTTCTCGACTACGTTTCTTTGGTCCCTTACGTGCCGCACAGTCATCACAAGATTGGCAACATTTCTCTACATCTTCTCCGATTTTGCTCCAACAGAAGCCTTCTCGAACTTTCTAAAGATTCTTCAATACTCAAAAGTGACCTCATGTTGAGCTACTATGCAATTCTTTCAAAACATCTGAAATTTTTGATTTTGGAATGACAAGCTGCCATTTGAAATTACGCCCATCATCGGACTGCCATTTCTTGTATAACACCCCGTTTCTAATATGGAGTGAGTCCCAAAAAGCCCGATATTGTTACGTAGCAGGACTGCAGGTGGAGATGCCCTGCCAACTTGGTCTCATACTGGAAGATTCTTTTAATTCAAAAATTGGATTTATATCTGGGTCTACTTTTTGGGCTTCTCTAAGTCCTTCATCACTCTATGGGTCTGGTTTCGATAACGGTGAAACAGTTACCTTGCGTACCGAAGGAATTACTAATTGATAGTTCTTCTCTTCTCTAGAACAATAGTTTCCATTACACGGTCTCCTTGATAAAGCATCAGCATTTCCATGAAGAATGCCTTTGCGATGAAGTATTTCAAAGCCAAACTCCTAGATTTGTTGAATCCATCTGACTACCTGTCCTTCTGGATTTTCAAATTTTAAAAGCCAGGTTAAGGATGCGTGATCTGTCCGGAGCATGAACTTTCTTCTATAGAAATAATGGTGGAAATGTTCTATGGCTTTAACGATTGCTAGCAATTCCTTCCTCGTTGTACAATAATTTCGCTCCGGTTTCTACAGACATTTACTCCAATAAGCAATGACATATTCTTTATCATCAATTTCCTTCGACAAAACAGCTCCGATATTTTCGTTGCTGGCATCTGTGTCTAAAATGAATAATTTTCCGGGCTTGGGATATGCAAGAACGGGTGAAGATGTCAGCACCTCCTTCAGTTGTTTAAAAGCTTTCTCACATTCATCTGTCCATAGAAATCTCTGTTTAACTTCTGTTAACTTGTGAAGGGGTCTGGCAATACTTGAAAACCCTTAACAAATTTAGTGTAATACGTGCATAGTCCAAGAAAACTTCTTAATTGGTGACATCTTTTAGACGACTCCAGTCCTTAACTGCAGAGATCATTTCAGGATCTGTTCTTACACCTTCAGCAGAGATAATGTGTCTCAGATAGCTTACTTCTCGTCGAAATAAATTACATTTGCAAAGGATTCAGCTTCAGGTTGGCCATTTTTAATTTTTCCATCACCTTTCGGATTTTTCTTAGATGGTCTTCGAATGTGCGCCCTACAATGATGATATTGTACAAATGTACCAAACAGGCTTCGTAGAAAAGTCTTCGTAATACTGTCTCTGTCAGGTGCTCAAACGTTGCTGGTGCCTGCAAAGCCCAAATGGCATAACCTTGAACTGCCAAAGTACTTGTCCTGTGGTGAACGCAGTCTTTTCCTGATCCTCAGGATGTATCTCTACTTGCCAGTCACCACTCTTGAGATCCAAAGTCAAAAACCATTGATTTCTGGATAAAGCATCAAGTGTATCATCAACCCTAGGAAGAGGGTAACTATCATTTTTAGTGATTTTGTTTAACCGACGATAGTCAACGTAGAAATCGGGTAGAAACATCTTTCTTCCGAACTAAAACAATAGATGAAGCTCAAGGACTCTCTGATGGCTCAATAATGTCATTCTGCTGCATTTCCATCAGAAGATTATCCACCTTTTCCTGCTTAGCGAATGTTAGTCTTCTCGGATGTTGTTTAATGGGTGGATGATTTCCTGTATCGATTCGGTGCTGCATTATTTTGGTTCGCCCAAGATCTTCTGATTTCTTTGAAAAGAGATCTCCGAATTCTAATAATAGATTTCTTGCAGCATTCCTCTGTTTATACTCTAACTATGCATTCTGAAGGCGTACATTAATTAGAATGTCAGGAGGCTCAGATAGTGTGGTTTGACAATTTCTATTAATACAGGTCACTGGAGTACAAGTCACCAGCATTTTTCATTTTTTTTATTAGTTTTGATTTATCGCTTAGATTAGCAACTCTAACCGGGATTACATTTGGTGAAAGACTGACGAGTGAAGAAAGCATTAGTACTCCTTTAACGTTACTATCAGAATCTAGATATTCAATCAATCCATAATGAAAATTATTATCTTCTGAAAGAGCTCCGGAAACTATTGTCTCAGTTCTTGGTGGTAATGTTGTTTCACTCTTTGCAGTTATATGATGGACTGTTTTAATATCTGAATATTTCGTCTTAAAAATCACTATCTTTTCAGAACACGATAAGTTCATTATTTTTAAAATCTAAATTGAAATGGTTTTCTTTGAGGAAATCCAATCCGAGAATAAATTCGTCATTTATATCAGCGATATATGCCATATGATGGTACACGGCATTACCAAATGCAATGCTTAGATTGACTTTCTCATGCACTTTTATCTTATCACCAGTCACAGTTTGGAGGGTAATGCAGGGCGGCGTCCAGATGAGTTTCTCCCCAAGTTTGCGAGCCAAATCTGTCCTAATGATGGTTACATTGGCTCCAGTATCGATTATCATTCTGCAGGGAACTTCGTTGACATGTCCCATCACGAAATGTCCGTTGTCTCCGCCACTTACGGAAGAAATGTGAAACAATTTAAAATGTTTCGACAATGTACGACACTCTGGACATCTCCGCCCCGTGAGATGGCCACATATTTGTATCCCTGCGCGGTGGAAGATCATTTCCACCTTCTTTTGGTTTCGGGCAGTCTCTTCGGACGTGTCCGACTGCACTGCAAGTCCAACACTGAATTTTCGTGTTTCTGCCGCCTTTACTGAATTCTAAGCTACGGAATTTTCGCAGCCGATCTTCACTTTGTTTTCTTATATCATAGTCTGTATCTGTAGCAGAGACGGCTCTGATTGAGTGCCGGTCTTTATGCGTGGCCTGCTGAGCAGCCTCTATATTAAATGCGTAGATTAGGGCAGATCCTATATCTTGACATCGACGAGTCTAAGTGTTATCTGTATCTCAGGATCCCGTACACTATCAATGAGGTGATAAAGAGCCAGATCTTGATGTGTCTCAGCTGGGCAGTCCGAAAATGCTAAATGGGAAAGTCGCTGAATATCGGCAGCCAATTCTTGCAGACTTTCACCCGCTTTTTGATAGAGGGACTTTAACTGTAGTCTGCTGTATTCTTTAGGGCAATTTTCTCCAAATCACAGCTCAAGCACATTCGATAGGGCTTGGAAATCGTGCTTCTTCTCTTCCGAAAGCGTCTCGAGGATGTTGCCGCGTCTCCTCTTAAAGAAGCCGTTAGGTGGAAAGCTTGGGCTCGGGGATTCCATCCATTAGCTTCTGCTACCATCAAAAACTGGGTCTTGTATACTTGCCAGGATGATTTTCCATGGAATGTTGAGTGTTTAATCGTGGCTACGGAAGGCATAAATGCCACATTGGGTTCCTCATGTTTGTTTGACAAGCTTTGTTTCTTCAAGCTTTCAATCTCCTTATTCAAATTGTCTAATGCTTCTTCAACGTCATCTTCGATCTCCGAAACCTTAGTTTCAACTGAAGTTACCTTAACTTCCATAGCATTCATCATCTCCTGAATGTTGTTGGAGAATTCTTCTTTAACACTTACAATGTCCTTTGTAAGTTCTTTTTACAGCTCCTCCTGTCCAGATTTTTATCTCTTTCATCATCTCGGTTTTAATCTCTTCTTGTCCAGTTTTCATCTCTTTTTGTCCAGCTTTCATCTCCTCTTGTCCACATTTCATCTCCTCCTGTCCTGCTTTCATCTCAGCCATCTGCTCCGCTAATGTTTCGAGAAGACATTTCATTAAATCCATATCCATTTTTCTTGTGACACGCTGCATTAACTCTTCAATCCCGCTTCTGACATCAGTTGTACCGAGCTTCGGGTTTCGTGTGGATTGAGAGTTGAATAAAGCAACCACTGAATGAACACTTATTCGTAAAAATTCCTCTAGATATACCAGCTCTAACAATCACAATTATACAGCTACAATTCGTCGGAAACAATAAGTAACAGCATCCTAGTCATAGGTCTCAAATACATCAGGCAGAGAACAGCCTCTCTAGACTAGCAGCCATGACTAATCGTCTTCAATCACTGACTGTCTTCACAAAACTGTCTTTACAAAACTAAACTCCTTTTATGTCCGGCTGCTGTATTTATACCTGACTAGGCGGGGAAATCTACCAATTTCGCCAAGGTTCTGGAAGCTTCTAGGTTATCTCACTAAATATTGGTCCAAGAGCTTAGGTGATGGATGTTTCCAGACGTATCTATTTCTCGCCATGTCGCCAAAAATCTCAACTGTCACCAAGTTTTCTCGCCAAAACATCGCCAAGTCACAATATCATTAGAAAACCCGCTTTTAACATATAACACGTCTAAATACCGCAATGTTTGCCCAAAATGTGGGCACTTCCGATCTCTCTGAGATATTTTGAGACATATATAATAATTTTCCATAATTTTGTAGCATTATGCATTATATATATATATATATATATATATATATATATATATATATATATATATATATATATATATATATATATATATATATATATATATATATATATATATATATTATGTATGGAACTAAAATTGTTTTCTAAGTTTATTAAACTTAACATTTTCAGGACAATAATGCATTTTCTTTTGCTGATTGTGTACACATTGTAATGCTTCTTTCTGAATGTGAGTAATTATTTTTTAAAAATTTAAACATGCATTTTAGTTTTAATAAGAGATACTTTAATAGAAAGAAAATACCTTAAAATTTATTTCTTTATAGTTCTAATGTTTTTCATTTCGTTCTGAAATACCTATAATCATTTATTGTAAAATATATTTTACACTTATTTTTTTTACTATAATATTTTAAACACGAAATTACCAATTATAATATTTAAAATATACTGAACATCAATTGAATAATCCTCACTTTCTAATCATGTTATATTTAAATTATCGTGAACAATGAAAGCCTTTAATATTGCAGTAAGTGTCCCAATAATAATTGTAACTGTTGATGTCAATAGAGGGCACATTACACACTAATTTACTTTTAGTGACTAGAGCATCTCTTATTGATAATCTTATATAGACAGTGTAGGAGTAGATAATGTTATTTTATGTTTTATCTGCAATGTACTTAGAGCTAACGCATGGGAACAATTCTTTTTAATTGCACATTATTCACTGAATACTTTGGATTTATATGATATATTTTTTGTAATATTTTATTTGCAATCAAAACTAAATTATTCAAGAATGTTATAAGAGTTAAAAATAATAGAGATTAAGCAATATTTAACACTTGATAAAGGAAGATATCGCTCGTTGTGTTTCAAGTTCATGTAGAAATATTTGAAATTAAGTAAAGTTCTCTGTGTGCGCGCGTGTGTGTATGTGTTAATCAGATTTTAATTTCATTAAATGTTTAGAAATATTATGTCATATAACATTCGTTGTTTTCAGGAAAAGAAAAACAATATTTTTGAATCACAAGTAATGGGTGTATTTTTAGATGAACCTAGAAATATTAAATATTATATGATGAGAAAGAGATGTGTATTTTAAAATATATTAATAAGAAATTACTGTTACTAAAACTCTCTCTCTCTCTCTCTCTGACATAGCCAAAATCTTAAGAGTTATGAAAAGAAAACTTTTATGTTGAATAGTTTTTTCAATGAGTACTTTGATATTTTAGAACTGTTTTGAAAGTGATATAATTAATTAACTTTAAATGCTATTGTTTAATATTTTTTGAAATTAAAATGGGTAATAGAACGGTGTTTATCACAAAGTGCCACAGTTCTGATTTTGAGTTGAATGTTATTTTGTTAAAAAAATACTTTTGATTTTGTGTAACGCAACAAACATATTGATGTTAAAAATTTTGATTTAAAATTAATTCATTATTTCGGGTAATAATTTATACTTATTACTTTGAATAGTATTTTGTACACTTATGTCATTCTTTAACAGGTAAAAATATGTTTTTCATTTCATTGAATTTCTTTACGCGTAGTTCAGTAGATGCTTACTTTTACAAAATTCTGATAAATAGTTTTTTTTCTTTTTTTAAATTTTGTTTGTTTCTAATGATCTGACTTATTATTTTTATTTTATATTTATGTTTGATTTTTTTTGTTTGTAATGCTGAGAACTTTATTCATTCAAGTATAACGTAGAAATAGGTGCAGTCATTCTAGACATTGTTAGAACAACAGTAGAAAACTCTTGCATTTCAAACATTTGAAGGAAAAGAATTGTGGTGTCGAACTTGAATCCTGTACTTTAGAACATCCTGTGTACTTTAGAACAAAGAAAGAAGTTAAACTTTCTACCCCTAAGCATACGAAAGTAAGAAAGTGTCAAACACTTTAAAAATTTAATTCCTGTTCAATTGTTTGCTTCGTTGCATTTTATTTGTTATCAAATTTTTCTAATTTCATTTATCGAGAAGAGATTGAACCGATTCCATTGAGAATTTGTCACAGATGAATTACGTCACAGTTGAAGAAACAACAGTGTAATTTAATCGACTTGAAAAAGAAAATTCTATGCATTAGCAAAGCATATTAAAGACAAAAATTAACTAAAAATATGGAACTACCATGAATATATAGCTAAGTGGCAATCTTATAAACTCTGAAAAAATCCTGTTAAAAGGAAACCTACTTAAAAATATTGGAAGGAAGCAATAAATCCTAGATTGGAAAATGGTTTGCTTGCTTTGCTGAGAAAAATAAGAGAATGCACATTCCTTTTGTACATAATGTCAGTAAAGAGAAATCCAATTGATCGTTTTGAAGCTGAATATAACATATGTGAAAGCATCAAATGGGTGATTCCATCAATTTAAAGTCAGACAAAGTTTGAGCATTAGAAAATTGTTTGGTATAAGTGGAACTCTGAAAAAACGATTGATATTAAAAAGAGAACATTAAAATCGCTGCTTTCTGAACATGAACCGAAGATAATTAAGATGAAGAATATTTTTCACTAGTAAAAGATAAGAAGAAGTAATTGATAATAATTGCTTTACTCATGTTGAAGTTCCCAATCATGAATCAGTTCGTGTGGAGTTTCTCTACTTAAGCAGCTTCTGTTTCACAGCTCATGGATCGGGAATCAATCAACAGCTTCAAATGCAAATATCGTAAGGTAATTTAGCCAGGAATGATTTCGGGTTTGGAGTTGAAGCGGTCTTATGATATTGGTCTTCTGTAATAATATTGGAACAATATGATATTGGAATAATGTATTAATGAATGAGAATTCTTGCAATGATGTTAAAAAAAGAAAAATAATATCAAAAGGATTTAAATATGCAGGCTTTATTTTGGAAACCACCTTGATGAAAGAAAGTAATGTAATTTACTTGAGGATTCGAGCGAAAATGAGTTTCTCTGAATGAACTGTGGCAAAAGTCTCGTTTACTATCTAACATTTGTTTCAGGGATTTTTGAACCTAGTGATACGTACAGAAGAGAGAAGTATACAGAATATACTAAATGAGAAAGTGAAGAAGCTTTCAGATATCTAACATAGAAGATAACAGCATAGACAAATATAGCATCAGAACGTCTCCCATCATATTATATCTAATTTTTGACAGAAAACAGTATATACTTTCATAGGGGAAAATATATTTTTTAAAAATGTAATTTTTAATCTGAAAAAGACAAGTGATTGCTTGATTTTTCATCAATAATGTGAAAGTAAATATTTTTGATTTAAATTAAGTTTGTATTTCTTACCGAGCATTCTTAACTATTTATAATAGTATATTATTTATAAAGGAAATGAGTAGTTTGCAAAAAAGAAAATCAAAATTTATTAATGTAAGACATCATTTTTTAGTTTTACGGAATGTCTATTTTACTAACTGTTTTACCGTCTATTAGTAATTTGTAAAAACAAGTGTCCAATGTAGTAAAAGTTATATTAATTTGAAATAATTTTAAAAACAGTACACTCAGTGTGCTGTTGAAAAAACACTATTATTGATAATGATAATTTAAAATGCTGTGTAAAATGTGAGTATTATGAAATTCTTATAGCATGCTTATGGTCAATATTTTTTTTAAATATTCCGATGTATTTATTATTGCCTGTTATTCTAGGTATATAATTTTTGTTTCAGAGAAAATTACTTGAGTTTGCTATTATTTTAATTACTTATATCAAATGTTAATTCTGTTTTTAATTATTTTATTATCAATTAACAGTTTTATATAATAATATTAACATATACATTTTTAAAATAATAAGTTACTTAATAATAATAATTTTTGAATTTACGTTAAAACCATTTAAATAATAAATAAACTATTGTTATTACAATGTGTAATAATATGCAGTTATCTTTTAGTTATTTTATTTAGAAAAAGTTTAATTTCTGAGGACTTTTTAATTTTATAACAATTAGGTATGCAATTCAAACATTTTGTTAGTTTAGACGAGCAAATATGTTTTTACTTGAGGTTTTATTTCTAAGTGTTCTCAAATGGACTGTATTATAAAAATATGAATGAAATATGCATACTATCTACGTTTATTTGAATATTTTTAAAATGAATGAGAAAATATCAAAAAAATTTCTGTTTAAACTGAGAAATTCATCCTTGAAAGGGATTATAATTTTTCTCGTTAAAGCTTACACCAATAAGTTTAAAGTATACACATTAAAAAATTACAAAATAACTCACAGTGGCTTAATACATTTAAAATTTACTTAACAACAATTAATTAATTTTTAAAAAATTATGTTATTTATTTTTACAATTAGTTTTTATTCTAATAGTCTATAGAGTAAATTTTCAAGATTTCTTTTTAATCATTTATTAAAAGTAGTAGAATCAAAGTTAATAATTGATTGCTAACTAAATACTCTCTCTGATACTTATATATTATTACACATTCTAATTAACTAAAGAAAACATGTTAAATTAAACCTCGATTTTGGAACTTAGTCAAAAATTAATTCTTTCAAAAATCAAGATTTTCATTACTAATAAGGTGAATATAAATATCAAATTGCACAAAAGAATCTTAAAATAAAAATATACTTTTATGTGAAGTTTTGAATATTTGTTTATTGGAATACTAATTTTTGATGCAACTTTTATTCAAAAGATTTGTGAAATATTCTCTTAATTGAATGAAAGTAATTGAATTTAATAAACATGTAAGGAAGTTGTGTTTAATATTATTCTAAATATTATTTAAAATTAAAACCTTTACGTTAAAGAAGAGCTAATTAATATAAATGCCCAAATAGATTAAAAAAAACATCTGAATGTGAAAACAGTTAAATTTTGAAAAAATATTAAGCGAAATCATTTATTTATTTTTTAAATAATTTTTATTTGTATTATTTTAAACTAATAGGAACTATTTGTTTCATGTATAATGTAATTTATCAATTAATTTATTTCATCCTTGAAGTCATGCATATTTTAATGTAATCTTAAATTAAATCTATGAAGGACTCATTAAAATAGCTATTTAAAATATTTCAGATTGAGAAAATCTTATTCTTGATGAACGAAATAATGCGAATGTAAGATATTTAATCTAAGCGACTGAAATCAAGTGATATTAGATATTAGAAATAAATTGAACTGTTTTGAAATAAATTAAGTTACCTTATACCATTTTTATGCACTAATTTCGTTAAATATATTTATTGCAGTAGCTCAAATGATTAAAAAATAGTGTAAATAACACACTAAATAATTATTAATAGAACACATACAAAAAAGCAGATATTTATTTTGACTATGCATTCTCAATTGGATTGTGCTATCACTTGCCATCTGGGAGTACTTATTTAACATCGACATCGTAATTACGTTATAGTCACATTAATGTGACTGGACTGTGCATATTCTCATTTTTCATTGCATGATTGAAGATTCTGCCACAGAGTACTTAAGAAATCCTGAATTTATTGTCAGCAGTTCTTTTATAAAAAACTAAACATTTGAATAACCAATACAAATATAACGTTTAAATAGAAATTTAATTTAGAATTTATTAGGTAGGAAGAAAATGGAATTCTGTGAAAAGAAAAATCATTGCAGTAAATGGGCAAAGTGCCCTCGAATTTGTTTGTAATGAACTGAATTCTTATGCCTATCTAGATATATTCCGCCTAAGTAGCGCAAATTAGAAGAGGTAAAATCAATTCTTAATACTAATGTTTTCCCGCAGTTTAGAAGGTTTGACTATCATTAATCATTCCTAACTTGATATTTTCTAAAACAATTACCATACTTTACATTACAGTTTAGAGATACAAATTCATAACATACTTTAAGCTGTAATAAAATAATGTTTTACCTTGATATAAGAATTGACAAATTTCTTGCAGAAAATTTCATAAATGTTTTAAAATATGATGTTGAAAAAATGAAAATTACTAATTGTCTTATTAAATTAAATCTAACGAACAATTACAATTAAACGTTTTCAAAATTTAACGTAGAATAAGAGGAAACTCCAGATGTTAAAATTATTTTATGAATTTTAATTTAAATAATACAGAAACAACATTGAACGATATTTAGTTTAATAAAAGGCACTTAATAATTTTTGCTTATGGTATATTTTAAAAATAAGTAAATATATATAATAAAAATAAGTAAATATATAATGTAACAAGCTTGAGTTGTAAGTAAATTAAAATATATCAGAAATGGTTAAATTATAAAATTGTTTTAATAATTTTATTGCTACTCTGAAAGTTAAAAAATACCTTCACAGAATTTCTTCAATTCATTAGTGAATTATGTTATTTAACTTTTTTGTAAATAATAAATAATTCATTTTGATAAGCATATCTGAGAGTTAAATTATTTTTAAATACTTACATTGTGTTTAACAATGTTAAATTAAACTTTTCAAATATTTAAATATATATGTTTTTAAAAGAAAAGGCTATTCAAAATATTTAGTAAATCCTTATAGCATTTCATATTTTAGAACATTTACGTTATTTTCCTTTTAAAAATTGTTAAACTGCTTACTGAGTGAACTATAAAAAATATGAATTTTTGTTTTAAAAATGTAAACTTAAAACATTTTATTGTTTATTTTTATTAAAATGGTTTAACAGAAAAATTAGTTACACTCTAAGAAAAAGCACTGTAATTTTATAGCAAAATGTGCTGGCGTTTTGGGCCTCAGTACAATATTCTGTAAATTTTACAGCATATTCGTAAAACCTGTACAGCACTTTTCACTGTAATTTTTACAGCACCTTTCACTGTATTTTTACAGCACTTTTTATTGTTATTTTAAAAGCACTTTTTATTGTTATTTTAAAAAACACTTTTATTGTTATTTTTACAACATATTTTACTCTGCATTTTGATGCATATTCTACAAAACATATTGCAATAGCTATTTACAGCTATCATCATGTTTTGTAAGGATAACAGTAGAGTATAAACCAATTTTGAATACACAATAGCTTATTTCCTAGTTACAGGCCAGCTATTATTAAGCAATATTTATACAATGTACAAAACATAAAGACATTACTTATGTTATATCGCAGAAGTTGTCATTTTTCAGAACATTTTGTGATCAATAAATTAATTTTCAATACCTAATGAGATTGTTTAACTTTTTTACCTCACAATCGTAATTTTAACAGAAGGTTGAATTTTTTATGACATATTTTTAGAAAAATTAAGAAATTACAGTTATACTCAATAAGATACAAAGCTAAGCATAAAATATATTGATTTTTGATATATCTGTGATTCTATAGATTTAGGACAAAAATAAACCTTACAAAATATTCCATTTTAATAATAATACAAAAGGGGAATATAATATAGTATTTTAATTATACTGTAAAGACAAAGAAAGTTTATTTTTGATATAGCTTAAAGTATTTGATTTTTTCCATTATGATAAAAGCAAATAAATATTCTGAGGAATAAAAAATCAATATAATTGACAATACACAAATAATTGTGAAGAAATTTTTTTATTTACATTTTAATAATTATAGCTATTTAAAGTTGGATACATTATTTAAAAGTGACAAAAAATTTTGCTTAGATTTTATCCTTGACATATTTTTAGATTTCGTTTTCCGCGAGGGATTAAAGTTGAACAAGTACCTGAAAAACAATAAAAAAAATAGAAATTAGACACATGAATAACCAATTTGAAACTTCAAGAGCTGAATACTTCAGAGGAAAAGTTATTCAGTAGTTTAATAAAATATTTAGAACTATTTATTGCCTTATATATAATTGATTGAATTTCCTTAAAATATACTTCTTTTAATAGTTAGCAAGTGGTTGTCACATTCATACAATCTTAATCATTTTGATGATAAAAATTATTTCAAGTGATTTTAGTAATTTCATGATATAAACTTTTGGTAATGAACGTCTCACTTCTTATGAAGATGATAAAATTTTTACTTCAATTAAATCATTCTAACTGATGTTTTCTATCTCGAAAAACTAATTTGTAACTGATTTAATTAAAAGAGAATATAGAATTTGTTTTCTAAGGATTTATTTATGTTATCGATCAGTATATCCTTGGAGAAGCAAATCATAACATTTCCAATGGGAACTGTGAATTACAAATTTTTATAAATAACGTGCGAAACGTGAACTTTATGCCTATATTTTAAAAATAACTTACAGAAGCTAATTAAAAAATTAATTTTGTAGAGAATAAGGGAAAATTTCTTTCACAAACTTATTTACACAATTTAAAATTATTTCCATCAAAAATAAACAGAAAAATTAAAATGCTATAATGTGTCAAAGTAAAGTTTATATCATGAAATTACTAAAATCACATTTATGAAATAACATTTTATAAAACATTTGCTTAAAACTGAATTTCTTTAATTCGTAAATAATTATTTCAAAAGTGAAATCTAAGTTGTCTTAGAGTGAGATCAAAGTTGTATTTCACTATAAGAAAACTTTAATTTCAATAAGAAATTGCTTGAAATAGGGCAAAATGAAGAAATATAAAAAAAAATATGATGTTCATTAAGTCTGCATATTATGGCATTATATACGCGCTTAGAGATAAATAAAGGAGAATTCAATTGAAGTTGCATCAAAAAATATATATTTAACTAAAATAATTTATTTAGATATTCTTAGAATTTTATTCTAATAAATATCATTATGTTTATTCTAATAAATATCATTATTTGTAATATTATTTTATTGAAAGAATTTACAAACATTTATGCCTAAAAATGATCATTTTAACGCATGTTACAAAGGGGAAATGAATATATGATCATAATTAGAATACAATTTAACTATCTGTATTAAAAAATAAACATTTTTAAAAACACTCTAATTAAAAAATTATTAAAAAATATAAAAATATATGTTATATTTAGTTAATATACAATAAATTGTATCAGCTTACAAAAGAAAGAAAAATCAGGAATTTTTAACAACGAAATAAATTAGAAATTCGATTAATAAATTTAATATTATATATCTAAAAGAATACAACAATAGATGATTTTTAAATTTTAATTTCGAAAGAAATATAGATAAGCAATTTTACAACAGTGCAAGCAATTTAATGAATCACTAATTTCGTCAAAAATATAATAATTAAAATACTAATCAATTATGTTACCAAACTACTATAAAATATTTTAAATATTAACAAAAAGTAAGTAAAAAATATTGACACTGAATTAATACTAAAAAATATGATCATTTGTAAATTCAACTTAAAATTTTTTAAAATCTTCAGTCAAATTTATAAAAATTTATGTATATCAAAGTTAGCTATTAACTTGCATAATAAACACTATGAAAAGTATACGTTACCTTATATTTGATGATTAAATTTCAATAGAAATTCAACTAAAGGAACAATTATTCTCAAAATATCACCAACTTACTAAGCGAATACAAAGGCAAATAAAGGGTGAAATTAATTTGATTTATTTGTCACAGGAAGAAAATAAACTTTTATCCCGTGAATTCAATGCCCATGCTCAGTAGCAAACCATTTTCTGCAGCTGAATTTTACAGTAATATTTATTGTAATCATTAATGTTCCTACAACAGCTACTTAAATAACAGTGATTTTTCTGTAATTTTTTTTTACAGTGTATAAGATGCCTTAGATTAATTCAGTGTTTCTCAACCTTTTAGTATTCATGGCCCAATTTTCAATCATAATTTTCATCACGCCCACCTCCTCACCGCATATAATAAAATGTATACTATAATAATGTATTTTAATTATTTTGGCACATAACTTACAATACAACCTTAATTTTAAAGTTTACAAATAACCAAGAATGTGGAAATTTATTAATATTTTGCAACACCGATCCTCAACACTGAATAAACAAGAACCCTATGACTTTTTGTTGCTCTGGCGTCCTACCATGTCGGGTATTCTCAACAGTTTCGCGAGAAGTTTCGATTTGTCTGGTCAGCTTAAAAGTTAAAAGCGTGCGCAGATGTGAACAAATGTTTTCTCATAGGGAGAAGGAAAAAGCTCTATGACGCCAATTTCAATTCCCGACAGTCTCATTCGAGTCGATCCTTCTATCGCTATTGAATCTATTCTGATTGTGTATGTTATATATGTTTTCATGTAAGTGCAAAAAAGTCACCGTATTAAATATTCACGGCAGCAGACTTATGCAGAATCATGGATACATTATTAAGCGGACATAAGTGAGCATTATATCATAGACAAATATTAACAAGTACAAAGATGAGAATGGTTCGGAAAATGAAATCAAGAAAATATTCTCAACAATACTTAAATTTTGGGTTCATTAGTACTGAAGTAAATGAAGAAGAAAGGGCCCTGTGTATCATTTGCTCACAAATGTGGGCGGCAGATGGCATGAAACCTAATAAACGATATTTAGAAGCGCTTCATAGTGAGTACGTAAACAAACCCAAAGAATTCTTTAGATTAAAATTAAAATCGTATAAAAATCAAAAATTGCTTAAAAAAAACTTTGTGAATGAAAAAGATTTAATTGCCTCTTACAAAGTTTCATATAAAATAGCCACACAGATGGAAAAAGCTTCACACCATTGGTGAAGAGCTTATTTTGCTAGCCGCAATTGAGGTTGTAGAAATTATGCTTGGAGATAATTTTGCAAAACAATTTCAGCCTATATCTATTTCAAATGATACTGTTGCTCGTCGAATTGCTGATATAGATGAAGATGTAGAGCATCAGTTTTTGTAGAAGTTGCGTGACAAATTGTTTACAATACAACTCGATGAGGCAACAGATAGTAATAAAGATGCTTATTTCGTTGCCTATGTTAGATTTTATAATGATTTATCAGTAGTAGAAGAATTATCTGCAAATCAATAGAACTCAAAGCAAGAGCACTCGAGTTATTTGCTATCTTAAATGATTTTATGATTGAGGCCAATATAGAATGGAGAAATTGCGTCAAAATATGCACGGATGGTGCTCATTGTATGCCGGAAGATTCCAAAGTATTCGAGCTTTTGTGAAACAAAAATCGCCACAGTGCGTCTTGACATATTTCACGATCAACAGATAAGCTTTGGCTTCCAAAGAAATGAATCCTGGTTTGAATATTGTGTTAACTACGGTTGTAACAGTAATAAATTATATAAAAATGAGACTTCTGAATTCAAGAATCTTTTCCGCAATTTGTAAAGACCCCGAATGTCAGTCGAATGGTAAGCATCTTGCCTTCGGTTCAACATTTCATGGTTTCGAATCCCCCCTTGGGCGCATAGATGTTTGTAGTGGTTCGGAATCCACTTTAAACTGTAGGTCCTGGTCTAATTAGCACTCTTGAAATTACTCGTGATTAGAAAAAAATGGTCTTTGGGTGACAAACAAACCAACTTTGTAAAGACATGAGTGTAGTACAATCAGCGTTGCTATTTTATTGCGAGGCAAAATGGTTATCACGAGGGAAATTTTTGTAACGTGTTTATGAATCAAGAGAAGAAATCGCCTTTTCCTAGAAGAGGAAAACAGACTGAAGCTGAGAATTTGCATGATAGTTTATTTATGAGTAAGTTGAGATACATGGTCGACATATTCGAGAAATTAAATTACTTGAATCTTCAACAGAAAGGAGCAAATACACATATATTGAGTATGAGTGATGAAGTTAAGGCTTTTTGAAGGAAATTGGAATTGTATAGCATAAAGGTAAAGCAAGAAAACTTAAAAATGTTTGCAAATTTGAATGATTGTATTAAAACTTACAAGGCTGAAGAATAACATGTAAAAGTTGTTTTTGTAAGCATTGAATACCATTTAACTATGCTAGCAAAGATTTTTAAAAAGTATTTCTTGCTGACGATAAACTAATATCAAGTTACAAGTGGGGGAAGGATCCATTTCAAAATTCTGCCGCAGGTCTCTCAATTGAAGAGAAAGAAACCTACATAGACTTCACGGCAAGCGGCGATACCAAAAGAGAATTTTGTAATAAATCACTCTTTGAATTTTGGGCAGAAGTGGATGATGAGTTTTCTGCATTAAAAACAAAGGCATTTCGCATTCTACTACCATTTTCAACATCTTACCTTTTTGAAAATGGATTTTCTGCGGTGGCTTCTTTGGAAACAAAACATAGACCTCAACTAAATATAGAAAAAGAACTGAGAGTGTCTATTTCTAATATTAAACCCTCCTTTGAAAAATTTTGATCTGAAATACAGTCCCAAGAAAGTCACTAATAAATATTAAATTTGTTTTGAATTTAGTAAGTTGTTTTAATTTAATAAGTAAATTATTAAATATGTCGAAATATATTTTGTTTTGTATATGTGTTCCTTACTTTCAATCAATCAATTTTTTAAATAACATTTTCTCTTGGATATTCTCGTGCCCCCCTATTAATGTGCTCGCGCCCCACAAAATCACTGGATTACTTGATTCAAATAAAAAAAAACTATTTTATTCAATTAAAATCAAATGCACATTATTTACAGTGATTTGTTTAGCTTTTTTGCCGCAAAGCCATCATAATGACAACCCAAGCTCTTTTATTCCAATTCCTGTTTACTTATGAAGATGTACATAAAGTTTTATTATATTTGTATGTCCATATTATTCAGTAGTTTCAAACTATATATTTAAAATTCGGTTTTGATTTATTTAACTTGTTCTTTTATTAATAAATACAAAAAATGTTTCACAAGTTTGAACAATAAAGACTCTTATAAAGACAATTAAAATAAAATTATCTTACATTTTGGACAAAAATGTTTTATCATGCTGTAGTAATTAAAATATTTAACTAATGAATTAGGAATAATAATAAAATTTTATAATTTGTTAAATAGTGATGATTTGAAATCATGTGAAGTAGACAAACAAGAAAATTCTATATTTTTTTTAAGATACCATCGTGAAACAAGATTTTAAGTTTGGACTAAATGATACTGGAATTATAACATTTAAATATGAGATAATTTATTATTTTTAAAATTGAACATTTAAATATGTTTGTTCTTTTTGCGTTATGCCATTGTTTTCGAAGTATATAAATTAATCTGTTTATTGTATGTCTTATATGTCTTATTCCCCCCTGTATCCACACACACACATTCATGTAGGTAAAATTTTATTATTTTTTAACTTAATGATTTTAAATAAAAATACTTAAAACAACTTTTTTCAATGGACTATCCCTTAAAATTTACCTTTTATGAATAACTTTCATTCTGTAAAATATTAATTCATGAAATGTAGATTAACTTATTTAATATTCTGTATCATTAAAGCATATATTTTAACTAATTGAATATTATTGATGAAGAAATATAATTTTTTTCCATAATCAAATAGTTTCATAACACTTATTTTATGATTAAAAAATATTAATTATCTATATCCAATGGAAATGGCATTCTATATTACCTCATTAATATGAAATGACTAAACATGGTTTTCTTTATACAATTTTAGTAAGTTTGCAGTTAAAATTTCAAAAATTCTTTTATTGTTAATTATATGAACTTGTAACACTAAATGTTGAATAAATTAAAATATTATTAAATAAGTTACATTTCAAAGTTTTAAAATATTTATAAAAGTATGGGATTTGCATATGCAATTATAATTCAAGATTATTAATTTGTTTTATCAGGAAAATAAACACATCTGCGTTTTACACTAAATGTTTTACATTTTATCTTTTCAAGATAAAAGTTATTTGAAAACCGATCGAGGTTTAAATTTTTAAATTACATTCATGAAATAAACAATGTTATTTCCAAAACATGTTTTAATATTTGAATCTATCAGAAAATGTGACAATGAATTACAATTAAGGTATTTTAAATTTTGTTATAAGTTTTTTATTGAAAATTCTTCTTCTTCACAGGCATAATTACCCTTTACAGGATTTGTCTCTCTCAACCACATGCTGTTTTCACCGTCTTCTCTCATATGGGATACATTGAAAATTAATAATTAAATAAGGATTAGCAAAAAAAAAAAAAAAAAAAAAATTGCTAGATTAAAAACCTTTATTTTGTATCAGGAATATGTTTTATTGATTAATTTTCAATTTATCAGTTGGTTATTTAATCTTAAAATTATAATAATATTTTAAAAAAATTTAAAATAAACATTTTAATATATTATGGTTATAAAAGTTTATTTATCTCAAATGTGTTCATCAAATATAAGTATTTTTTGAAGACTTATTCTTTTCTTTAAAGGGTTGAATGCACGTCTAGTTAATCAGTGACATCTGATTTGAATATTAAATAACATATTAGTATTTTTCAAAATATTTTTGTAATTTCTTTACACTAATAATTATTATAGTGAATAAAATATTCTTGGATAGTAAACATATTGAGAGACATATTATTTCTAACAATTAGATCATAAACTGAGAAATTAATGCAGAATTAGCCAATTTATGCATCAATGCACTGAGGTCAGTCAACTAACTTGTATAGGGTAAGGATACAAGAATAGAAGTGTCAAAGTAATGTGCTCATTTATTCTTCATAAACAGAAATGATGGTAAAAACACATTAACTTATGTATTCCCAATTCATAATGATATACAAGATTGGCTGATGGCACATCTTGGGCCTGCCTACTTGGTAGCCAGAGATGGGCTTAGATTTCTTTCATCTTTAGGGTAGTAGGAGTGACGTGTTTTAGAATTATCACCGGTCATTATTTCTTCTGGCCTATCGGTCCAAAATTATCCCGGCCTACTTTCCTCTCTGTCCTCACTCTAATTCTATGCAAATGAGTTTGGAACATGTGTTTAGTTGCCCCCCCCTTCTTCTAGCCAGTCAAGATGACTTTGGATTCCTACTCCCAGCAAACTGTGTTTCTAAATCTTACAGAACAGCAAGCGGCTTTATGTCCGAGAAGACTTTGGTAGACGTAATTTAAAGGTAAATGTTCTCTTCATTAAATTAAATACATGTAAAGGAATTTTATGTGTGTAAATAGTAGGCTGATATTTAATATATCTAACATGTAAAGCAGTTTATAATATTGTTACTTCTATAAATGCTTATGTAATTGTAAATTCAATTTTAGATTGAATAAAAAAAGCATTTCCACCTGTCTGTTTTATTAAACTAATGCTATTTAACACGGACATTTCGTTATTTAGAATGTCGGAAATCCAAAATATATAACTGGATTGGCGTTCTCAACAGAATAGATTTTGCCAGCGTTAAATATCGTTTAATTAAAGAATAAAAAATTAAGTCTCTCAAACGTGTTTAATTTATACTGAAAAATGCAATCATTAATTACGTTGGGTCTAATGAACAGAATTACAACATATTTCCTTTAAACTACTTAGCAATAAATGTGATCCCAACATTGTGGATATTTACAAGATTTATTCTGATCACAAGCGCACATAATAACTTTTCAGCGTCTAATTTAATTGAGAACATTTAACATTAATTATTCGAAAGTTAACCTAAATAAAAAAAATCCACATAAAGTACATTAAAATAATATTTACTCCTGTAATGATATTAAAAGTAACGAAAGCATATTTCACAAAATTTACTGCAAAAATCACTTAAGTTTATTATTCAAAATTTTCTATCTTTGCCTTAAGTAAAATTATAGCATTCTAATTGAAACTATAAATAAGTATTTAAAATTATCATATTGAAATAAATCATTTTTGTGCTTACATATACCGATTTAAGAAAAATCTAGTTTTAGAAGTTACTTAGCAGACTATTTCTTGCAAAATTTATAAAGAATAAATTGCGGAAAGCTTTAAGCTATTTTGTTTACAAATTTACAAGCAAATAGCAATAGAGAATTGTAACAGAATCAAAGTCTTTCTACTCATCTAATGTTTAAAAATAAGGAAAAAATATCAGATTTCTTTAAGTTTCCCTCACTATCATATCGTTATCTCAGTTTGTGTAATATGAGTGAACATGAATTTGTGAATAATGTCCTATTTAAAATATTTCTCCAAGGATATTTTATGAAGAAAATCTGCCTAACTTTAGTCAAGTAAATTATGTTTAAATTATACTAGTAAGGGCAACTTTATAATTATGAACAAAAGTAAATATGATCATTGTAATTGTTTATACAAAACTATATATGTTTATATTCTGGAATAAATACTACTTAGATGATAATTGAATTCTAAAATAAAATAATGTCTATTGGACAAGATTTTAGACATTGAATTGGTTACAGATGGAAAAGTATATTAATTCAGAAATATTTCTGAATTTATTTAAAATATATTTTAATTTTATTTAAAGGGGTTAAAAAGTGGCTAAAGATACTTACAAAAAATACACAATCACAACTACAATTTATATAATCATATGTCGGCCAACTTGTCTAGGTGTCAACGTGCTTAATGGCGGATAGGGAGGTCCTCTGTTCAAATTACGGTTCGGTCATGGATGTTGCTATCAAACCTGTCTTTATCTTTTCCTTGTATGAATGAGTTGGGAATGATAGCCTACCCTATAAATTGACCCTTTGGCATGTGCGTATGGAAGAAAACGGACTCCACACCAAAATATGGTTCAGTTAGAAAAGTGGAGCAGTGCATCCTAAAATGCTGGTCTGGCTGGCCACGTGACAAAAACAATAACATTTAATCATATATATTGGTAGAATAGATCATCTGAATGCAAAAATACACACACACAATTTGAAGCTATTACACTGGTTAAAGAAAACTATACTGTTTCGATAAAATAGACTCTGAACAAACTAACTTCCAAACATAAAATCAAGTGGTCTAATGTCTTTGCTTCTAACAAACTTTTCTGACTTGCTGTTAGTATGAGGCCGAAATTTATACATCTTCAGAAAATCCTAGAACATTCCCACCTCGACGTCCTACAGCATTCATATAGTGACCTTAAATTGTATCAGCTTTTATGAGTTCAATCGATTCAAAACATAGAAAATTTTGACTAATGTTTTAGCACCCAAATGTTCCCAAACCAATAAAAATATTGCCAAATGGAACCAAAGTAAAAACACACAAATAATTTGAAAAAAGATAATAACACACAAATAATTAAAAACATACGACTTACCCATATTTTGTAAAATGTTTAATAATATTAAATTACCAAATTATGTCACTAGATATTTGTCTAACATAAAAAGCTTAAAAGGATGTAAAGTGAAATATTTTTTATTTAATTATATAAATCAAAATTTATTAATTAATATAAATTTTATACATGAGCAGACTTTGTACTAAATAAAAATACAAAAGAGTAAATTGATGTGTGTCATGTTGAAAGCCTGAAATTGTTGAAATAGTAATAGATAAAAATTTCAAGATATATTTGTATAGCAAAAACGATTTCTTAAACTTTTATTGTGGTAAATAAATATTTAGTATACTAACGAAAAAATTTAGTTATTATTGAAATATGTACATTAATGTTTACTGAAAGTTATTCATAGACATTTAAGTTATCAAAGAAATATCATTTCTTTCCTTGGTTAATAAACATTTTTGCATATATTTTGAATGTCTTACTAAAGTTTATGCAGCAAATTTTAAAAATAATAACCAATTTACACACTGTCACATCTGAGGAAAATTCAAGGTATGAGTTTATGTATTTTGTACCATCTTTCATAGGATGCTATGTAATGCATGCTTAGACTTTTATTTTAATCCACGGAATTTACACAAATGCATTTCCATTTTACTTATAAAATGAAAAAAATATAAACGTAAGATGCAAAAAGAATTAAATTAATTTTATTTAGGAAGCAATACATTTTATTACTACATAAAAAAATGCATATCTCATATAATAAATAAAATATGAATGAACAAATGATTTATTTAACTCTTGTACTTAATCTAAATGTACATAATTAAACAAGTAGAAACAATGCTTTTACTTCAGGAATATCTGAAAGTAATCAATTTTGTAATTTTTGGGACATTACAGTAAGTAGAAACTAATAAATGATATATTTCTATGAAAAAGAGAACTTTGTAATATGTGTTTTGAGTTTGCGCACGCGTGTGTGTTTATGTGAACTGTTTGCATTTCTTCGTCGTTTTTACAGAAACTGATATTTCTCACGTAATGTTGTAATATATTGTTTACAATATTATAAAGAAAACATTCTTACATTGAAGCGTTTTTGTAAATTTAGTTTTTCATTTATAAAATGTTATTATTACTCAAAATTTGACAATTATGTGAGTAGTATATGAAGGGGTGTTAAAGACACTCTAAAAATGCAATATTTTTTGCAAAATGAGACCTATTTTGCAAGTTTTATATCTGTTTTTTTATATAAAAATTTGCAAAAATAGAGCATTTTTGATTTATAAAATTTAAACAACAAAGTTTGTTTTCATTAAAAAAGGAACTTTTTTTTCACAAATATGTACAGTATTTTTACTGTGTTTAAGCTGTTTTTGACTAAAAATAGAGCTTTTTTTCGCTTTTAAAATTTCAACAAAAAAATTTGACCTTTCATTGAAAAAATATTCACTAAAAATGCATTATTTTAACGTTTTAAGCTATTTTTTCATCAAAATTGAGTTTTTTAGCTGTTTTATTATATAAAGTCGTGTTTTATGGATATTTATACATGCTTTTTTTCAAGAAATGCAATATTTATGTAAGTTTTTGAAAAGATAAGACAAAAGCCATTTTATGTGTTTTTTAAAGAAAATAAATTTTTTATATGCAAGAAAGGTTTTAATTTATTTCATTGTCCATCACTACCAATTGATAATTTAACACGATCGTTTCTTTCACCATATGTAAAACATGTAACAGATTCAGTATCAGTTGTTAAAGGTCTAGAAAATATAAATACTTCTCCAAACTGTAATTGTATTAAAGGATTATGTGTACGATTTTCAGATTTCAAAAAAATTTTAATTTTCATATGCATATCAGTTATCAGTTTTAAATCAGGTTCTAGTAGCTTAGAGCTCATTAAATTGATTTCTACAAGTCTAAAACCACCTGTATAATATGTTGCACATTTTTCTTTAATTATAGCATAGAAATTTATATAGATGATGGAACCAAAGACATTGAAACAGGATGTATATTAGGAGATTGGAGAGATGAACTTGGAAATGATAAATACATTAAATATTGGATATCTAGTAAAGATTATGGATATATACTAAATGATGAATCTGCACATGGAAAAGTAAAAGGATTTAAAATGTCTTATCAGAGTGAAACAATGTTAGATTTTGCTAACCAAATGAAAAGAATTACACGTGAAACTGATTGTATAGATGTTGAAATTAACCAATTTAAAATAGAAAAAAATAGAGATATCTCAAGTACTAAATGAAATGAGAGATATATGTTTGGATTTGATAAACGTAAAATCTTGGACGATTATAACACAGTACCCTTTGGATATTAATATCTTCAATATTTTATATCTTCAGTATTTTTTATCTTTAATTTATAATATTATTAAAAAAGCTATATAAAAATGCATTTAAAGTAAAATGACTGATATATCACTGATATTCCATATTCAAGAATTTATCCTTCCAGATAAAAAATCATCAGAGAAATTAACTGGACACATTTAAAGAACCAATTGCTGAAAAAATTCAAGCATTTACACCTAATTGTGAATTAACAGAACAAGAAATAAAAACTGTTCGTAAAGGCAATCTTGAAATTCACGGTCTAAGATTTAACAGACATTCAGATTATAAAAGTTTATGGACTAGTATATAATGAAAATGTTAAAAATTATACTCAATATTTATATGACGAGTATGGTGGTAGATTTGCTTATAAAGGAGAAGCAATTGAAAAGGAAATATTTGAAGAATTAAATATACCAGCTGTTGATATTGATTTACCTAAATGTCCTAGAATATTAAGTCCTATATGCTCTCTATATAAATGCTGTCAGTATCATAAATCCATTCAAAAAATAGTTTGTAATAAATGGAAGAAATAAAATACTTAGATATTAGTGAAAAAATAATAGAGAATTCAAAATTAATTAACGCGCTAATTGAAGTCAATAAAATACATAACAGATATGGAATTGATGATTTAATAAAGAAATATATTGATCAAATAAGAGAATTAATTTTAAAAGTTGAAAAGAAAGATGTAAGAGAAAAAGCACTTTATCTAGTACATGAAACATCTTATTATATTATAAATAAATATCTTTAGAAAATATTTTTGAAAACGTAAAATAATTTAATAAAATGAAATGTCATAAATAGAAGAATTCAACAACATTAAAATGAATATATATCCTGAAACTTTTAAATTAATAGATTTGGAAAATACAATTTGATATCTTTGAAAAAAATCAAACAAAATTTGGATCTTCATTAATTGCAAAAGTAGAAGTAAACGATAATAAAAAGGAATTTTACTTAAGTTCTTGCCACGCTTATTTATCTGAAAGAGCAATTAAAAAAAATTAGTAAAAATAACTATCGATTCAGTTACAAAGGTAAGATAAATGATAAAGATTATGATTACGAGTTGGAAGAATTTTAAATCTTTATCTTTTTTATGAAAAAAACACATGCTATGGCTATTATCTTATATTTTCAAAAACTTAAAAAAAAACCTTGCATTTTTTATTAAAAAACATACGTTTAAATATCCAAATAGCACAAATTTTTATAATAAAAAAGCTTAAAAAATTCAATTTTTATAAGAATAACAGCTTAAAAACATAAAAATAATGCATTTTTTAGTGATCATTTTTTTCAATGAAAGGTCAAATTTTTTTTAAAATATTAAAAGTGAAAAAAAGCTTTATTTTTAGACAAAAACAGTTTAAAAATACTAAAAATATGGTATGTTTTAGTGAAAAAAACGTCCTTTTTTAATGAAAAACACACTTTTTTTAAATTTTAAAAAATCAAATCTATTTTTGCAAATTGTTCTTTTTTTGCAAATTTTTATCAAAAAACAGCTTTAAAACTTACGAAATAGGTCTTATTTTGCAAAAAATATTGCATTTTTAGAGTGTCCTCAAGTCCCCTCCCCCATATACTACTAATGTGCAAACGTATTGCATATTCTTTCTAAAATATCGAAAACATATTATTATGAGCATCAAAAATAATTTGATTTTGATCTCCTGGGTAAACTACAATTTTTAGGCGTTAAATTACTATATGTACTTGACAAAATTGCTCATTAAATAAGAATTTTTTTATTTTTAAACTACATAATTTTATAGAACAATTTTAAGTAAGTGAATGTTCTTAACTGCCATTTTCATTCCGGGAGTTTTATCCGCAGCATTATGTATATTGAAATAAAAATTATTCTCAAATTTATACCCTTCCTTTGCATAGTAATAGAGCCGTACACTTTAAAAATATTTTATAAATTGAATAAGCTGTTAATAAACTGATAGTTTAAAACATTGCTTACTCTTTTTCTTACGGTTTTCCATTATTCGCTTCTAAGTTTCTTCTGAATAGAATAGAATTCTTTCAAGAATTTTCTCTTAGTATTTAAAAATTCTGCAACTTAAAATTTAACAAAATGTTGCTCAGAATTATAACAAATTGTTGTTCATGGAGCCATAGTTATGGTTAAGATATGATTATGATCAAGAGAGTTATATCGATGTGACGTGTGATATACGTCGATACGGCGTTACAGTAAAAGCTGGCAGTCAATGCACGTATATATGTTTCGACACAAGTTATATGCACTTGAGACACACTGTATTGTTTGAATTAGATGCCCAAAAGTTACAAGTATTCTGTAATTTTTGAATATTTATATTATTTTGAATACTTTTGAATATTCCTTCGAGTAATGAATCATTACCAAAAAATAATTTTTGCTTACATTAAATTACGAAAAATCCTCTCGCTTTATATTAACATTATTTAACGATACTTCCTCATAATCCAAACACAAGTTCATGAAGATTTTTAATGTTTTAGAGTTATTTCTTTCACGTTTGATTTTAAGAAATATGACTGCTAAACATGATTCGCTTGATTATATGAGATCAGAATAAGTAGAACCTTTCCTCTGGCATTTATTTTCGCAAAATAAACAGTTTAGCATCGAAAAGTCTCTAAAGGTAGAGTTTTTTAAAATTTAATTTACGATTTCCGTGGGATTTCCATTAGGTTTCATAAGGAACGGAATGTTGTTCATTGTAGCAGTAGCACTTTTCAGAACATAGTTGCTCAATAGTTTGATTAATAGGTCAAAATATTCACAGTGCAACCATATCATACAATAAAAAACTTTAAATCAAGATTATGTGCAAGTAATTTTCCATTCTCTTATTTTCATTGATTAAAATGCCTGATATAACAGAAAAATTACACAAATCGGTATTTAAAAGCCTTTCTCAGAGTATACAAAGAATTTTTGTATCATTTTCAATACAATGAAGTAGTATTTAAGTAGATTTCTCATAGATTAATTTAAATTATTTTCATCCCCCAGACAAAGCAATTTTTATTCTTTATTTCATATATCATCAAAATTCCTTGATAATAGTAATAAAAAGATTATAAAATTTTGGATTGTTTTAAATTTAATATTTTTTTAGGGGAAAGATAAAATTATTGAATATAGAAATGAGTATATTATTGTTAAAGTAAAATTATTAGTTTCTGCAATTCTGTAACTTATATATATATATGTTTTAGTTTATTTAATATGGGACGTAATAAGAAATGGTATAGTAAGAATTGTGTGAAACATACACACTGCCATTTCATATGAACTGTTTTAGATTTATCGGGCGTTTTCCAAAATTCATTATAAACTGAAAATTTTTTAATTTTAGAGACTAAATATCTCATATGATAAATATTTTCGCTTCACTGCATTCTTTACAAATTTTATCAATAAAAAAGTCTTGCAAAAATCGAGTTTCCCCAAGAAAAAAGTTTATGCAAGCAGATCAATCAATCTGTCCGGTTCTAGAGAAGGAACTCTTAATGAAAAAGCAAATATAACTTTTAGTTTAGAATTCATGTTTTGCCTTTTGAATAATATATATATATATATATATATATATATATATATATATATATATATATATATATATATATATATATATATATATATATATATATATATATATATATATATATATATATATATATATATATATATATATATATATATATATATATAAATAATGTATTATAATTTTTATATAATAATTTATAACAATTTTATAATATACTTATTAAATTACTATTATAAATTGATGAGATAATAAAAAAAGAAAAATAAACGTTAAATATTTTTAATTATGCGAAAAGTAAGCCCTGCACCAGTATTCTTTGACGCTATTATAACACAAAATTAGGACAATGACAATTATGGTTAAAATTATTGATAAAAACGATGACGAGTTGCTGACTGTTGATGTCACCTGGACTGCGACAAAAAAAAAATTCTGAATTTAAATGAAAATACGTATGAATGTAGTTAGGAAGGCATGCTGGTGAGACTTGGGTAGATCTGGTAAGAAATTAACGAGCAATTAAATGAAAAATTGAACTTAATTTTAAGGAATGAGTTGAGCCACTGATTCTTTCTTCTGGCTGATGAACAGACAAGGAGCGGACTCACCGACATTGGTGGGGTGCTGGTGGCTTCCATCTAAGAGCTGCAGGAAGGGAAATTTTCCGGGAGCTATCGTTTTCATAGTCGATATACCCTTTCTTCTGTGTAATTAACTTGTTTTTAAGAATTTTTCAATAAAGGTTCATTCCTCTCTATTATTTACGTGACACAAAGAAGGAAACACAAAATCTTCCTTGATTAATGTTCATGTAGAAAATTTAAACGCAACTTCCACTTAAAAAAAGACTCTTACAAATGGGTCAATGTGAAAGCTTATATAGTATTGAATTTCAACCAATTGCCAGATTCTGTTTTCTCATCCAGGTATATTAAGATGGTAAATTGTAATTTTTCAGAGCTTCCCCCCTTGAAACAAGTCAATAGGATCTGGTCTTTGTAAAATTTCATTCCCGAAGCTAACACTTGGGTGTTAGAATATTTGTTTTATGTCATTTTAAAATCTTATAATATCCAATGAAGTTTGCAACGTCCTACAAACGTAAACGAATACATTTTCTTACTATCATAAACACACGGATATCTTTGCATTACGATCAGCGCATCTCATGACAACATATGGGACGATGCATGTGGGGACACACTATTTCAATTTCTGAATATGTCTTCGGTGCTAGATTCACTGTACATGCCAAAATAATACCATGACCTTAGAATAATTTAATAACGTGTCTAGAGAATAACATAATTTCTAAATCAAAAATACTGAAAGTCCTTGATTTGCGCTTTTACTTAGAAAAGATTTGCATATTCTCCGGGCATCCATTGCATCTTGAGCAGAAGCGACAGGAAGGAAAGATCATCGAGAGCCTTGATTTGATGAAACTCTTATGTTTTCAAATAATGATTCAGGCTCGTAACTATATTTCTCCCTCCTACGCGTTTACAGGCCACGAATTTTAAATAAACGGATGTTTATTTATTTACACTACATAATAAAGTTACTCATGCTCGACCTTTTACATGCATTGAATTATTAAGTTTTCGTATTCTTTATCTCCGTTTCTCTTTATTTGGTAGTGCATTATCATCATGGCTCACAGTTGAAGCTAGGAATCTTAATATCCACGGTGTAAATTGTCTGAAAAGATGACCTTCCACAAAACTCATTCAATCATCGCAAGGGAAGAAAACCTTAAAACTCCCGAACACCCACACCGAGAGTCTCGCGTGTAGATGGGGAAATGGAGCCATTGTTCAACTGTGGTCGGTATAGAAACTTAACTTCTCGCTCTAAAATTTATTCCGATCACCACCAAGGTCATATAAGGTTCAATTTGCAAGCATATTTCTCGTTTTTTTTCACATCACTGTTATGACATAGAAGAAATAATGATCGAAATAGCGAACGAAATTTTACTATTATTTCAATAATATGCCAAATAATTTAATGTAATTTATTTTCCTCTTTAATGATTTCAGTAATACATATGTATTCTATGTATTTCTGGTAATATGAATATTAAAATATTTAACATTAAAATGTTTCAATTTAGTTTTGTATTTTGCGCATGATTCTACTTTTTAACGAAAACAAATTCAATGCAAATGACAGTTTATATTGATTTCGCACTTGTTTCAATATCTTAGACCTTATACGGTGATTTAGAGCAAACAATAATGCTTTTAAAACTGAGAAAGTAAGCTTTTTATGGGACTTGCAGGAGAAATAATTTCTCATTCGAAAGACACACGTATTTTATATCTGTGTTTTTGAAATTCTTATTCCATTTATTTTCTTGCTTTGCAATTTACCAAAAAATTAAAATAAGGAGGTTGTTACAAAGTGAAAAAAATAATACGTCTCGGGTATTTTATTACAAATGAAAATATATAGACCTGCCAAAATATTTTCATCCAGGTCTGGCTTTTTTCCTATTCAAAGCGAAATTTAAGAGGAAGCGAATTGTATTACATTCTTACTGTGCGTTAAACTAGATACTTATACTTTTAAAGCAATACATTTTTGAATTAATAAGTTTTCTTTAAAAAAATTTCCTTCAATGAAATTGTCTATAAAACTTATCTCCAAATAAGAAAAAAATCATTAAAATAATATCTAACTACTTCGAGCAGAAAGAAAATTTATTTGTCTATGGCTGCGAATTCAATCAAACTATCTCAGAGCAGACAACTATAGTAAGTTAATCATGGAGTGAGACTAACCAAACAATATGAAGAGATATGAGCAACATTTCTTGCCAACAAAATTGAAACACCAAGAAAAACAAAAAATATCAGAAAAAAAAATTATTTTGTAGATGTCATGTTGACTATGTATCAGATGTTTAAATTTACAGGCATGTGTGAAGTGTGCATCCTGACAAAATCAGGGTAACTAGAGTAGCCGCCGTTCTTGAAAATCACCTTCACCGCACGACTCGGCTTTGATTTAAAGAGACTTTGAATGTGTTTTTGGGGTATGGAAAACTACGCAGCTTCCACATTGTCAAAGTTAATCTGGTGTGGCACCAGGGGATGTAATTTTGTTCAATCGTTGACATACCATTGACCACAAGTTTTCTATTCGCAAAAGATTTGGAGAGCAAGCCGGCCAGAGAAAGAATTCAATCTGGCAATTGTCGAAGTACCCTTGAATAATGCGTGTCACGTGCGGCCGCGCCTTATCCTGTTGAAATATGGCTGTAAGCAAGCCCTGAAAGTAAGGAAGGACAATTGCCTCCAATACCTGCTGTTTAAAGTGCCGGCAATGCGCATTAAAGGAGTGAGGGAGTGATATCCAATACTACTTCATACCATAATATCTGGTACATGAACAGTGTGGCGGTGCATAATGTAGCTATTCAGCATTCTCTCTCCACGGTGCCTGAAAACAATTTTATTCCATTCTGCCGTCCTGAACCTTCATATATCGCATTTTTAACACCGGAGACCTCTGTGACTATACATAAAGAGTAGACAAAGAAATGGGCGTTTTGCGGACAGATCATTTAACTAATAATTACTTCGAAAGGTACACGCATACACTGGATGATGCGTTACAGGCTGAATGTGTTGTGCTATGGTTTGTGATATGCTTGCTTTGCGGAAACCATATTTAATAGTCTTGTACTAACAACGAAACCCTAAAATCTTAAAATTCATTAAATTTAACTTTTTTAGCTTGGATAAATGGTGAATGTGAGTGGTTTTTATTAAAACTAAAGTATTTGTGCACTGATGATATGTACAAGAAAATAATTTACAAAATAATATACAAGAAAACATGGGTATTGTAATGGGTCAAATTGAGGACAAAAAAAAAATATATATATATACATAGTTTTTTGTTAAAATATTTTTTCTCTATTTATGAAATAGTTTTAATGTCATTTATTAAAATTTTACTAGAAATTTTTAATCATTTTACTTGAAATAACAAATTTTTTCTATTATCGGAAGACAAATGCTTAACTTTAAAGTTCATAATATTTATGAAAGAGCTGAAAAGTCTGTGCCTTCCCAAATCAACTAAATGTTAAAAATATCAACTAAAATTCTTCTTAAACATGGACTTGTAAGCAACCATGGAGTTCACTTTTGTTAATACGTTTTCTTTAAGAAAAATTTAGTTTTTTTTTTTATGTAAAAAATGTTTGATGAAAATAATCAGAATATTTTCATAATTTTTTTTATAAAATTTGAATAATCGAATAAACATTTTTTAATATAAATACATTTTCAGTAAAAATGTTTTTTTTTCTGAATTTCTTTACTTATCCATGTTGCAATAGATTTTTTCTAGCGATGCTGTATAAAATTCAAAACCTTATTTAAACTTTTAGTGTGAATACACCCTCTAAAAATATTTTTTTTTGAATTTCTTTTGTTTCAATGTAATTCGATTTTGAAAAATGTATGCTTTCGAATGTTTTGTTTTTAATTAATATAATTTTACATGTAAGTTTTCTTTAATATCTGATATTTTTAAATTATTGTGATTAAATACAATTTTTGAATGTAAAATATTTTACTAATATTAGTAAAAAAAGCTGAAATGAAGATTTGTAATTAAAGGATGTTAATTTTCTCAATAATTAGTAATTTCAATAAAATTCAGAAAAAATTTATTTAATGTTTCAGAAGAATGAACCCTACATACACCATTGAGCATATCTCACTGCCTTGAAATTCATTGTATCCTGTATCCATTGTATCCAAATTTAAATACCGTGAAATTTTCACTATACATTATGCTTGTCAAATGGGGATATAAATGGGCAAGAGAATACAAAACATGCTTGAAAACATTTAGTAGCGGCATTTCACTTATGTGGGTAGTTGTTACTGCTGGATTGCTTCAAACTGGTCGATAATACAACTTGTTTTATAGTATCAACTACGTACTATTTTGGGTGAGACTATTTGAAATGATTTCAAAACACATCCTGATACAAATGATGGTATCACAGTAGACCATCACTCCCTATTTTATGGATACATGGTAAGAGCGGTTCCAGCAATTTTTAACCAATACACACATCCGTGGTTGTCACCAGGGCCCAATGAAAATGGGAATCGTCAGTCAAGAGTTTAGCTTTTAGTCTGCTCTGTTTCAGTTAACTGAAACTAGGAATGCTGTCATGAAATTTAATGGGGTGCAAGCGTGAAATATATCTGACCTAACACTTTGCGTCAACGTAAAATCCATTATTTCCAAAGAGGGCCCAATTCATTAAGCTCATGAGTGAACCAGACAGTTAAAAACGAGGAATTCGTGTTCTGCCAATTGTTCAACTATTATCTTTTTTTATTATCTAAGACGGCAGCTGTCATTTTATTTTGATGGTTGACATTATGACCCAAATTTAAAAGCAGTTTTAAAGCCTTGCCTAACTTTTTGCACAATACCTAAAATGGGTTTGGTTAAACAAAATGTTTTCTGACGCAAACACTTTCATTCCACTGAAAATAGTTTGGAATCTCTATATATTTTTGCTGAATACATAATCTCAGTTCACTGAAGTGGAAGCACAATTTATTCGTTGATCTCAAAATAATCAAATAAATTTACAAATTTGTTAATACATTTCGTCGAAATGTTGCTCTTATATTTTTGTGTCTTATAATTTACAGTTTATAATTAGAAAATCTTTATTTGAAATTTATCGTGTATTAAATGTTTTCAATTTAAGTATTAGTGAAACTTGAAAAAAAGAATATAATTATGTGTCAAATACAAAATAAATGCAATGTTTAGCATATAAGATAATCACAGTTATCATGATATTTTGAACCTATAGATTAATTAAATTATTCCCATAATGTAAGTTACGAAGTACTCTAAAATAAATTACAACAATTTTAATTTCCAATCTTAGATTATTTTTCTTAAAAAAACATAATATAAAATGGTGTTTCAATTATCCAAGCCAGTTATTGATTTCATTGCTGAATTTCAAGAATTGTAGTAATTCAAATATATTTTAAAATATCTATGGTATATTTATATACTATAGCATTTAGTTAATGAATATTTTATTACATAAAACAAACTAGATTTTTCGGTATGATTTCCAATTTATTTCAAGCAATTAAGCATTTTATTATGAACAAAATTAACAATTTTAAAATTTTAATTTTACTTTCACGAAAAAGTGATTTTTTAAGCAAAGCAATGAGTTTAAAATAAATTAAAAAGTATGAATCAATTATTTATAGCTTATTGAATTGTACATCCAGAATTGCACTATTCCAATTATAGTTTACCAAACTCTTTTCGAATAAAGAGCAATTTCCAGTTTTTCATAATTAAATCACTTATAACTAATTTCAGATAATAAAGATTAAAAATTTAAATTTTGTTTTTAATTAAATATATAACAAATTTTGAATACTATCATATAAATTTTTAGGAAAACACATGGATTGATTTTGCTTCAGAAGAAGTAAATTAGATTTTGAGCTTGAGACATTAAAAATCCAATAAAAATGCTTGAAAGAAAATTTCATCCAAATCTTTATGAAAAGACAGTAAAATTTCTAATACTTCCTTCAGAAAAATTGTCAATTGTTTCAAATTTTAAATTTAACCTTTTTCTATTTTTATTAAGATGAAAACAATTTGAACAGATAATTAAAGGTAATATCAAAAATTAATTGTCTCTTGTGTCACCTAAAATGATTAGTGTGAAGGATATCGAATATTAGAAACGTTTTCCATGTTTGTTTTGAAAACTAATTCAAAGTTAAGAGTTAATATTTATAAATTCACAGTTAATATATTAATAAACGTGAAATTATTTGTTACAGATTTTAACTTACTGTAAATAGTAACTATTTTTATAGTTAATAGTTAAAAACAGAAAAGATGTTTCCCAAGAAAATTTTTTTTCTTGAAGATATTTTCATAATAATTAATTAATAAGTTTTCTTCAAATGCTTCGATATATTTTTTAGAAAATAATGAGTTAACTTTTAAAGTGAAATGAAACATTTTTATAACATTTGTTTAACCACCAGAGAGATGCTTAAATTCTTCAAATAATATCTGTTGCATAAATTAAAAATGCAAACAGAATTTTTTTTATAAATTGATCTTAATTGAAATTCTTTACACGATTTCTTTTAAGAATAGTCCGCCTTAGATATAAAAAATTAAATAACAATTATGGTTTAATAAAAAAATCAATTTTCTCATCAAAGAAACGGTGCAACGTTAAAGGATCTCATATCTCTCCTCCACATATGCATGACATAAATTTCACACGATTTGTAGGATACCTTCAGAGTGCTGATTTTTGATTGTCCAGCAAAGAATTAACATTGAAAAGATAACAACTGAAGCAAAATATTCATAAAAATTATTTAAAATTATTGGCTATTGTGAAGATAAATCAAGCCTTTATGATGTTAATCTAATCAATGTGTAGAATCTTTCCCATAATTTATGAACTATTCATATTTTTATATTTTATTATAACAGAAGTCTAATACTGTATGAGAGAAATCGAACATTTGTAAAAAATTGTTTGCTGTAAAAAACCAAAATTTCTTCTGCCAAAAATAAAAAGATTGTTCAATGGGTATGGTTTTATTTGAACGGTTATGACAGTTTCCATTTATTGAGGATTTCTAGTCATATGAAAGAGACTTATAGTCTATGAATTTGATCACGAATGAAAATTTTTAGGTTAAACATGATTCTGTACCTTTTTTTATTAAGTTAACATTTATCGTCAATAAAAGCATTTTCTCAAAGTGCAATTAGATAAAAATACTTTTTTCCAACTTCACTTATCGGTTTTATTCAGTTTCTTTTTAATTTAAAATAAGTTTTTATTTTTAAATATAATATAAAATACATAAACTATATTAATACTTTCTCGTTCAGTCAAAGATCCAGATAAGTATTTATATACAATAAAATTCTGGGTATTTCTAATAAAAAATTCTAAAAAATAAATTGTGCAGCGAAAACTTTTGCGCTTATTAAATTTATTATCTGACATGTAACAAATAATTATTTTCAACGATGATAAGAACACTATTTTAATTAACATAATGTAATGCAATTCTTCTTTTGAATGAAGAATCATTTGAGAAAAATAAACAAATATTGTTTTCCGTATTACCTTATTTGTTTTGATAACAATAAATAATTTGAAAAGAAAACGGTACAATTTTACTTAAACACCACTCAGTAATTTCTTATGTACGTTTTGAAAATTTTAAGTTGCTTCGTTAAAAACTAAAACAAATTGCTTCGTTAAAAAAATAAAATTGCTGTTATTTTTATTAATATGCAAAAAATGATTAGCTACACTAAAAGATTCAAATAATAATCAACCACAAATTCTCAGCATAAAATAAAATAAATATTGGTCTAGATTAAGAATGTAGCATATAATTAATTGTTCCTCTGTAGGTTTTTGGGGTTATTTTATTCAATTATAAATTCAGAAGTAAATATGATGAAAATTACATATTTTTTTTGATTTTATCATGTGTAGTTATCATACAATGTATTTTAATTGAATATTTTTATATGAATTATAATTAACATGTTTTGTATATATTTTTATAACAAAATTTAAGGGTGTGTTAATTATAGTAAGGAATGCGAAGAATGTTATTTATACACAAAACGTAGCATTGTAAGAAATTTCTTTCTTTCTGTTCCCAGTAGTACCTATTTAAGAAGTTACATAGTTACATTCTCACTAGGCATTGTTCTAAAATCTCAAAACTTTGATAAAACAATATCTGTAAGGATTGCTTACTATTTTTATTTAATTTTAAATGTTCCAATTTAAATACTTATTGAAAGAGAAATATTAAAGAATAGTGTCCTTATTTAATTTAAAAAATATAATCACCCTAGTCTGTTCAACAAATCCAAAAATAATATATATTAAATTTTAAATAATTAGTTGCAGATGAGATAATTTACATCTTAATTGGTGAATTACATTCTATTAAAATTAATGAGATCTACGTAATTTTAAAACTTTTATTCCAAGAATTATAATGTATAACATTAAAAATAAAAAATAAAAAAATCAGAATATTTAAAATATATTAGAAGATTAATTGAATAGACTTGCCTATTTTTATAATCAATGGCGTAATTTTAGTCAAGCTGCGATTATTTTCAGCAAATAAAAATTCCACGTTGACTTGATTAGTAAATCAATAGACAAAATCCTCACTTGAGGCAATTCAGCAAATTAAGTTTCAAGAATGCTTAATTTGTTGACGTAAACACTTAAGAATTCTTGAGCCACACATAATTTGCAGCATTTACATAAACGCTGAAAGCATCGAAAATTCTTGCAAATACTCCTTAAAAAGACATGTGGCAGAATTGATTAACACGCTGGATTGTTACTGATGTAATAAACTTGAAAGTGATTCTTTTTAATTTGCAGAAAATTTTTGTAAGTTCATGATTTTATTAAATGGCTCAAAATTTCGCCAACTTCATTACATGAGGCATCTTACCCAATATCAGTATTATTAACTTCAAAAATTTTTTATCATAATTTTCTTTTTAACTATAAAATTACTCTTTTTTTATTCCAGTTGCACTGTATTATTACATACTTTATTAATATCCTCATTGGTTTAAAATATCCAAGACCTCAGAAAACATTTCATTTACTTCACATCGTATTGAGACAGCGTCTTAAAATTGACTTGTTGGCGATTTTTGTTGCCTATTTTTAAATCGTATTCTTCGAGTGGCAGCAAGCAAGGAGAATTTCACCATCGAATAGTGTCTGAGAATAGTGACGAAGTTTACTTTGTTAATAAAATGATTTCGTATATAAAAACCACGGCATAAATTTGAGAAACTGCTTTCCGTTAAATCAAGCCATTAATACGTTGACAATAGAGAAACATAAAAAAAAAAAAAAAAAAAAAAACCAAGACTAAACACGCATTTTTATGGTCAGTTTAAATCAGCAAGTACTGTTTAAATTTTTAAAAATTTCGTTAATTAATAAAATTCTAAATTAATTACAATATTTGTTAATAATTACATTAAATTCTAAGTCTGATACCTTGTTTACACATACATTAAAAATTTTTCATTTTATTAATTTTCGATTCAATATTTATTTAACAAACTTTAACCTGGGTTTGATTTTTTATCTTACTTGTACTATTTGTTTTACATTTCTTCGATTTGTATTATTTTTATTTAGGGAAAATATTCTAGTTTGTATTAAGGTGGAAAATCATGAGTGGTGTTTGAAATTATATTTATTTATTTATTATTAAATTTAATGCATTTTATGGAAGTTGTATATCGAAAATCTGTATATAAATTTTGGTACTTTTCTGTTTTATCTCCATAAGATTAATCACTGTAACGTTAGGGAAAAAAATTATAAATTACTGTAGTAAATATCCATTGTGCATGCATCGTGTATCTTTTAAGAATATTTATGTTTTTAGAAACTACTAAAAATTAATGCAAATATTTTATATTTACATTTTACAAAATAAATAATTATCACTTATTGACATTACTTATTTAAAAGCAATCGATTGCATAAGAATTATGCAATTGTACATGTTTTCAATGAAACAAAATACAATTTTGCTGTATTTGGCTGTTTTTTACTTTGGTGATTTGTGATTGTAATGCCCCGCTTAACCGACAAATATATCAAGCAATCTTTTGCCCGTATTAGCTTTAGCTTTGCTCAGTATTTATCTTGTTCACCATTGTTCATAACAATTCACTTGTTTTTCTAATATGACTGTTATGCGAAAATATAAGTAAATAATCTATCATTAAAATAAATATTAAGCTAGAATCAATTAGAAATTTTAAGGTGTTAATTCAGAATTAAAAACAATTTATTAATTTAATTAGATTTATCTAAAATCACTTTTAAATAACATTTTAATGATTTTTTCAGAAAGATGCATAAAAAATTGCTTTATTGAAATTTGTGTGCATATTTATTCAATTATTTTTTGATCCCAGTAAAAAATTGTGAGATCATAATCAGTCTATAATAAAATTCACAGTATTTTCGTTGCACTATACAGTATTTTCATTACACTATGCTGTATCTTCATTAAGTATTACTACATATATCACTGTAATTTATGTATATAGGGAATGGTTCTCACTTCTTAACAATAAACAATTATAAATAATTTGAGCCATTAGAAATAAATTATTTTTACAAACAAATTTCTATAAAAATTCTTAAATATACCATATTGCATTATTTTAAGAAAATGGAAGAAAAAATTTTATTTGGGTTATAAGCAATAAATTAATGTAAATTGTATACGCTTATAACCAATAAAATACTTCTTTTAATTTGAAATAAATCTTTGAATCTATTACATTTTATAAGAACCTATTTTCTTTAAAATATATGAAGGGAAAAAACTCTGGCATATTTCCTTCAATCATATTTTTCATAGGAATATTTTGAAAGTTCATTTATTTGATATATTCTTTGTCTTAATAAATACTATATGAGAAATCGAATGTAAGAAAATTTTTTAACTATATGCTTTGCCTAGCTTTTTTAGTTCAGTATAATTTGAAACAGAAACAAATTTACATGCAAATAATAGTTTTTATTAATGCGACTATTTACTTAAATATTTCTTTTAACAGAAAGTCCAACCTCTGCGAGGCAATAGCACTCATTTTTCTATGTCAATTGATGACTTTTTCTTTCAAAGAAATCTCTATAATGATAAAATTGTGCACATTGCCAAGGCCATGAATTTGGCTCTGGGAGTAATTTGATTTGACTTCAAATTGACACCGCACCAACCAACCAAAAGTAAATGTAAGGAAATAGTATCAAATTCTAAGTACTCTAAGAGATTTAAGATAAGATTGAGCCTGACAAAGATAGGTATTATTCAATGATACATAGTTGAAAATATCAATTTCTAACTCTTTTCTGAATTGTTAAATGATTTTGACAAATATAATAGGAGATTTATTATTCTTTCAATATAGTTCCATTTTCGAAAATATGAAATATATAAAATTTGCTCATTTTTTAAAAATATTTATATCTTTAAATGGTAATAAAACAAAATTCTTGGTATTATTATGTAAACCACATGAAAAAATAGAATAAATGATTTGAAAATCTATAAGAGATTTTCAATTCGTTGTTTCAATCACTTTAAATGGTACGAATCCTCCAAATATTATTGCTTAGGAAAACAAAAAAATATGATTAAAAAAATATGATTTAAGGGTCTAGTTCAAAACATTTTATATTACTGAAACCTAATCTCACATTCTTAAGAAATATCGAGTATTTATCATCACTCGATTAGTTTCATATTTTCTTAACTCCTTTGCTATTTTAAATAAAAAATTGTTAAGACTTCAATGAGAAAAAATGCATTCGATTCCAAGTAGATTGAATTTTTAACATTCTTTTCTTAAGTTTGATTATAAGATTAATTAAATTTTAAAATGCACAATGACAGATACTTTGTCTGTTTAAGTGGAATCATCCTATATATTCTTAAGACTAAGGTATTTTACATTAGCTTTAAGGAAAAACTTTGCTTAACAGGTGATCTGTCTTTCGGCTTCCATCATCCGTGGCAAGAACTCATCACGAAGCAATGGTCATCTCGAATTTTTTTAAATCAAAATATCAGGGTTCACACAATACCAGATCACGCGTAACTTTGGCACATCTCATAATTATTTAATTCACTATCAAATGCATTTAGGAATTCTCCATCAGTATTACAAAAATTTCTCGCAACTCACAAAACTGAAATGAAACTAAATCTTCTTAAATACAATGAGAGATGAAGAAGAAGGTGATTAGAAGAAATTATCTAATAAATGGAGTGATTTTACAAGGACGAAAAAATGAAATGCATGAGACCAATGCACATATCAAATACAATAATATGATATGATAACTGATGACAAATAAATTATCATATTTATTTTTAAATGCTGATTTTTATAAGTATGAGAAAGAGTTAACGGAAAGCAATTGCTTATGCATTTAGAGTCAATAAAAATTCGTTTAACTCTTTTAAATGCAAAATATTACAGAGAAATGTCTTTAAAAATGTCTTTTAAAATGATATGACAAATGATGCATCATCAATAAATATTATTCCAAATAATTGCTCTTCACATCTGCTTCATAAAGTGTTTTAAAGTATGAGGAAAAAAATTCTCATAGTGTATCATCTGTACAAAGTTCTTTTGAACATGAACACTGTTAATAGCATTGTTACAATTTTCAGAACTACCATATCAAAGTGATTCGACTGTTAAAGAAAAATCAATGGATTTTGACAGTCGCCACGTTACCTAATTATAGACATTGTATGACATAAGCATTATTTTAATCATTTATTATCAAATTTCACAAAATAATGTTGGAGAAGTAGGAAATTGAGTATGAAAGAAATGAAACTTTATTCAATCAAACGCATTGTATGATAAAATCGCTATTTTAATAGATTTTTAATCATTTAATGTGAAATATAAAAACAATCCAAAACTATCAATATATGTTCTATATTCCAGTATCATCTTATTCCTAAAGGAAAAAAACATTTTCCGTAAGTTCTTCTCGAGTCTCTCTTCACAAATGAAGTGTAAAAATTGAATTATTAAAAAAAATGTTTTTATTAATTGATCTTATTTCGCATTTCCTGTTCTTATGGTTATGTGCCTTTGGAGATTTTACTGGCTTATTATTAGTTTCCCTAAATTACAGAAGTGGAGGAAATATTATTTCCAAAGAGTTTGCCTACTATGTGTACGATGATATAGTTAAACATTATAAGGTAATCTTTTGTCACATTAATCACCTTTTGTAGAGTTCATATTATTTTACAAGACATAACTGTAAATGCACATATTGATTAAATTAATGTAGATAAATAAATAAACTTATATATATATATATATATTGTATATATATATATATAAAAGTTTATTTATTTATCTACATTAAATATATATATAAATTGTATATATATATATATATATATATATATATATATATATATATATATATATATATATATATTTAAATGATTATCTGAATACTCATTCTTTAGTTTGGATAATCTTAAAATGACAGTATTCTCTTTTGCAAAAAAATATAATCAGTATTAAAATGAGTAATGTTAATAGAGATTTTCCAAAAATTACGTTGTCCAATAAATCAATTTTCTATATCTTACAGATAAAATTCATGATAACTAATCGTATAATTTTCGCTGTTACATTATACGTTATAAAAAGTAATGCATTTTTCTCTTCTCCCAAAATCAAGAAAAGTCATATCCTAATTTCTGCCAGACATTTATTATTTCTTGTCATAAAAATTGTTCATTATTTTTAAGAGTTAATTTCATTTGAGAGAAAACTAAAGATGTAATCAATTTTATAAATAATTTATATAGTTAATTATATACAACTTAATTTTTTACGAGTCTAACAAATGTAAATAATTTAAAATAATAAAATCTTAAAAATATGAAAAAAATTCATTTGAGGATAAAAAGTATTCTAATAATTAAATCAATTTTATCTTTATCAAAAAACACATTCTTCAGAGTAGGAAACAGTAAAAAATATTAACATATTAAATTAGAATATTTTTCCTTTCATTTGCTGTGGAAAAAAAACCGAAAGAAATGGTTTTATTTTTTAAATTGGAATGATTATTTTTTACGCAAGTGATGCATTTTATAATTAAAGGTTGCAAGAAATGAGAAAAATTTGGCATAATTGGATTTACATAAATGATGTCAACTATTTCTTGTGGAAATAAACGGAAGTGCAGCAGAATAATTACTGGTTTTCACACAACACCACAAGGAAATTTAGTTTAAAAGCTTCATCAAAAAATTATAGGCGGAAATGTTTTTTTTTTTTTGTAAAGCAAATGCTATTCACTCAATTTAAATGAAGTTTCCGGGCAAAATATTTAATTATATTTTAATTTAATATTGATTTGAGAAAAAGGGAGTGGAATGATGAAATATATGTAAGATATATAAGATTTAATTATTCAAATAAAAATGTTAATATAAGCAATCAATTTATGTAAAATACTGAATAGGTAGGAAATATTTTCAGTTTCACTGTAACAAATGATTGCGAATTTATTTCTATTAAAATGAACATTCACACAAAATTCGATTATGCTTTCTGTTATTGAAATGTGGATTACTTTAAGGTATACACGCATTCCTTCGATATGTTTAGAGCCGCTGTTAATGGTCCTATTTAAATATATGATACTGATATGAAATAATATGATTTTCACGTATAAATTAGGAAACCCCCAATAGAAGTAAATATAATTAGTACAAGGCCACCCATTCATTCTATTCTTTGATTATCATAAAAATAGCGAAATGCTCTCTTCATATTAAATCATGTGCTTATTTCTTGGTTGTTCTTATTTCTTGTTATTCATCTTATCTGAAATGATTGGAGGTACTATTCGTGACAGAAAATATTTGTGGTCATCATATAATACATTTACGTAGTTTATGTAACGTCTGATGAAAATTCAAGTTAATTTTAAGACAGGCATTAACGTGATGTTAGCTTGTGTGTTGTCATTATGTGAATTCAATCTTAAAAAAAAATTTCAGTTCATAAGCTTTAATGACATTTCTTTTTAAATTGTTTTGTATAAACTTTTGATTTTATTAAATACTGTAGTCAATGGCTGATGTTTTTTTATGTTCATTTTCTGTTTAATCTGCTCACTATATTTCATCGTCAGCTACAGGATTTCTTTAATGTTATTTTTTATTTATAAACATGCATGTTACTATAAGCACTGTAATTCATGCCAGGTGACTCTTTTTTGTTTATTTTATTCAGTTAGTATTTACTAAATATTGTGATTTATGGATGTTGATGAAATCTCCCTCGTATTAATTTTATTTATTCAGTTTCCTTGCTAAGAAAAAATACCAAGTGAAATTTTGGTAAGTGAATGGTATTTTTTATTGTGTGTGCGTAAAAAATTTAATTAATTAAATTTAATCAACTACCTTCAGCAAATTTTACATAGTGTTTAAATCATAGATGGTTTATTATATTATTCTATTTCAATTATATTGCATTGCCTATTTTACATAAAATTTTGATTACGTAACATTTCTTTAAACGTTCTTTTTTCTTAATAGTACTCATATTCTACACGGTAACGTTCAATTGAATTTTTAAGAAAAGTAAATCTTTATTAGTACAAGTATATATATATTTTAACAGTAATATACCTGAAGTCTTAATCTTTTTATATAACTATTTATCTTAACGTAAATCAGAATAAAATAGTTTCTACATCGCAGAAAACTTGAAACTATTACATTAAGAGATTTCACTTATATTTACTATTCCAAAACAAAGCTATTCTAGTATATACTTACAGGCAAATGTTAAACATCACTCGAATTTGTGTTTAATTTTTAAATTTTTGCCATATTTTCTACAAAAATATTTTTTATCGATATATGTGACTTAATGAAATGGGACAGCATTCTTTTTCTTTGATATTTCAATCCTTTTCTTTTTTTTCCATTCGCAATGCTTTTAATTTTAATTTCCAATTTTACCTATCCTTTTATTGCTTAAATTATAATTCTTCTTTGTTTCATTGTTTCATTTGGTTATATATATATATATATATATATATATATATATATATATATATATATATATATATATATATATATATATATATATATATATATATATATATATATATATATATATATATATATATATATATATATATATATAATATATATATATATATATATATATATATATATATATATATATATATATATATATATATATATATATATATATATATATATATATATATATATATATATATATATATATATATATATATATATATATATATATATATATATATATATATATATATATATATATATATATATATATATATATATATATATATATATATATATATATATATATATATATATATATATATATATATTTAAACAAATTGAAAAATTAGGAGAGTAAACTATTTACAATTTATTAAAGATTTTTTCATATTATAATATTTATTACTGAAATTACTAAAATTAATAGATATAAGTTAGAGCAACTTAATTTAAAAAAGTGTTATTAGAGGAAAAACGAAATAAGGAAACCAGGAAGGCTTTTAACAAATTAATTTAAGTTACCCGCCTGCTTTCCAGACAACTTTTCTTTAAATATTTATTTTAAATTTCTGTTGTCTTCTTTTCAGATAAAATATGAGATACAAAGCTATAATATTATCAAAAATAATTAACTATGTATAGCATACGTTTTAAAAAAATTGATTATTTTAACTAAATTTTTAGTAAAATTTTACCTAAAATGCTAACGTACGAAAACGTAATGATTCATGCTTAAATAAATTTTGGCGTAGCATTTTTACGAAAATGCTCTTTGAAATAGTCTAAAAATGTACAAAAAAATATTGAATCATAGATAATAAATGGATGAATACATATACAAGATTGTGAATATTTTTCAAAATTTAATGAAACATTTACCTTTGAAATTGTTGCAAATAAAAAAAAATCTTTATTTTTATGCAAACTTTTGTTTTATTTTCTAGAGATCATTGCACTTGAAGCACGGATGGAAGATTTCATAAAAATACGTGGGATATCCTGTTACATGTTTGAATATATTTTTGAAAACATCGTTTTGTAAAAATCACATATAATTATTTTTAATACAAGCACATACTTTTTACATAGTTAAAGCAGTTCAAACTATACTAGGCTGATATATTAAGCCTTCTTCTTATTCAATCCATTAATTTCTTTTTTTACGGACTCCACACACTTTTCTACATTAGGTTTACACAGAAATAATAATTGGATTTCAATGTCACACAACTGAACATTGTTCACATTTTACTGACCATTCAACATTACAAATTTATTTAATACATTCATTGCTGTTCAAGCACTCTCATTGAATTGGAGCATGACTATGCAAGAATTTATTGGAAAAATTTGAAGTTCATTAAGGATTTGCTTTTATAAAATGTTAAATAGGACAGTATAAAAACGTTCATTATGTTTCTCTCTTTGAATAATTTTATTTAATAAAATTGAAAAATTCACATTTTGTTCCTCTCTTTGAAAAAATTATTCGATAAATATCTGGTGACTATGTGCGCAAAATGTAACTAGTATTAAAAATGCTTATCACATTTTGTGGAAGTCTAACTGCTTTATCGTTACGTTTTTCAGAAACATTTGCTCTAGTTAGTCCGCGTATTGTACAAAGGGATTGTATGCATCAAGGGGATTTATTTTCAGTGAAGTACAAATGTATTATCGTAAGTTTCTAATGAATTTTTTTTGTCAGTTAATACTCCTATTGTCTTTGCTAGCAAAGAATTGAATATGCAAGAATAATTTGCTCTTAATGTGTATATACAGCAAGAATATTTAACAAATCAGATTTATTAACTTTCTTTATGAATTTTTTTGTTTTCTGTTTGAATGTATATTTTGAAAATATGCATTTATTGCGTTTCAAATGAAAATTTGAACACAAGCCAAAGTTGAAATCTTTTGAAAAAAGAAGTTTGTTCTGTAGACATAAAAAAACAATACAGCATTGAAATAATTAAAATTACCATTTTTATTATTATTCTTTACATATTTCACAATTTTCATCATCTGAATTTACTTTCGTGATTTGTTCTCTCTTTCCAAGTTTCGAAGAAGTTTCAGTGACAATAAATGGAATAAATTTAAAAAGGTTAGCTATTTAGAATAGCAATAACATTATTACCATAAAATATTCGGTTTCTTGAGAGATAATTCTTTTTATGACAATATTTCTAACCTTGATAACATATTTAGTTTGAAAAACTATTGAAGAGTTGGATTAAATTCTATTCAACTTGCAAACAAAGGGAACTTTATAATGTAAAAAAATGTTATGACCTTGTAATCATAAAAACCAGTAAGGAATTGTGTGAATATAAGAAAAGTCCACGTGATAACAGGTAAGCTGTACGCATGCAAGTGATGGATTGCTCAGCTACATCATGAAGAATTGCACTGCACATTCAGTTGGTAACTCATCATCCTGTGTCAGTGTCTACCATTCGACGTCATTTACAGCAGAATGGTCTGTCCGCAAGACGTCCATTGCTTTGTCTACCCATAACGCAGATCCACAGACGACTCCGTTGCCAACGATGCGATCAAAGAATGATGCGGACGGTAGAAATCTATGAAATTGTCTTTACTTACCTGTCAAGATTCTGTCTGTTACACTATGATGGACACATTCAAGTTTGGAGACACCGTGGAAAGAGGATACTGAAAAGCTGCGTTAGCACCATCGAATTGGTCCTGCATTGGGTATTATGGAATGAAGGGAATTAAATATTACTCTCTCAATCGTCTGGTAAGTTTTACCGGCACCTTAAACAACCAGGGCTGCATCTCTAAGGTGTTGGAGCCAGTTGTTCTTGTTTACATTCATGGCTTACCAACAGCCATATTTTAATAGGATAATGCATCACCCCATGCGCATTGTCCAAGTGTTCTTCGTCAATCGTCAAATTAAATTGCTTCCCTGTCCAGTGTAGTCTTTGGATGTTTCACCGATAGAAAACATAAGCTCCACGATTGTTGTACGATTGACCCATATCACATGCCTTGCTGCCACACCAGTTCAAATTTGGCAACGTGTGGAATTTACTTGGTGCACTATACCCCAAGAACAAATCCAAAGTATTTTGGAATCAATGCCGAGGTATGTGGCAGCGATGATTTCCAACAATGGTGGCTACTCTAGCTTCTGATTTTTGGCAGGAACATTTCTTTTAATTCTATAAATTTATTCATTTGTTACTTGGTCATCATGTGTTCTAAAAAATAAATTTCATTGTGATATTTCTTGTGTTTCTAGCGTTTTAACTGACCAACTTTTAATATTTTAAATTAAATTACTTGACAAGCTAGTCAAATTAAAAAAGTGTCCTACAGTATTTTTAAGATGGAATTTACCAGTGATTCATGTACTTTCGGTATAACATGATTTTTAGTGGTGACTGCAGCCCTAGACCCACATTTATTGAAAATCCTCATTTTTCCTTAAGAGGAAGAAAATATAGAAAATAAAGTTCGTTTTTTATCTTTTATTCTCAAATTCATCTTTTAAAAGTTTAACGTAAGCTTATGCATTTTATTAGACAAATTGTTCTCTCTCTCTCTTTCTTTGGCACTTAATTTCCATTTTTAATACCTTCATTACAGTGATGATTTTAATCAAGTATTGTAATGAATTGTATTGCCAACTCTGTTTCATGTGATTTTCTAAATTAACAATATTTATCTTCTCTCTAGTTCCTTTGCTTTTATAAGAAAATTGAAAAGATTTTCTAAATTAATATGAAAAACATTTAAAAGTGTAAAAACTAAGTATGCGTACAAGAGCAACAATGGAAACATTGTTGCTCTTTAAGATATATTTTGTTTTTACTAAGAATAAAATAATATTCTCATTCGTAAGAGTCTAGAAGAAAGAAAATATTTCCATCTGCAGCTTTCTTAAGATTATAGTATAACTCTTTTTATAAATTCCTTTTACCTACTTCCGGAATAGAACTCATCATTTTAGGCTGCAATAGGAAAAGGTTTAGTAACGAATAGATCAAGAATCTACTCGTTGCTGAACCTTTACCTCATGAAAGGCCACCGAGAAGTCAGGACCTGTGCACAATAAGCATTGATGATTTAATGTACTTTTAATAGTATATCTATCTGTCTAGCTATCTATCTATATATATATATCTATATATATATGGATGCATTTTGAATTGTTTGCTATATAGATCAATGCCAAAAATATTTTTTATTTCAGCTCCAGAAAAATTCTAATACTGGATTATTATGTTGACATTTTCGTAATTTATTATTATCATATTGGGTTTAAAATTATAATATACATATCGATGTTTCGGATTTCCTAGTTGGCAAAAATAACTGGAAATATAAATGACACAAGTAATGAAATATCCTATTTCCACTTTAAACGACTCAGATATGAATTGTGTAGATTTGTCCAATATTAGTGTATATATTTTTCGTCATATTTTATGAACTATTTAGAAAATTTAACAGTGAATATTTTTGTTTGGAATAACTGTTATAGACACATGTTTTTATTTCTGAAGCGCAATAATTTATTCGAAACTTCCATGTTGAAACGACATGATTAAAATAACATTAAAAATTTGCACATTTTCTTTAAATTATCTGTAATTGGAAAATTATTCTAAAACTCTAAGGGATTTCTTCATAGCGTAAGTGTGGTAGGAATTGAATTCCGATTCATTAAGTTTATTTTGAAAAACATATCTTCCTGAGGAAAAATCATTTTTATTGACATTAAAAAAATATAAAAGAAAATCAAAGTAGATAGTGAGCATCATATTTTGAATTGTTCAGTGTGCGGTCACCAATTTCTCAATATACGAAATTTTAAAAGGATATTTGACTCAAAAGACTGGATTTGTTTTTCGAAAGTAAGCATAAAATGTGTTTGGAATAATCTAAGATGAAACCTCTGTAACAATGATAGTGATTTACAGAATTGGCACTAAGGTACTTTCTGCAATAATGCTTCTAAATCAACAACAGATAGACAAATCATTTACAATTTACTATGTAATTTTTAATTTTATACCACACTCAGACAATTAATTAAGTATTTTATTAATTATTTGTTTGAGCAATAAATTGTTTGATAAAGATATGTTTTTTGATACAATTATGTTCTACGAGGAATCAACAAGACAATCTTTACTTTGAACGTTAAATCACTTACTTAATATTTTTACGTTTCTAAATTATTAAATTTAAGCTAAAAAGTGATAGGTCGCATTTACTCAAGATGGGTCAATTTTTGGTTCATATATACGAGGGTCACTCTGAAATTTTTCAGATACACGTAGGTTTTTAAAGTTAGACTTACAAAATTTTAGGTGTGTTCAAAGTAGACTCCTCCAGCATCAATGCACTTTCGTAGACGAATTTTCCATAGATTGAATGCCTCAAGCCATTCATTTCTTGGAATAGATGAAAAACATGCAATTATAGTCACAAAATCAATCTCTTCGTATGAATGAAAACGACGTCCACCTAAGTTCTTTTTAAGATTAAAGAATAACTTAAAGTCCCTCATAACTAGATCAAGTGAATACAGTGGATGTTCGATCACTTTAATTTGTGTTTCTTTCAGAAACTCAGCTCAATCCGGCTGTATGTGAAGATGCATTGTCATTGTGAAGCATTAGTCTCCTAACATTCAGTTCTTGTAGAATTTCAGGAAGACATTTAGTGGTATACAAGCTTGCTGTTACTGTCTTCTATCCTTCAAACTTGATGGCTTTGACCAATCCCGTACTTTTGAAGAAAACGGCATACATCACTTTTTTCATTGCGTATTATTTTTTTACTATTGTCGGCGTGGGATCATCTTCAAAGACCCATACTTTGCTTTTATGACGAGTTGGAACGTCAAAAAACGATATGTATGTTTCATCACCTGTTACAATTTTAAAAATGATGCGGTGGCCACCATCATTTAGCAATTTAAGAGTTTTTTTACTGATTCTGACACGCTCCTCTTTTTGGTACTCAGTTAGATTATGGAGAACCCGACGGCAAACTACTATTTTCATATGTAATTCTTCAACAATGATTTTGTATGGCTGCGGATCCAATGTTAAGTTCCTTCTGTATCATTTGATAGGTACAGTGATTATCATCCATTAATATTTTTCGTATGGCAGACGCATTTCCGGGATTACTACAGACGGAGGTCTTCCTGTGTGCTCTTCGTTTTGACGAAAATTGCGACCTCTTCTAAATTCTCTAAACCATCTGAATACAGTTGCACGAGATGGAGATTCATCACCAAATGCTAATTGCAACCGTTGAACGCATTCTTCTTGATTTAATCCTGCTTTAAAATCGTAGAACATCGTAGCGCGAAAATGTTCACGTGTCAACTCCATTTTCAATTCTGTTTAAAATTTATTCTAAACTAAACAAGTTGAAGTAAATCAGTAAAAAATCGTCTTCTGTGTTAAAATACTTTGTGTTTTAAATTTAAACCGTTTTTTTTATTTTGTAAATTCTCGTCTACGCTTATCTCAAAAATTTCAGAGTAACCCTCGTGTATATATATATATATATGTGTGTGTGTGTGTGTGTGTGTGTGTGTTATAATATGAGTTAGATTACACACATTTAAATATCATTTAAATATAATTGTAGTATATGTAGTAATCATTGTGCATGGTGGTAATATTAAAAAAAATATTCCTAAAGTTTGTAATAAGTAAAGAGTTCAATGTATTCATTGTTTCATGCAAAAAAACCTATTCCCTCTGCTAATGTAACTCATTGTATAAAGGATGAGACGAAATCTATAATTTGAGGTAATGAAATGAATTCATCATTTGTCTTCTGTGAATTGCTTGAGTAACTGAAAATGCCATTTGGCATTCAATTAGCGTTGAGACGCCGAATATTAATGAGGTCGGCAGTCGAAAGAGCTCAAATTGAAATGTCCTTATGATAATCGAAGTGTTTTGTCACAAGTAATGATCTGGTATGTTAGCCGCCATTAAATTATGCCTATGACTATTAGTTCGGAAATACACTTTTCAACATAATTACAATGAAATAAGCAGATTCTAGCAAAAAATTTGTATTCATTAGTATACTTTATTTTTAACTACAAATAGAGTATACTTAAAAAGTTGTAATAATTGATTTGATAATATTTAAGCGCATAATTTGCTTATGCACAATTGCGTAGCGATCTTCTAATCAAATAATTATCAAAATGCCCTTCACTTCAATCGTTCTTTGGTTCGATTTCCTCTTGGGTGTGGATAATTATACATTCTAAATACTTTTTACATTTCTAATCTTGGTCTAATTCACTTTTATGTTCAAAATATGAATATTGAATGTCAAGGGAAAATATAAACAAATTCATAACCATTTAGGAATTTGAATTCTGAAAACAATTTCTTATATTATTTGATAGAATATTTATTTAATAAATTTGTTAGCATAATATATTTTTCCAACCAATACTTTTAATTGAATTTTTGAATACATTTTAAAATTTCATTGTTTATTTTTTTTATTTTTCGTAAATGGGGAAAAACCATAATTACCGGTTAGAAAAGGAATTAATTGATCAAATGAGCTTGACCATTAATCCCCCCCCAAAGGCTATTTTTGTTTCTTATATTTTATGTTGCATTTTTTCTTGATTCCATACTCAAATGTTTTTTTATTTCTTATTAATAAGAAAATACAATGTTTCAATGAAATGTTTTTTTTCAACCAACGTTAGATCTTGGCATGACTGCCATTAGCCGGAGACAGTCCAATAGAAATGTGGCGGACAAATGGAGTGAGAAAATGTTTTAGCAGAGTTGACTGCTGCTACTTCACCAAGTCCAGAACAAGTGATCTCTTGACACGTCAAATGCACGGCATATTGGACATGTTGGGTTATCTGGCAAACGAAATTTGTGTCAATGCTTTAAAATATAGTCATGTCCTGCTTTGATTATAAAGTTGGAAACATCAACAGCTCTGGGCAGGTCACGAGGGATGGGATTTTTGACAAGTCACTCCACCAAATCCCTAAATACGCCTCTAAGATGAACTTTAAATCTAGCATCGATGATTTTTTAACACTGTAATAGTGAACAGTATTATCAGGCTGTAGGAGGTTGAAGCTGTTCTTGGTCAGCGAATCTAGAACTTTATTTCATCCTCTTTACCAGGTAAGCATTTTTAAAGCAAAATTCTTAGTAAAGAATAGATAATAATGCCTGTATAATATCATGATTCAATTGTAAAGAACAATTAATTAAAATCATTGGAATGTATATATTATGTGATAGAACATACTTCTTCCTAATATCATCAACTAAAAACAGTTTTGTGACGAACAGCTTTAAAACGTAAATCAAAAAAATATGAAATGAAGTTTATGTCAATCGAATTGTATCACTAAATTATTCATTTTGTGAAGTAAAACAGATACATATTCAAGAAAAAAATCATATTTAATGAATATACCAAAAAAATATATTAAATATGCATTAATAAACTTTTGCATAAAATGGATGGAAAAGTGTGACATTTATTTTTATTTTATTTTAATGAGTCATATTTTCAATGTATGCATTTCTTGGAAGTAAATGTTTTACAATGAAATAAATATTTTAATTTGAATATCACATATTTGAAGTAAACATGTATGTGTGGAAAAGGTTTAAATTTAGATAAACATAATGCATATATTTCTTGAAATAAATCTCTCTCATGTAGTGTGATGCTGCTTATTTGTATTAATAATCATTAGTGATGCACACTACTAACCGCGGCTCATTTTGTGGTAATAGACCATAATAAGGAATAAGCTAATGGTGCACAGTACCAAATCATATTAAAAAAGAAACAGTTTATCACAAGTTCAATCCATTGTTAGAAAAATATCAAAAATAATTTTTTTCCTTAAAACTTTTTAAATAAAAATCTAAAAGAGTTAAAAACATTTTAGATTTGTTTATTTACAATCTTGTGTAGTAAGTAAAGAGAAAATCAAAACTGAAAATAAATAAATATTGATATACTTCATTTAATTTTTTAATATTTTAATTTACTAAAATAATACTTTTTTTTTACTAGCAATTCAAAAATATAATAAGCAATAAAAATCATTCACCTATTATAAAGTCGAACTATTTTTCTTATTATCGAAATATTACAATTGAATCGATTAGTATAAATGCTGTAATTAACTCAATTAGTTTCAATGAAAACGAATGAATTTGTCATTTTCACAACATTTTTTATGTACTAAACTAACCCACTTAATTATTTTAATATATTTATTTTTTAAGTATTTTTCGTGAAACAATATACTATCAACTCTTTAATAAAATATGTTGATTTGAAATCCTTAACATTTCAGAAATCTAACGTAATCATTTAAAAATCATGGAAGCATTTGATATATTTTACCGCAATACAATGGAAACGAATATTATTGTTTAATTGAATGATGCATGATATTTGAAAAATACTAGAATTATTATAACCTAATCAAAGTGGTTAAATCTTTGAAAATTTAACATGAATTATATATAATTTTATTTAATAAACAAAACCAGACAAAGGAAGCTGATTTTAAAAATAATCTTTGTTTCTGAAATTTAAATATGATTAAAATATCACAAAGTAATGCTAATAAAATCATATACGTTCACGTTTATAATCAATCTAATTTAAGATGTCCTTAAAAATTAACTTTGAAGATTTATTTTCATTTTTTGATTGATAAATCTGTTTTACAAATTTTAACACAATTTTAAAATGCAATTATTTTTACATATTTTTAGAATTAACATTTGTAGCAATTAGGACAAATGTGTACATGCATTTTTTAGCCAATTTTATGATTTTAACAATGTTCATAGATTATGTTCAGCTTGAATATCATACATCATAGATAAAATAATTTGAATAATTTTAGAGAAATAAAGGAAATTTTATTATTAAAGGATACATAATTAATAAATGCAATATTTTTTCACTTCCTATTGTATTAAATTATTATAAACAGCTAATAATATAGGATCGTAAAATTCGTGTTTTTATCTAACAAAATTCAACTTCATAACAATATTTCATTTAATATACATTTTCTACTTGTGTAAAAATATTTAAATTTATATATTCATATATTTACGAATATAAAAAGTTGTTAATTGCATTTGAGATGCTTATATTATATCATAAAGGGTGATACCTTAAGAATTCAATTCAAACAGAAAATCTACAACGTAACAGAGCCATCATCTTTGGAAATTCGGGAACATTTCATGTGCTATCACTTTGCATCTCCTAGTTCTTTCCCGTAGACGAATTTTGCCTTCTGTTTTAAAAATATGCTTGAAAAATATTTTTTTCAAAGGTTTAGGGAATGAAATATAACAATTCTCTTGTCTGCCTACACTTTTCCCACAATGCCACTGTGTACACCTAACCACTGAAAGGAAATTTTGTTGGTAAAGTCGTCCAAAACTAATCTGCAATCCAGAAAACGTTGTGATTTACAAAACTAGCTCTATGACAAAGCCTTCAAGGTTAAATTAGTATCAAAAATGAAAAAAAAATTCAGCTAAAATCTGACTTCCTCGTGTATACTTTTAGAATTAGAATACTCGTGTATACTAAATTAATAGCTTCAGAGGTTCAGAAACAATCCCTAAGGCATTTTAAAATTTTATTTATTATTCTCTGAATCGCACAACAATTTCTTCAGTTCGAACGAAAGTACTTAATATTATGTATAATATAATTCGTAGCTGTTGTGTTTGCTGTTTCATTCATTAGCGTTCTATTTTGATGGAAAAGCAATTCACTTATAGAATGTTGATGCTGTTACAATTTTATAAATAAATAAGCCTGTGTATTTACATTTAAAACAAGAATCTCAATTTACAGTTCAAAATGATTAACAGTTATAAAATTCACTGTTTTTGTAATAAGAATTTGTAATCAATTAGCATAAACACATGTACAGTGTGGTAAAATGTGTAAGGAAAAATATGAAGTGGTAACAAGCGTAATAAGGTAAATCACTAAATTTGAGTAGCTATTTATTTCTCCAGGTGGCATATATTTTGAAAAGCTTTCCTTTCTCGCTCTTTTTTTTTCCCGTGTAAATTCAGAAAATCAGAGTTAAAATTATTTTTCTAATATATTCTTATATAATAACACACACAATAATTTCTCCTTTTCTATACCCTATGAAATATTCATTGCACTTGTATAATATTCATGAGCTTTCTTTGTTAATCAAATTATTCTGCTATTTCCTTAAACAGGTTATCGTTTTTTTATATAATACTGTAACCATGTTATAGGCACTATTTTTTACCAAATTTTTTCATATTAAGATTAAAATTTCAAAACCAAATTATTTGCTTATTCTAAGCAAGTAGTATTTTCCACATTCATCTGTCACCAAAACTAAACCTTTTGATTAGTAATTGCATTCTCTTCTCACCGGTATTATTAAGAAATCATATTCTGTTTTGAGAAGCTATATCTACGTATTTTCTATCAGATTGTGTTAATAGTATTTTTTAATTTTATTTAAAATTCCTCCATTTTAGTCTTACTCTACTTAAAACAATATTCTGGTATACTATTTTTAAGCATCCATCACGATAGGATAAGCATATATCCAATATCGATATTTTTATAAAAATACAGTCTTCTGGTATCCTTTATCAGCATTCAGTTTGCAACTTACAAACATGTATTTATGTCAAATATCACTATATTATGCTTTTCAATGTTTATGAAATTTTAGTATATAAGGAAGTTGTTTTAATAAAAAATTTATGCTGTTCTTCCAAACTATTTTCTGCCTAAATTTTATTTAAATAGTATTTGAATATCAATGAAGATTGTTACATTCACTCGAAACGGTTTTAATAAGATAATATATTTAATTACTAATGAAATATTTAAAATACAATAAAATTTCAAAGTTTTTTTTTTCAAACTACGAGAAAACTTAGGAACATGTATTTAAGTCAAATATCACTATATTATGCTTTTCAATGTTTATGAAATTTTAGTATTTAAGGAAGTTGTTTTAATAAAAAATTTATGCTGTTCCTCCAAACTATTTTCTGCCTAAATTTTATTTAAATAGTATTCGAATATGAATGAAAATTGTTACATTCACTCGAAAGGATTTTAAAAAGATAATATATTTAGATTACTAATGAAATATTTAAAATACAATAAATGAAAAAAATTTCAATTTTTTTTTTTTTAAAATACGAGAAAATAGAACAACTTCCATTTAAAAAAAGAAACTGCCAAGTACTTCTTTCTGAAGAACAATTTTATTCTTTATTTGGAAAAGCGGATGCTAATTATTTCCCTGGCTTTACGATCAGCGAGATGAAATTGACATAAAACAAAATTCTGGCAATTTTCTTCCAGAATAAAGTCCGCAACAAATTGAAATATAATTTATCTTTCTAAATCAACAACTCTTTGGATTAAAAGTAACATAATAAAAGAATGCAAAGTTTGTTATGAATGATTTTAGAGGAGCTCAAAAATTACATTTTGTAATCAGGAATATAATTTTAATTTCTCATCCGATTTTTAAAGAAAAGTTAAAACTTCAATTAGAATTTACATTTTCTCACTAAACACAAGTGATTTCCCTTGATTTTCCTTTGTAAATATTTGAAATTATATTTTATTTTGAATATAAATTTTAAATAATGTTTATGAAAAGCATAGAAGATTTTAATTTATATTATATTTTAAATTTTAATGATATTTTTCTTAAAAATTAAGTAGGGATACATTATAAGAAATTCAGCATGTTTACCGTCTTACACTACTAAGTTTTCCTTTTAAAAATAAAAACTATATACATTATTTATCATTTGTTATGCATTAAGAGCGTATTAAAGAACACATTCCCTAATTTATCAGTTGCTTTGATTAGAGAAAATGAGAGAACAACTTTAAGAAAAAACAAAAGTGATAAAGTAAGCAATAAAAAGGACGTTTGACGCAGTTTCGTTTATTCGTTTATGCACTGACACACAGATATGCATATATATATATATATATATATATATATATATATATATAATATATATATATATATATATATATATATATATATATATATAACCTGCAAATTTAATCAACAAATTAAATTACATTGCAGTAGGACCACTCTTATTATAGTGTTATATATCTTATTATAGTGTCTGTCTTTAAGGAAATATAAAATAAAATATTAATACTAAGCTTTTCTTATTGACTGTAACAAAGCATTTTATTAATAAAAATATTATATTAATTAGGATCCGCTTTAAATAGTATTTGCTTTAAATTATCTTACATAATTTACAATCTGGAATATATAATCCAACTGAAGTTTTAATTCTCTCATGTAATACAAAGAAAGAAAACACATTCATCGTAGGAGGGTTTCATGAAATTTTAAGTTTTTTTTTCACTTTGAATAAGTTAAAAAACACCCTTTTGACTTTCAAATTGATGAAAAAAGATATTAATATTTTAAATTAATAATTAACTGCATTTCTAATTTACTTTCCAGTGATTTAACTCTGTATTATAAGCTACATATATTTCTATAATCAGAAATATTGAATAATGTAAAGAATATTTTTCTAAAATTTTTAAAAATTTGGAATACTATGTAATAATTCATTTCATGAAAAAGAAATTGGTTCACAATATATTTAAATATAGATGAAGATGAATATTGGTACCATTAGTTTTTCAATAATTTTTGATTTGCATACATGCTTTCACTTTTCAATCTATTTTCTACTATGAAAAATAGAATTTTTATGTTATATTAATGGAAAAAAATTATATTGTATTTTAATATATAAGTTAAGAATGTTTCGAAGAAAGATCACAGACAAGAGGATTTCTTGAAAAGTTCTAAAAATTTATAAATTTAAAGGATATAAAAATATTCCACAAAATACTTTAAAATTTATATTTTCTGCCTGTTTTGCTTATTTACGAAAATCTCTAGATTTTTTCAATCATGTTTAAACTTGTTGCCGGAATTTTATTACAAAATTATTTGCTTTAAATTTTATGCTTCCGAAGTGAATTTGGCAAAGTGATTCCAAGATTTTTGTTGAAAATATATGATTTGGGATTTGAAATCACAGAGCTAAGATAAAAATTAAAAAAAACTGAATTAAATATATTACTTAAAATTTTTAATGAGATATAAAATCTAAAGTATTAAAATAAATTTAGAAAGATAAGAGTTTAAGAAGGAAACATTATTTTTGAAGGGATAACATCGACTTTTATTAATTTACAAAATTTCAATTTTTATATATGTACTATTTACAATCTGCGAAAAGATTTATATTCATATTTTCTACACTTCCATTGTAAATGAAAAGCAAAAAAAAAATAGAAACTAATTTCAATAGTTCATTTTATGTCACTTGTGCTTATTATTTTACTTTTTAACTAGTATATGTAGTTACAGGGCTATGACGCAAAAGAAACTGTCATTATTTTTTAAAAGATATTTTTTTAGTTTGCTTTCTCTCCCCTCATATGAGAGACCTGCTGACCATAGATATAATATTAATTCAGATTGACTTATTTTATTTTGTTTCGCATGTAAACAGAATTCACACACACACACACACACACACACAAAGAAAAGTATAATACAATTAAAATAACCAACTTTATTAGAATTCTTATCTTGTTTGTTGATTCACTATCTTTTCTCCCAATCGTAGAGTTTAATTAAACAAGAAACTACAGATATAAACGGATTCCTTATCACTGACAAGTACCAAGCACAAGTGGGATTCGAGCCCACGAATTATTGTTTAGGAGAAAAGAACAATAATTTCTCACCTGCCAGCTTGACTAATAAACTTCCTAAATTTAGCGTACTTCATTTTCTGTATAATCTTATCACAATAAAAAAACGATTTTATGTCATATTTTAGTATTTTATATGAGCATTGCCCAAATTCACTATAATAAGTTCAATGCAATATTTTATTGTAGCGTATTAAAAGAAATTTCTGTGTTTTGAATAATATAAATGATATTTTTCGAAATAAGTGAATAACGTAGTATCTAAAAATAAACTTTTAGAAAACTGTGTAGAACTGCAATTTTTTAATTACATGCCGATAGATACAGTTTTATTTATTTTATTCTTCCATTGGAAGAAAGCTGGGATTAAAGCCTTTTATTATGAATGTAGTTAAAAATATTTCATTTAAAATCCCAAAAATAAATGTTCATAAACATTTTTAAGCAATATCATTTATGAATTCACAGTCATTTTATTTAAAGCAAATTCATTGGATGAATCTAATCCTTTGCTACGTGGTAACTGCAATTAAATGAGAAATTCATGTGTCTAATTGAAACACGTTACATTTGAATTCATGTAATGTCAGGGCCGCCTAAATTCACAATTCAAATTTAGTTGACCAATGGCGGATGATATTTAAAATTTCTGCGCTAAGAAATCCCAGGCTCTTTCTGGGCTACGTATAGAATAGCGCTCTTTATAATGAAAGATTCCAGATTCAAACTCAGAAACATACAATGTACATTGCTTTTCTGCTTCCCGCGTGCGCGATTAACATTGTGGATGCCCGTGAGTTTTACGGATCCGACATGTTAATGCATCTCAGGAAGTTATAATAAGTAACGAGCGTTAAAAAAAACTTGATGATGACCTTCAAATACTAAATTTTCTTACATTGGTTTTGCCGAGATCCTGTGGCTCAGGAGCTTCACGCCGTTCCCTGTTAACATCAGCAAAATGAAGCACCATTTCATGCAGGCAGTGGATGGGAGGGAGTGTTGGCCGTACCCTTTCTCAAACACCTATGGGCGCTCTGTGGGTTGGGAACGTGACCACGTTAATATGTGGTTAATTCAATAAAGTTATTTAATTCTTTTTTGATTAACTTTGTGTCTTTATGTATTTCGACTTCTTTTTTACAAATTTAGTTGATGACTTCATTGCAGCATTATGCGTAAGAAACGCATTAACTTTGAATTACTTAAGAAATTCGCCTAATACATTACATTTGTATATCTCATAAAGTTTTAAAAATAACACCAGAATTTGGAAGATAATTTACTCAGAAATATTTACAGACGACTGAACAAATTTGAAAATAAATTAAAAAAAATTCTTTCTTAACTTCACGTATTTTATATTTGTTAAAAATGTTCATTACGCTATTTTCTTGAAGTAACAAATTTTTAAAGAGCTCACTAAAGTTCCCATCCGTTGTGGGAGAATGTGATAGATTTTTCTAAATTAAATCACAAAGATATTAAGAAGACTAATTAAAGTAAACTCTTGTACCATGTAATTTGACAATTTTTTTTATCTTTTCAATAACATATGAGGACACATATTAATCAATTTTTCGCAGAACGTAAAAGGATACAAAAATTTTATAAAATATAAAAAAAAGACTTCAATTATTCCTTTGTTTACAAACTTTTTATTAAAGAAGAAATTAAATATTTTTTCAAGCCACTAGACATGAAGATAAGTGTAGTGGTTATTTTAAAAGTTATTTAGTAAAATTAAATGCTGTTATTTTTAAAATCAAATATTTGCATATTTTTAAATAAGCATTTCAATTTTTAAAAATTAGTAAGATGAAGTTAAAATGTATTTAATATCTATTTAGTTGTTTATATAATGCCATAAAAATTATCAATGAATTTATTTCATATCTTATTAAGTGATTTGGAAATTATTCATTGTAACTTTCTTATTCTATGAACTGTGAGAGCCAGGATAAATATTAAACGAAGAGCTCTTGTGACGCAAAAAGGTTATTAGGTTAGAATTATTATTTACTTCTGCATATTGAAATTGATGCTTTAATTAGGTGGAGAATATCTAGCATGAAGTTAATATACAAAACGTAATACCATAGTACCTCTCATCCGAAGCAAACGATTATACACTAATAGCTATTGTGAACTTTGAATAAATCTTTTAGAAAATGTTGATCGTGTTATAACAAGAGTCATCATTTTTAAAAAGTCTTGTAAAAGCCTCGAAGAAGAGTGTTTTGAATGTATTTTTCTGTTAAAGTGTACACAAATCTATGCATAACTCTCATGAAGATACTCGAGTTGAATTTTTCCCTAATTGAAAAGTCAAAAAGTAATACCAAATCTCATTTTAATGAGTAAATGTGATATTTTACAATTAATTAATGGAAAATAACAATTAAACTCTAAAAACTTACTTTGAAATTTAATACTTTTAATTAAATATACATTGAAGAAATTTACATTCGTAAAGAATTAAAAAAATAATTGCTCATCTGCATAAATTAGCTGTGTTAAGCATTTTTATATTAATTTTAATAAATCAAATTATTTGGATAATTATTTAATATATTATTCAAAATTATATTTTCTAAGAAACTTGAATATCATAATATTTAGCTTCAGTGTGTGTATACAGTATATTTTCTATTAATTTATTCTTTATTTATTTAAATTCAAACTTATGAACCAGTTAAATGTATTCAAAGTTTACTTTATTCATTATTTATCGATTTAATAATAATGAATTTATTCATTATTGTTTAGATTCTCTTAAGAAATTTTAAGCAAACATGAACTATTTATGTTTAATCTAAAAAAGCCATAAACACCTCATGAATAGGAAAACAAAAGGATTATTTTAGCACAGACGAAATATTGTGTTTTTTGGAGCTGAAAAACGTTTTTTTAAAACGGAAAATAAACTAATTTGCTTACCTAAAATCTTATGCATAATGATAAAAATAAGTTAAAATGCAACTTATTACATTTTTAACTACATTTATTGTGAGAGTAAATATGTTAACTCTAGAAACAATTAGATTCAGTAAGAGTAAAATAATTAAAAGCATAGGTGAAAAGAGACGGAATTTAATATTAATTCTCTTTTAATAAGGTAATATAGGTTGAAATTGTGGAAAGTTTAAAATAAAATTATAAAAATAACATATGAAATTAAGTAAGGATTGAAAATAAAATCTTAAATTACTCATAATTATCCTCTCATTTTTAACATTTTAAATCTCGATTCAAATCAAATTTGTGCTTTAAAACCTATTTTGATGAAATATAATTTATCTTGAATCATTTTGTACACTAAAAAGAATCAGTCTTGCTTGTACATTGCATAGGTAAATTTTGCAAATTACTTTTACAGCAAAATGGAAATTCAGAGTGTCGAATCTTAAGTTATACAATTTAAAAGTGTGAATTTATTTTTATATGCTTTTTCAATAAATGTTTGTAATCATTCTTTTAATGATGTTAAGTACAATTGTTTCGTAAATTAGTTTTATTTGATAACAAACATTTTCATTTCTTTTCTAAAGGAAAATTCACTGGCATTAACATTTTACAAGTTTGATTATCATTTTTATATTGAAAATTCCTAGATTGTTCAAGAGATATATTTAATATATGTGACTAATCATCTGAAGTATAAGTTTGAATAAAAATTTAATATTTAAGTTTCAAAACGTCGATTTTTTAAATGTAATTTTCTCACTGTACTCTTTTATTACAATAATAAAGATGTTTTTTCTTTTAAAAAAAAATAGGTATTTTATTTTATTTTTGTAAATTCTACTGTTGAAAACATTTAAAAACTAAAATAAGGTTTAAAATTAAATAAACATATCATACGAGATAAAGTAATATAATTTGTTATCATTTTTATATTGTATTTTATTAAACTGAATAAAATTAGGGACTCAAAAATCAGTTACACAATAAAAGTGTATCAAATTTCGAAAATTACTTTAAATTTACGGTATTTGTGTTAACGCAGAAAAGGAAACACCTTGAAGCAAGCCTGCACACACAAATCTTGAATTTACATTATGCTTTTGCAGCGACAAAATATGCAAATTATTAGCATAGCAGCGCATAAGCACTTAAAGGTAGACTGTACTGCCACCTTCCAATTTTATATGAAGGGCAAAGAAAATTCCAATTAGAATTATTTTTCTTATTTATTTTTAATAGCGTAAGCCTCTTAACATTTGCAAGTTGAAGAAATCGAATGTTTCGAACAAGTTTCTAAGTTAGATAAAACAAAATAATTGTAGCCTACAGATATTGCGGATTATACTTCAAAGAAATCAGTGATCTTGACAGACAAAATCACTCTGCTGATGTACAGAACTGTAATTTCTGGATCTATGTTGATTGCCAGACAAACGAAAATAATTGCACAAATGTCACTGCATCGCTACACTCGTTATAAAAATACTGTGTGCGTGACATTAATGGATCGTTCAAAAACATAACGAACCACAGAACAAAAGTTACAACATGTTACACATCATTTGATGGCTACATGTACCATTCGATTTTATTTGTAGTGGAGTAGAGCGCTTAAGAATGTATAACTATTGCTTGGTTCACCCTTGACACAGAACCACAGGTGCTTGTGCCCTCAAATTTGCTATGAACAAGGGATATGTACCATGGAAAGATAGTGTGTTTATTGAAAAATACCATTGCTTCTTGCAACACTCGCTGGTCGGATTCAAGTTTGAAGACAACAAAGTGAGAGACTGTTGAACTGTTGTGTTATCCATCACCACACTAGTCCTGCACTCAGTATTATGTTTTTGGGAGGTATTGAATTTAATTTTCGAATCATTTTGGTACACATAACCAGTAAACTGAACAGTCATTACTATATATCTGAGGAATTTTAGATCAAGATTCTCCTGTAACTTCACAGCTTGCTGTTAGCCATATTCCATCAAGACAATGCGATCTATTCGATTGTCAGGGGGGGGGGCTCTTATTAACCCATCATACTGAATTCCTTCGTAGAATTTCTTGTAAACACTTGACCCACTGCTTTTCTAGATTAAAGTTTGCAATAGTTGGTAACTACATGGGCTATTATTCCAGGGATACGTAAAAAGTTCTTTAATTTTATGTTTTGCCTCGTTTAAGTGGTCATATCCAACAATTGTTGCTGAAATATAACTACTCATATTGCAATCATCTACACACCACATACATACATAGTGATGCAGATCAGCCATGGTCTTTTTGTTAATACTGATGGGTTTGAAATTTTCCCCATTACAAAATGCCTTTTAATTTTTAGCAATGGTTAGGTGACGTGGTCACACATCAAATGGGAGTCTTCTCTTCACATACACGCCACACCAGAGGAAAAACCTTATACGTCATATATTAACGTGGACACGTCCCCGAACCGCGGAGCTTAAGTAAACTAGTGAGATCCAGAGTGTGGTCACCCTCCTAATAACTGACCGAGGCAAATGATGTTTCACTTTGCTGATCTTAACGAGCGTGAAGCTATTAAGTCACTGGAGCCTACCCACACATCACAAGATGCTTCAGTTGGGATGGCCATCTGTATGTATATATGTAATGTACAATAATATTTTTTCAGTTATGTAATACAATTAAAATTCATATGCAAAATAATTTGATGGAGAGAAATATTGCTAAAAGAAATGAATCATCAACAGTAAAGTTTTACTAAGATAATTATATTTCTAATAATTATATTAAAATGAAATATTAAATATTATTTTTATGTGTATATATAATACTGCAAATAAAAATGGAATATCTTATTATAGTTATTTATAATAAGCCATTGAAACTTAAATTGAATTATTTTTTAACTGTATTTGAATTCATAAATAATGGTGGTTCCTTAAAGCAGGTTAATAATGGCTATATGTACATATATATATTATTTTGTTATTTTGTATAATAGTAGTTTTAAAAAATTATGGTTTCAAAAATTAATGAAATAAAACAAAAAATAGTTAAAAAATATATAATTTACAAAATTTTGATTTTTTTACAATTAATTCATATTAATGATAGTTATATATTATTTGCATAAAGTTTTTCTTCATTTTTTGAAAAAATAAATACTACGCTAAAAATGAAACATGAAGACACCCATTGGTTTCTTCAAGTCATTCTTATAATTACTTTGTACATTTCAGATCGTTTCAGGTGAGTTACGCAACACAAAGGGCTTAAAACTCAAGTAATTTGCTCAGGCTGTTGGAAAAGCTGTCTTGAGCTCATTTATCACTGAAAAATTATCATTTGAAACTTATAAATAAAAGTTATAAATGCTTATTGTGATGTATTGATTTGCGATAGTCAAAAGCAAAATTTTTGCGCAATAATTTTCAATAAGATTATTTACAAAGAGTTGTTCGAAATTTCAAATTTTAGAATACGTTAAATAAGCCTTAATTTTTTTATAAACAATATTGAATTCTTAAATATTTAAATTTGAGATTTCATGTTTCAAGTTCTGTTATAATATTTTTCGGAAATTAGAATGTTAGAAACTCTATATTATAAATTAGGGGTTCAGAAATTACTTTGAAATATATCTTTTGGATTATGTAAAGCTTCGAATTTTTCATGTGTAAGTTACTTAATTATAGTTTATGATCCAGTAAATATTTTATTGTATACATGAGAAATAAAAATGATTTCATAATAAAATGGTGATTTCATCTATTTTCTTATGGAAACTGTGACTGACCTTTTTAAATTTCTGATTGTAAATATATATATGTATATATATATATATATACTCACTTCCAAAAGTTAAGGACTACGATGTAAAATGCAAAAAAAATCAATAAATATTGCTTTTATTGACACAGAATTCGGCAGAAAAGTAGCATTTATATTTATGCATAAAATAAATTCAATAACTACATACAGAAATGAAAATAATATTTATTTTTTATAAGTTATTAGATAAAATGACATGCTGGAGATTTTAACAGAATTATGCATAAAGTGAAAATAAACAGCCTAAAATGAAAAAGCAGATTAATAAAGTATGTGATTCCCCCTCATCGGTATACAAAGTTTACAACTTGTGACCATGATTTCAAGTAAGTGGTCAACCGCCGCAGAATTAAGTAATAGCCATTCTTCTTGTAGAGCAGTTTGCAGCTCAATAAATGTGGCTGGAGGTGTGAAACCTGAAGATACAGCACGACCGAGAGTATCCCAAATATTTTCAATGTAGTTAAGGTTGAGAGAATATACTGGCCATGGCCTATGCACAATCCCTTCACTCTTCAGGTAGTTATTGACGATGTCAGCTCTATGGGGATATACGTTATCATCCATTAAAACAAAAGTAAGGTCAACTGCAACGTAAATCTCATAATGGGTTCTAGGAATTCATCTCGATACCAGACACAGCCGTCACAGGACAATGTTTAAAGATGTATAGGTCGGTGCGGTATCCTAATGAAATCCTTGCCCAGACCATAATGTTTCCACCTCGAAATGCGTGATATTCGGTGGTGTTTCTTGGCCTGATTTCGTGCTCCTTGTTTATTCCCTATCCTAATATGTTTGTTATCTATCTCCAGAGCAAATCGAAACTCATCAGTAAACTTGACATTGCCCCAGTCAGGCACATTCAAATTGACATGTTAATCGTGCCCCTCTTGATTGGATGGATGGACTAACACAAACTCGAGGTACCCGGACGTACAGTCTACTCATATGTAATCTTCGGTGTACAATAGTTGCAGATGTCACCTTACCAATGGACGATGTAACCATAGATGTCACTCGTGTTTAGGTCACTCTGTGATTTCACTTGGCTAATATCGCAATATATCGATCTTTCGTGGGGTTACGGTCCTTCAGACAACTGTCTGTGTGGTTCGGAATTGTTTCCATTAACATGAAATTACAGAATGATGAACGCTGAAAAAAAGAGCAACATTTGAGATCCACTGTCCTGCTTCAATGTGCCCCACAGTATGCCAAAGTTCAGAATCTTGTATTCGTCTTCTGGCAGTCAAAGAAACACGAATGTCTTGAAAACAAATTGTACGAACGTTTTAAACACATTCTATCAGCTTCAACAACTTAACAATCAACTTCAGTAACCCTATATAAAGCTGGAATGTTTTAAGATTACTCTTTTTGCATATTTCTTGACATTAAAGCGCGATTGGCTGTTACTTATCCTATTTTTATATTTTCATCTACCTCTGCATCGATTCGCATCCTCTTCAACTCTGATTGGTTTCCGGAAAATAGCATTTTCCTTTCCATGCTTAACTTTTGGAAGTGAATGCATATTTCTTGAATTTTATTAAATAAAATTTTAATCTGCCATATATGGATAATTAGCGTATTTTCTAATTTTAATATTTTGAAAGGTCACGAGATTACTAATAAACTCTAAGGAAAAACAATATATTAAAAATGCTGTAAACTGTTAAATTAGCAAATTCCTTAAATCGTAAAAAAAACGTAAATAAACAAACATTGAAAAATCAACAATTCTATTTCAAACATTTTATACAACTCTTGTCGAATTGCATTGACCAAATGTGAATTGATAATTAGAAAAAATGCCTTAGTGAGAAAAAGAAACTTTATTTTTAAATTTGGATCTGCTTATATGTGGATAGAGACTGATTCGGCAACTTTAATAAAAGAGTTAGAAATATTCAACTTGTATTAGATCGTATAATTCTTGTTGAATGCTTTTTCAATTCCTTTTTAAGGAGAAAACTAGAAGATGGAATTTCTCTGAAGGAACAAATACTTTTTTTGGAATTTTATGAGAAATTCCAAGTTGTAGACTGATAACAAAAGCAATCCATAAACTTAACCTTTCACATGAAACAAACAAATTATGTTGTTGCTTATCTCCAAGGGTCTGACGGAGTCAGAACAAATATAGGAGTCCGTTGACGGAGAGGAAATCGATGACAAGGCGGGGAGAAGTGAAGAGTTTCGTTCCATAGTATATTCATACAATTCAGGATATTCTCAGGAGAAGCTTGGCGTATATGGCATTTAGGACAGAGGAGGAAGGCCTTATTACCCGCTACAAAAGTGAGGCATTTCAGAGGAAAAGAGATGAGACGTGAAAGGCAAGTGCTGGATTTTCTATCACAGGAATGAGCCAGAAAAAGTCCCGTCTTCCTACTATTGTAGAAGTGGTGAGTCAAAGGTACCTGCCAAGAGGTTTTAATCTGGGCTTTTCTCAGGAAAAGAGTTCTAGGTAGGTATGAGCGGAAGAAGAAGAAGCAGGATGGCCTAAGCCCTCCTTTGCTAAAGTGTCTGCTATTAACTTGCCTCCAATATCCACGTGAGACAGGAAGCAAAGAATATAGATATTATGCCAAAGATAGAAAATTTTAAGCTTGTGTAGAATAGAAAGGCTTGTTTGGTATCCCAAGCAGGTCCAATTTTGCAGATGTTGAATTGAACTACGGCTATCAGTTAATATCCAGACATCACTATAATTAGTTTCACTCATGATGAATTGCAATCGATGTTGATGGTTATTAGCGCTCTACGAAAAACCGAACACAAGTCGGGATTACGTTGATTAAGATCAAGTGTTTCATGAGGAGTCTCGATGAAAATTCCGCTGCCAATTCGGTGATTTATTTTGCTGTCATCAGTATAAATTTTTATGTCATTTTGGGGTATATTGTTAATGGTTTCCAAGTCTAGTTATTTTAGCAATTCAGGCAAACAATCCCTCTTAAAGGCTGCCGTAGAAAGTTCGTAATTGAAGTTAACATTGGAAAGAGCCTCAGCAGGGTTCAGACCGCTGTGAAGGGCATTTGGTTCTACATTCTTCTCGATTAAGTGTAGTGAGTTAACCAGACTAAAGGGGCTGTGCTTTTTTACTCTTTGTAACGGAGTCCAGTTGCTTAGATAACTTGACGTGAGATTGTCGTAGCCACAACTGTTGAGTTTATTGTAATATTTGACCAGACAGGATTGTCTTCTGATATGGAGAGGTTACAAACAAATTATAATGAAAATTATTATATATTTTGGTGTTTGGCTAGTTGACTTTCTTTCCAGAATCCCTCGTACGAAAATATAACTGATAATCTTCCCCTTTCCCAGAAAAAATGCTTTTATCCCATGGCCGACCTCGGTTTTCTAACCATCAGCGTGATTCCTGTAGTAAATAGTAACTTGAAGCGAGCAAAAAATCCTCTTCCTCAGAATTCCTAACAATGAATTTAACAGTTTAGGACAAGTGAAGAAGGGATCACCAGTCATACCGGAAAGTCCACATAAAGGGCAAACCGAAGAGTCAGTCAAACATCAACGGTGAAAATGTTTTTGTAACTAATCATGTCCAGTTCTAAGACAAGCAAAAATAAATGCATCATAAATAACCTTTTTAAGTTAACTGCTTTCTTCCTAATGAAATGTTCAGTAAATGACATGTGGCACAAGGTTGTATATTGCAGATCTTAAATCATTCTAGAAATGCAAGAATAAGCTTAGCTAGGAAACTTTCTCTTTAATATATTTATAAATCTAAATGAATTTTTATGAAAATCTTTAGTTTCATTTTCACTTTTGGAATTGAATTCAAATTTTATATGATATTTGAAACACCTTTCTCATTTATATATATTAAGAAATATATATATATATATATATATATATATATATATATATATATATATATATATATCACGAATAAATTTGAATAGTTTGTATTAATCATTATTAATTACCTATATTATGTAATTAATTAATTAAAGTAAAGCAACTTTAATTGCAATTTTTTAGTTACTAGTACATCATAAAATTGTCTCCTAATTTGCTTGTGTAAAGAGATTAACGGAATATTTAATGAAAGAGGCACTAAAATAATACAATATTTTCTTGTTTTCCAGATTAAAAATACCAAAAAAGTTTCTTTATATTTTTTTTTATAAAACAGTTGACGCTAAATATTAGAAATCACACGGTATGACATTAGGTTTTTTTACTCTAAAAATTATTAATTTTTCCTTATTTCAGATTATTGTTAGCTTTATAAAATTATGCATATTTTTAATTGAAAAATAAAACAACCAGTGAAGAATTATTAATAAGATGCAATATATCTGTAACAGTGAGGAAATACCCTTAAAGTATATATAAGAATGTCTTTAGACAAATACTCAACGTTTTCCTAGATTTCTTTTCAATCAAATATTCTTTTAAAAATACTTTGTTTACATCATCAAATAAATCATTCAAAAAATTCTTTAACACAAATGATCACACATTTAAACTGCCCAAATGTGAAATGTACATTCGGATTCTGAACAGCAAAAAGTTTCTTCTTACATTCATCATTCTTCATAGAGTATCCCAATGGAGTGACGAAAACGTCGATTTTTTCACTTTAAATGGAAAAATTCTCCAATGAATTGAGAAGGGAGCAGAGTGCTTCCCTGCCATGCACATTACTCACCGCTGAATTTTCCCTTCATATTCAAAAGCACAATAGGGTTTTATTCGGCTCGTAGAGGATGTTGAAACTCAAAATAAGTTTTCGTGAGGAAAGAAAAGCTTTCTTTAATATTGTATTTGTATATTTGCCACAAATTATTAGAATTTTTTTTTATGAATTTTATACTATTTTAAGCATAATTTTCTTAATATATTTATAAGCAATCGGCAAAATCAGATAATTTTGAAACTATTCCTAAAATATTTTATCGGCTAAGTTTTTTTTCAAAT